>OX375867.1:15616648-15823710 GCA_947359475.1 Heligmosomoides polygyrus bakeri
ATCTGAGGTGACTAATCTGTGTTTGTGGACAAGCCTCTAAATAAACTGTGAATGACTCTATCTGCCTTACTCGCTATTACTTCGCAATGTTCATCATAGGTAAGTCTTAGCGTTTAAAATGAAGCCTAGGTCACGATGTTTAGCGGGTTTTGGTTATCTGATTTCAAATATCAATTTGCATCCTAGGATAGTAAAATGGATTAGCAACTTCATCACCGGTAGGTCTCTCCAAGTCAAGGTCAATCAGTCGTTTTCCTCTACCTATCCAGTCACAAGCGGAGTACCTCAAGGTGGGCTTTTATCTCCCATCTTGTTCATTATATACACGTCTGATTTGCCAAGCTCGATAAGACCGTTTAATATCTCTTGCTAAATGTTTGCTGACGATATCAAAGTCTACAAGAGCATTCAAAAAACTGACGACCGTGTGGCACTCCAGTCAGCTATTACTGCAGTTGCTGATTGGTCTGTTACCTGGAAGCTCCCCCTCTCTAGTACCAAAACGAAGTTTCTTCACCTCGGAAGCGTAGAAGACGACTACGCTTATTACCTCCATGGAAATCAGATAACCAAAACCGCTAAACATCGTGACCTAGGCTTCATTTTAAACGCTAGACTTACCTTTGATGAACATTGCGAAGTAATAGCGAGTAAGGCAGATAGAGTCATTCACAGTTTATTTAGAGGCTTGTCCACAAACACAGTTAGTCACCTCAGATTGGCTTACATTTCTTATGTCCGCCCCATACTCGAATACGGGACCACTGTGTTCAATCCACCTACTAAGCGCAGCCAAGCCAGGCTAGAAGCGGTGCAGAATAATTTCACTGGAAAGCTTTGGATAAGGCTTTACGGTTATGACTACACGTCCATTCCACCTTCAAATGTTCGGAACAAAATTTTCAATCTTTCTAGTTTGCTACTTCGCAGGAAGAGAAATGATTTGCTCATGATTTACAAAATGATCACTGAAAGAGTAAATTTACGTCCAGACAAATTTTACACAACATCTTCTTCAAACACGCGTGGTTGTAGGACAAAAATTCATTTTCCTAAGGCAAGGTCACGACTGCGAGCTTCCTTTTTTACCCAAAGAGCTGGTTCTGAGTTTCTGAAATTTTCTAAAAAATATGGTCTACCGAGTTCCATTTCACAACTGAAAAAGCTCATTGACAGGTACATCAAAGGATGATTCATTGGGGTGGTGTATTTCTAATCATCTATCATGCATTCATGTTTTGTTCTTCTCGTTGTGTTTATCTTTTATTGTCTTTTCGGATAACTGGTTCTGTCTGCGTGAATATCCACGTACTATAAATAAATAAATAAATAAATAAATATTTCACCCTTCCCAGACAGCCCTAACACTAATTCACCGAGTCAGTACCCAATCATAATTGAAGCTTTTTGAAATGGCTTCTGGTGCTGACAGCAAAATAAACACACTCGCGAGTTGGGCCGTTTTTGAGCAACAAAGCGAGTATGTGGAGATCAAAAACCTTCAGCGAAACTCGAAGAACCCATGAAGGCTTACTGTAATCTGGTCACTGCTGATCAATTTAATTTCCAATGTGACACTGCGTAAGAGGAAGTGTATCTGATACGGGAAAAGGAGCGGCAGATCTGAGTGCCATGGCGATATGGATGAGATGATGTGTGCGCACGCATATCTGATGTCAATGATGTAAAAACATTGCAATGGCAAGTTGATTTGCTCAGTCAGTAGTTGAAAAAGTCTGTTTGTTTACAGAGCAGTGGTTATGGGGAGATATCCTGTCATGGAAAGGCTCTACTGGATTGAATACCAGCATAAAAGGAGAGGGACAGCTCCAATTATCAGTTCTTGCCTTCACGGCAATGCGTCTCCTTCCTCCGCCTCCATTTTCAACGCAGCCATTCCTAAGCGCAGAAAGCGTTCTCATCGCAAGCACAAGGGAGCAGCTTGGCCTGGAAGCGTTTAGAGTGCATCTTATTTGCAAGCTGGCAAAGCAGACAGCATCTCATCTTAGATCTTTGCAATATCAGGATTTTAAAAATTGGAATTTCAAGACAGATGTCATCTAATTGTGTTGCAGATGCTTGTTCTCCAACTACTCCTTGCCGCTCTCATCGTCGAAGGAGCAGACCAAAGTACATTACTAACAAAACTTGACATTTTGGCAGATTGATTTTCATCTTCACAAAAATAAGAGAGCGCTCTGTAACCATTTAACTTCCTCAGTCTAATTTTAGGCTGTAATGAAGCCCCAAAGGGATACTATGTTCGGCTCAACTATAGTAGAGCTGACCGCGTAAACGGAAAGTATCCCAGTGGTACAATAGTCGAAGCGTCCTGTACAAACGGACTGCAGATGATAGAAGGGTAATATCATCAGCAGCAGTTGTCGTTTAAAACTATTCTACCTCTAGTATGTTTTTAGGAAGAATTTTTCCCAGTGCACAAACGGAAAGTGGGTCCCAGGTCTTGGCCGCTGCCCATGTAAGTGGAAGAACACTTCAATAATTTGACAGGTTGACGTGCACCGTCATGCCTACAACGCGCAATAAAAGACGTAAAGTTGCTATCGAAAGGAACATGCACGTCAGTTAGTTAGTCCATGAGAGTTCAACTTACATCTTCCTTTGGTGCGTATTGCAGTGGCTTTGCTCTAGCAAAACTTTCAAAGGCATAGTCACCTTCAGTCTTGCTGGAACCTCGGACATGTTGTGAGGGAGAGCAGTAGCAGCAAATATTCTCTTGAGAAAATCAGACTGATGAGCGATTTCGTTAATACGAAATAGATGAATGCTGTTGCAGATCGGTGGCCCCGCTCGCGAGGGAACATGCCCCTGTTGAGCGAAGTCCTCCATTAGCCCCGTGGTGCTTCGAAGTAACCAAGGACCCAAGGCCCAGGGGGATGATAGGGAGACCCCGTGATGTGAACAGGCCACATCCCCTCCCTGACAGACGGAGCGTGGTAACCTTTAGCCCATCGCGCTGGACAGCGCCTGCATTGACGCACGCCCGCACCACATGTCAGCCGCGGGTGCCTACGCGCGTGCTGTAGTGAACCCGGACTGTAGTGAGCAGACAAAACACTAAATATCACCCGACAACTAGTGCCCCAACTAGTGACAACTAGTGCCCCTCTAGTGCCCATAACGGTACAACAGCAATGATACCCCGGCATGGTATAACCCAACAGCAAATATGCATAATACCAATATCGATAATGTAGTATTAGGAGACTCACCAATTCCATCGTCGTGTGCAGTACCATATAGTCGTCCACGGTTTGTTCCACATACCAGCATCGCACAACCATATCAGCATACAGAAGCTGAATACTAGATAATATGGACGAATAGGGAAAGACTGGACCGCTCCGGCTAAACTGACTGAACGGACTATAAGAGGCTAGGCGAGCCCTATCCGGGCTCGCCGTCCTCCCTGGAATGCAGCCGGCTGTAGTGCATAGAGATGAGCGGCAAGGCTCCGCTCGGATACCCGGGATGGTGATGGAAGCGGCTCACAAATGCGGCGCCCCACAGCCGCGCCCGCGCAGCCGCTCGACGTGCCGAGCGATGTATAAAATGAGCCGGACGGGGCGGCGCGCCGCGGTCCCCCGGCCAATAGTGTGCGCGAGCAGGCCAGGCTCGGGAGGGCCTCATCAGGATCCCGAGCGGATACGGTAGCCCGCGGATGTTTGAATATAAGGGAGCGAGCTATCACATTCACGACAAATGCCCACGTTGTCAACCCCATTAATGCGTGATTAATTTCTAGTTTATCACAAAACCCTTGAGTTATTTGTCTACTGTAATGATAGCAATGGCAACGTGTCTTACATGAAACATATGAGATCATAGATAAAAAGATTCTGAGTGCTACTTTAAACATTTCTAAAAAATATTATTCACTATGTTTAGACCATTGTCCACTTGGCTTCTTCACTGGAAGCAATTACCAAGTCGAGCCTTATCCTAACAAAGGCGAAAAATGGAATGGAGACCTGATGGATCGAAGGTTTTAGCTTATTGCGGATGGAAGAGTTCGGGTGCACGTAAGCTCTTATATATCTTAACGGCAGCTATATGTGTTGCATTATGTTCAATCATTGCAGAAGACAGCGGCGAAGATGGCGAATTTGAAGCGCTTTCTTACACCTGTCGCGATGGAGAGTGGCTGAAGGACAATGGAGAAGCACACGAACAATGTATTCCAGAAAGTTAACGGAAAAGGCTATTTATCTAGCTGCCAAATAAAGATCAAACTTCCGCCTTCAGTGCCACTTTTTATTTATCCGTCTTACTCTTCGACTTTTTACTTCTTCGCTAGCTGTGAACTAGTGCTCATCTTATGCGCTTGACTACGGTTCTTGCAAATATTTTGCTAAAATTAATTTCCAGGTTTACCATAACCAGGACCGAAGTGAAGGTACACCTCTTTTCACTCTCTCTCAACCCCTTTGATAACATTCCCCTTACAACAACAGAGTCCTTCTTGGAATGCTGCTATTGATCTTAAAAAGGTTTTTCTCCATCCTAGTTGAAGGAGGTAAGCGCATCACTAGCTGTTCTTTCCAGTTGGTTAGTACGTTTGTGACTCCATTTATGTAAAGAACAATTTGTTATCTACAAAGCTTTTTCGATCGTAGGTGCCTTCTTCCTTTGTCGAGCTGTCGCTTCCATGTGAAGCGGCCGGCCCTACTCGACTACTCGTCCGCCTGGAAATGCACTGGCAATGCTACCTCAGAATGAACGATTCTGCCGAACCAACAAATCGCCAGAACGCCTTCGATTCTGGACCGTGACGACGCATCTGGGACATGACATGGAGACTGTTTCCTGCTATCCACCCACAACGCCACGTCAGTCTCTTCCAACTCCGATTTGCAAGGTCTTTTCGAAGCGGCGAGTCACATCAAATACCATTTGTTCGCCTTACAATAAACGAAGAGCAGATCTACCGATGTTCTAATACTCCTTTTTTCGTTTCTTAGGATGAAGCCACGGATCTCCCTCAATAGAGAGCCTTCGGGCTCTCTTGTTAAGAGGGATCTCGGGCCGCTTGTAGCAGGGCCATGTGGCGCGTCCCCGGGTGGTGGATAGGGGAATTAAACGCGAACCAAATGCGACCGTGTACTGCCCAGAGACGCAGGTGGGATGCAGGGGATGGACTCCTTGCTCATGCTGTGTCGGGTCGACGCGTTCCTTGTGCATGGGAGCGGCATGTTCGTGCACAGTGTGCGCGGATGTGTCCGTGACTGCGCGGATTGTAACTGTGTCGGCTCGGCCAAAAGCTTGCACTCGGTAGACTGGAAGTACATCGTAAGGCGATTCGAGGCCGCCTCAAAAGTCTCGCCCTGTCCCTTCGGGCAGTCTGGCTGGCTGCCCGGAGTTCTTCGCCCGCACGACAGAGCCTGACTGGCTACCCGTGTTGTATGGAAGCCAAACACAGCAGCACTAAAGGGTCTCATTCCCCTGACCCCGAAAGAGCCCCCATTTTTGCAGCGATGGGAAGGACGAGTACGGAGAGGCTGCTAAAATCTCAGGGCCTAACCAGGCTGCGCAAATTGAGAAGGACTAGGATGACGATCTGTACTTACAACGCCCGCACACTTGCATCGGAAGCATCCGTCGAGGACCTGATGATGCAAGCCAGGAAGATCAAGTACGACGTCATCGGACTGACCGAGACGAGAAGACACCACTCCCTACACGCCGCCTACGACTCCGGAGAAGAACTGTTCTTCGGAACATGCGACAGTAGGGGAGTAGGCGGCGTTGGTGTCCTCGTCAACACGCACTTGGCCATGAACATCGATTCGTACGAGTCTCTGACAACCCGAATCGGACGTCTGCGACTGAAGCGATGTGGTTCCGTGCCAGCTTTCACCGTATTCGTCGCGTATGCCCCAACATCCGACTACGACGATGAAGACGTCGAGGCCTTCTACGTGGAGCTGGGGCAGTTCTATAAGGAAGATCACACCTTCTACAAGGTGATCGTCGGCGACTTCAACGCCAAGATCGGACCGCGAAGGTCGCCGGAAGAACTTCACATCGGAACCCACGGTTTGGAATGGAACGAGCAAGGTGAAAGGCTGTCTGAGTTTATCATGTCGACCAAGACCATCCATGGAAACTCGCAGCTCCAGAAGCCTCCCTCCTTACGATGGACCTGGGAATCTCCCGGTGGCCAGTTCCACAACGAAATCGACCACATCATTTTCAATCGCAAGTATTGCCTGACCGACGTCTCCGTTGTCCCTAAGTTCTACACGGGATCGGACCACCGCCTCCTTCGCGCGAGGTTTCGCTTTTCGCGTCAAGGAGAGAAGGCCGCGAAGTTCAAGAAGAGGAATCCCAGAACGACCATCAACTGGGATCTCTACACCTCTCTTGCCGGCCTTTGGGAAGATGCCGTCATAGACAACATCGACGTGGAATACGACCGCTTCGTGCACCATCTCCACGATAGTGCTAAGGGAGCCGAGAGCTTGAAGACCACCAAGAGACGCTTGTTTCCGGATACTCTCGAGCTTATACGCCAGCGTGGAGCAGCACGAGAGTCAGGCAACTATCAGCTGACGTCCGAGCTTACGAAGCTATGCAGAGCGGCGATAAAGGAAGATCTCAAGGAGAGAAGGGCGGAAGTGTTGGCTGAAGCAGCAGAGGCAGGGTTGAGCATCCGCAATGCCCGCCGAAACTTCGCCAATTTCAAGAACAAGATGACCGCTCTCCGACGTCCTGACGGAACCGTCACCTCTTCCAGAAGGACCATGGAGAAGATCATCCACGACTTCTACTCCGATCTCTTCGATAGCCACGTCCACCTGCCCCCATGCCATCTTCCGCAGGATGGATACGTCCTTCCCTCTGTTCTCCCTTCCGAGATCCGACACGCCATCTCGTCGGTGAAGAAACGTACAGCACCCGGCCCTCACAGGATCAGACCCGAACACCTGAAGAACCTCCCGCCAGCGCTCATCAACACCTTGGCGCGGCTCTTCACACGCTACCTGTCCGAATGCAAGGTTCCATCTCAGTGGAAGACCAGCAAGACCGTCTTGCTGTACAAAAAGGGAGACGTGCACAACATTGGCAACTATCGCCCGATCTGCCTGCTGTCCGTAGTCTACAAGCTGTTCACTCGAGTCATCCTGAATAGGATTAGTAGAACGCTGGACGAAGGACAGCCATGCGAACAAGCAGGATTTCGGAGAGGATTCAGCACGATCGACCACATACACACCATTACGAAGCTCATCGAAGTGTCGCGAGAGTACAAGCTGCCGCTTTGCCTTACGTTCATTGACCTGAAGAAGGCATTCGACTCCGTCGAGACTGAAGCGGTCATGGAAGCCCTGCTCACCCAGGGCATTCCTACTCAGTACATCAGAGTCCTTCGAGAGCTGTACAGTGGATTCACGACCAAGATCTCACCATTCTACAACGACGTCGTCATTGACGTGAAGAGAGGGGTTCGACAAGGGGATACCATATCCCCGAAGCTCTTCAGCGCCACCCTCGAAAACGTCATGCGCGAACTAGAATGGGATGACATGGGAGTGAAGGTCGACGGCCAGCAGCTGCACCATCTTCGTTTCGCTGACGACATCGTGCTCATAACACCGAGCATCAGCCAGGCGGAGCGAATGCTGGCCGACTTCGATCGTGTATGTGGGAATGTTGGACTGCAGCTGAGTCTTACGAAGACGATGTTCATGAGGAACGGACAAGTTTCTGATGCCCCATTCTCGCTCAACGGAACGAACATCTCCGAATGCTCCAGCTACGTGTATCTGGGTCGCGAACTCAATATGGCCAACGACCTAGCCCCGGAGCTGAGCAGGAGGAAACGAGCGGCTTGGGGAGCTTTTAAGAGCGTCGAAGAAGTCGCGAAGAAGACGAAGAACGTCCGACTCCGTGCCCACCTATTCGACTCTACCGTTCTTCCTGCCCTAACATACGCCTCAGAGACCTGGGCTATGCGAAAGCAGGATGAACACGCGATCAGGGTCGCGCAGCGTGGATTCGAGAGGACGATGCTCGGAGTGACACGACTCACGCAAGTGAGAGAAGGCCTCCGGAGTTCCGAGCTTCGCCGACGTTCGATGATCAGAGACGCTGTCGCGTGGGCCAAGTTGTCGAAAATTAGGTGGGCTGGCCACGTAATGCGCTTCGCAGACACCCGCTGGACGAGTGCCGTTACCGACTGGATTCCGCGGGATGTCAAGAGAACACCGGGACGCCCACCAACGCGTTGGTCGGACTTCTTCGTGAAAGCCCTGAACGACCGATATGACGCTCTTCGTGTCCCTCGAGCGAAGAGGATCCATTGGACCACTCTGGCACGCGACAGGGACGAATGGAGACGCTGCTGGCGCCCGCTCGAGCAAGTCGATGATCAACGGGACGACAGGCGACAGGTGATACAGGATGAAGGCCGGCATTGATCGATTCCTCTTTACAATGCGCCACGCATTCTATTCTACGAGATGCTGTGGATGCGGTTAGAATGTGTATTTGGCCATGCAATGACCTGTGGTGACCAGCCGATAAAGAAGTCAGCGCTTTACCCTTCGCAGATAAATCTGATTCTCTAACCCTGGAGATATGGAAGGCTTGATTATCCTAGGCGGGAAATCGGAACCAGGAACCTGGAAGAGGTCACGTGACAGCCGCCACGTCCTCCGACTGCGCTACATTCCATTATGTTAGCTGGAAACGGGTAAAAGTCACCAATAGAGAATCGCTTTGTGAGATGCGCCAGCATTTTACTTCTAAAAATATGATTAAAAAATTTGTTTGCATATTTGGTCTACAGAGACGCGTGGAAGCACAGTCGGAGGAAGCATGACTCTAGCGCACTCCGATTTCAGGTTTTTGGTTCCCTTATTATATAGAACAAATGCCCATCTAAATTGACCCCATGATATTGTAGTAGTATGCGTTGCGCATTCGAAGAGGGCATGGTAAACGTCGTTCTTTATTGTCCATCGTTTTGGCCTGTGCAGTGAGCTCCGAGCGAACCCATGGAGAAATTAGCACTTTATCTTTCCCAGACAGATATATTAACCCAGCCGGGAAGATGGAAGACTTGGATGGCCTGGCACCAGATTCATCAACCGCTTACCGGTCGGTAACGGTATATCGGTTGTCGTATCTGTATCTCTGTCTCACTACGTTGTCCCATGTGGTGAATTCGCGGTGAGATTATACCGACGGTATCGTTGATGAATGCGGTCCCTGGTCAGGATCCGAACCAAGAACTCAACTTGGGTGCACAAAACACCGTGCGCCTTCTCACCTTCTCTGACTGCGCTACCACGCGCTTCTAGTGCTCGATCTGCTGAGAACTGAAGGCTGTATAGGGGCTATATAGCGATGAGTGGGCCAAACAAGATTTGTGTAACTATGTCCCCCTCACCCTTCATTTTTGCTCGGTGGATATTTGCAGAAGATAGGGTTTGTAATAAAAATGTGCATCACAAGCGAATCAAAAAACAGCTCTCTGTTCCTTAACTTTCCTACTAGGTTATAAGTGTGGGAATCGAATGTCAATGTAGTAGAAGAGCTGGATTCATTTTATTAAAAGTGGCTTGTTCAGATGCCACGCTTATCACTCGTACAACGACAAACGAAGTCTTGTTGAAGTCACTTGCAGCCGAACCAAGAAGCCTAGCTGAGATTATACGGACACTGCGTTTCTGCTTCTTCTGCGTTTGCAGAAGAAGAAAAGGATGAACGTTTAAAAGCGATATTTTTCTTCGTCTGTCGAATGACCATTTATGGCATGCGGAAGATAAATTATGCAGAATTTACGTTGTAGGAACTCGTTGTATTGTTTACGGTAATGTGCCGAGCCATATCCACGCCAATTTCACTCCAGGAGCCAGACTCATTAACTGCTTACCACGGTGAACGATGAAAGTACTGCCAAACGAATGAATGGATGCTGATGAATGTCAGTCAGACCAGTTACCGGAGAATTGTAAGCGAAAAGGCCAGATAACGCGGCTTATCGCCCACCATGTCGCTTGATAAGCCACTTTATCTGAGCCTTCCGCTTACAATTTTCTGTTAAAGTTACATAAGTGGTTGATGAACCCGGCCCCAGGGGGTTTGGCGGTATTTTCACCGTTAGACGGCAGTAAGCGGTTGATTGGGATCTGGCTCCAGTACAGTCGCATCTATAGAGTTTACTGGGTAACAGATCAGTTCAGTAAGCGTGGTCCCATACAGATTCGGTCCACCCAAACTGAAAAGTGCCTGAGCCTAATTGACTGGCGCACGAAAAATCACATTGACAAAATATGGCTATAGTGATGAAATATGTGATTACGACGAGAGTGCGAAAGCAAAGAACAGCTCTAGATTATTAGTGAAGCCCTCTCTTTAGAGAAACTCTCTGTCATATGCATAAGTATGCCAAATGTGTGTAGGGAATGACCGAGTACCAGGGGTAGTTAGACGTGATCAACAACACATTTGCGCAAAGCAGTGTTGCAAGATCTTTTGTCGTGTCGTGGTCAGGTGGGATTGGAACGCGCAGTCCTAGCCTGCGAGCAGGATTTTCGCCCTCTACGCTATGAGCGGCGTACGCCAGATGTCTCCTATGCGGTTGTGACGAATATACAAGTGATGCCATTCTGTTAGCTAGATCATTGTTGCCATTTCGTATATAAACTTGTTAGATTTTATAACGTGTCGTCATTTTCAATGCTTTCGTTTAGTACGTCAATACTTTTTACGCACCCTGTAAGATGTAGCTGATATGCTACCACTCTCAAGTTCATCCTTTTCTCGGACTCCTACGTTATCCTGTTCTGATCCTGTTGTCCCATCAGCGGACCAAGATTTTTAAAGTTTTTCTAAAACGCATGCTTTCTTTCGAGAGATGTTGGAACAGTCTGCATGCTGCCCAAGTTGGGCTTGCGCTAAACTTTGGCATAAATCAGTTTACAGATGAGATAGTTTAGCTTTGGACCAACGCTGTCATCAACTTTATTACGGCTGACGTTGCGGCGTCGCCTTCTTCAGAGCCTGGAAAAGTGGGAGACACTTCCTAAAGAAAATAGTACAGTATACGCATTCAAATTGCCTGCAAGATATTTCTCTCCAAGAAAGGTCTCTCAGGAGTATTTCTGAGTCAGAAACGAAGGCGGCTGTGAGCATCTCTACCCTCCAAATAGTGGAGAAATTCGTTCCATTTTTGCAAAGTCCTTGAACCTACCGAGTTAGTAGCTCTAAAGGGTTGCTAAAAAATCGTACAGTTGCACAACCCAATAGTTTCCAGACGTCGATTATGCAAAAAAAGCAAAAATACTGCTTCATAGGAGTCAGGTATTCGTTTCCTTGCTTTGGAATATTTTTTTGCGTTTTGTCCTGAGATTCGATGACTGTAAGCTGTTGCCTTGTGCGTTTGTACGATTCCATAGTAAACTATCGAGAACCCTTACTGGGTAGGTTCATCGACTTTCAGAAATGGAACACGTTCTCTACTATTTGAAGGATGGAGGTCCTCGCAGCGGTGTTTATTTTCGTCATCTCGACATACGCCTGAGACCCTTCTGTGACTGGAAGAAGAGTACGAGGCGCACGCCGCGAAGGATTTCCTTAACACCTACCTTCGTCCTAACTGTGATAATAGAAAGTGGTTTCTGAAATATAAAAAATCTCTGCTCTTAACTTTATGCAAATTTTGAAGTTATAATATTTAGAAGATTTGACAGCTACTAGCCCTATCTTGTCTTAATACGGCATAGCGATTACATATGTCCGAGCTTTCCTTAGATACCAAGATCCATCAGAAGGGGTATTGAGTTTACGAGCACTTGTAAGATTTAGTGAGCAAATTCCCTGTCGCCAAGGCTGGAGAAAGTCATGAAGAGTGGCTAAACTAGATCTCTGAGGTACTGATAGTCTTTGCTAATAATGATCAAGGTGTCCGTGTTCTGCTTACCAATTGCTCACTTGATTTCTTTAGGATCTCCAGTAGTCGATTAGACCACGAAGCCTCAGCAGACGTGGTCCGACTTCGTGGAAGCCCACCGGATGAGTAGAGATCTTCTGTACCAAGTGGAGGATCTGCTCGAGAGCGATGTTTGCTCGCGGTTTACGAAGTGTACTGTGGTAGAATGAAAAAAGAGATGGAATCTTTCACGTTGTATATGGCTTCTTCTCTACGCGTTTCCATTGAAAAGTACTGTTTACGAAAGTAAATTTTTCCAAGTTTACGTTTTGAAAAAGGTTCAGTTTTCAATTGATAATTGTATGCTATTATAGCCTTATTTTCCACTCGCGGCTACGCAAACTCACCTCGATCTCATGGGTTCTGCAGAACTTGACGGTGACTGAAATTCTTGAATTTTATGAACAAGTTACCCGAAAACATCGTAGGCTGTGAAGGCGACCTTCGATTCGGATGCGCTGACATGGCGGGTTTGAATTTCTTCTAAGAGTTGCTTAAATACGTCTCGTTTCCCAGTACTCATGTCGTATACAAATACTCGTTGAAATCGAAGTCCCTGTCTCTTACATCCAGTGGTGGTTGTTATCAGGAAGGACCTGCTCATACTCCGCGCCGGGAGCAACGTGAGCAAAAGGAGCGACTGCAGATCGTAGTGTACGTAGTCACACAACAGAAACCCATTAGGAAAAACTCCACGAAATCCGGACTTGAAGCACCTTCCTGCTGATTTGCTTCTTTTCTAGATTTTGATTGAAACAATCACCCTATATGGTCACAGTAGGTGAGGACCGTAATGGTTTGAACTTCAGTAATCCTGTGTTCCTACTCTAGTCAGGAATGACGGTTTGTATTTCTCCTCTCCATTGACAAAGCCAATCTACTCGCTAAAAAATTTCAAATGGTGTTTAATAAAAATGACCTCTTGACTAAGGATTCAGCAACAAGTAACGCTGTTGATGAATTATCGGATAATCCTGAGATGGGACCTTCGCTATGGTTTTACAAAGAAGATTACCTCCAAGATTATACTAGAATGGCAAATCAGTTCTTTCACATCATCGGATTTCGTTCCACTTGCTTCTATTAAAAACATTATGCAATACATAGAATATGCTTTAGAACACATTTTCAACAGAAGTTATATGAAAGCAGAGGTCCCCTCCCGATGGAAGCATGCATTCGTTATTCTGATACCTAAGAAAGTCCTTCATAGCAACCATACGAACTAGAGACCAGTGAGCATAACATCTGTATTTGCAAAGGTTTTCGAGAAAATTGTTAACAAACACATTCTAAAACATCTTGAAGAAAAGAACATCATTTCTGATAACCAGTTTGGCCTTCTGAAGGGATGATCGATTGAGACTGCCACACTTACAGGGTTAAATGGTTAGACGAAAGCTATTGAGGAAAAGAAGCGTATAGATGTGATCTATTTAGACTTCCCCAAAGCTTTCGGTAGAGTTCTATTAGCAAAGCTACTACTAAAATTAACATTGGTCGGGCTCCATCAAATTATAGTGAACTGGATACGTGAGTTTCTCTCAGAAAGGACTTCCAAGTTGAGGTAGATGGGCAACTTTCAGAGACGTTTAGGGCTTTCAGCGGAGTACCGCAAGGGGGAGTTCATTCTCCTCTGCCTTTTCTGCTCTATACACACGAACTGCCAAAGTCTCTTTCACGATTTGGAGTTTTTTGTAAAATGTACGCTGACGATATCAAGTCTACACAACCATTGAAAGTGCAGATCATTTATCTTCAATTCAAGAAAGCTGGACGATGTCACGAATTCGTCCGTCGATAATTCACTCAAAGATATTTACGCTGTGCGAAAGTAAACGAATTGGATGGTAGTTGGAGCAGTCTGCAGGACTCGGAGGGGCAATCTTTAAAGCACAGATCAGCGGTCGATGCTGTGGGGCGACCGTCTCATACGGCACGACCTTCGCGTCTGTGACAAGACTTCGGTCTCGATCCTTCACAAGGACAAAGTCTGTCTGAGTCCTAGTGTTCCAGCTGCAGAACGAGATGAGGATGGAATCGCGTTTGCGAAATACGGTGTTCACTATGGTGAGGCTGTGCGATTCCGCATATTCAAGGATACGCTCACCATCTGCGTTACGCGACTCATAGCCGAATCCACCATGACAGCTGTACCCGTCTTTCGTCTCGCCGACGTGCCCGTTAAGGTCACCAGCGACGATGATGACATCTTTTGAAGGTAACTCTGCTGTCTTCTCATCAAGCAGGCTCCAAAACTCTTCCTTGGCTTGATCCGAGCAGCCAGTCCGCGGAGCATACGCAGAGAAGAAGTGATATAGTCGCTCCTTCGCGGCGACAACGATCTTCATCAGTCGATCGTCAAAGCGCTCAACGCTTACAATCGAGTCACGAAATCGTTCGGAGACGATTATTCCGACACCACTGGTGGTCCTGGGACTTCCACATAGAACGGCCTTGAAGCCTCGTCCTATGTCCCTTGATTTGCGGCAGGACCACCTCGTCTCCTGCACCTGACAGAAATCAACTCTTCTACGCTACAGTGCTTCAACCAACTCGCACGAGCGGCCCGTCAACGTACCCACATTCAGCGTAGCCACGCGGGTCCTGTTTACGTTACGGTACTTTCGGACTAACTCAGTTGCCCCCGATGCCGTCGTCGCATCAGAGACCCCCGCATACTTTTCACACTCGCCGGGCTTTGCGAGTGCGCGTCGGCTCCCGCGGACGCCGTAGCACTATCTCGATAAACGTGAACAGTCATACACCGTGTGATGTGACAAGGGTCTTCATAGGCCGGCCTGTCACAAGGGCCTGTCGCCTGCAATCGAATGTCCGTGATCGGCTTAGCTCGCAAAGCGAACAGTTTCCATGACACCACGTGGAGGAACGAACACCGCCACCGCAACGCGGTCGAATAGTCAAAGAAAATTTGGCCGCGGCCGCCGCAACAGTGGCGGTCGGCATGCGCGATGGCTTCTCGTGCCCATGGCGGGCATGGCATTCTTTTTCCCGCCGCGCGCGTTGTTCAGCGCCGGTCCTGGACGGATCGCCCTTGTAGGGCGATGAGCGATGCGGCGAGCGGCTCCAGGACCTAACTCCAACGCGACGTCGCGCGCCAGCCGCGTGCGACGTCGCGGCGCTGAAACGCGGACGTGCGCTCGGTGACGCATGGTTAGCCGCGGAGCACGAAATGTTCTCAGTGTGAAATGTCCCAGACCACATTTCTAGCTAGGAACTTAAGATCCCACAGAATGGCTACAGTCTGCAGTAGGACAATTGATCCGAGAACGGGTGATAGTGACCTTTTTCCGTAGTATGACCGTAATCACGGGTGAAAATTGACCGAAGAAGTTGTAGTTGGCAAATACTGACGCTAGAAACCATCCACTGACCAGGATTCCTGTATAAACTGTCGCTGATCGTCCCATTGAAACCACATTCATATACCATCTTCAAGAAACGTTGAAATAAAGTAAAGGCGTGCCGCATGTCCCTGTAGGAAGTGCTTCTAGCCGTCGGCAGCATCGGACTGCGACAACTCGTCCACTTTCGTCGCGCGCCCAGCGCGACGCCAGGGGGGTTCGCGCGGCGTCGGAGTTATGTCTGCCCCCGGCGGCGAGCACTAAGAAGTTCAAATTCTTTCGCGTCGCACTGCAAAACTCATCGCGGCGACGGGAAGTATGCACGAGGCCTAAGAGGTATCACTTTGGAAACAACTGCTGACGTTTGCGATTTTGGCTTTCTAATATCTAAAGACCTGAGTTTTGATTTCCATTATAGAGCATCGGTCAAGAAGGCTAACTACCGCATCTACAACCGTTTTAACGCACTGAATAGCAGAGATCCCCAGTTCTGCTGGAGTAGAAGACATATGTGAGACCCATAGTAGAGTGTGGAACAACAGTCTTCAATCCTTCGAAGAAAAAAAGACATTCTTCCTTTAGAAAATGTTCAGGATAGTTTCACTCATAAGCTGATGATGAGGCGCTACGGGAATAATTATTACCAGATGGCAAATAGTGCTGAGAGGGCGGAGATATTACGTTTACCAAGCCTCCTCATTAGGAGAAAAAGAGCTGACCTCTTCATGATGTTTAAAATACTCACTGGTAGGGTTTCTATAAACCCACTCAACTTTTTGGCACTAGACTGACAAGAAACATAAGAGGGAAGCTCAGAGTTTATGTTTCGATAGTTAAATCAAACTTTTCACCTACAGGAATTTAAGGGAGTTCAATCACATTTCAAGCACAACTGAGGAAGTCTTAGGTTTATCCTTGCATAGTTTCAAGAAGCTGCCTTCACTTGTACAATGAGTGTCTTCAATTGTATTTACTTGTTCTTGATTAAGTTTATGGGTTTTTTAACATTGCATTTTCACGTGTGGCCTTAGTCCAAGTCACGAAGCAATAAAATAAAATAAGCAATGTGAATTTCCCGTTAATCGGCATGAAAATCTAGAAGAAACTTGGTAGGACGCATTCGCGCCACTTAGGCCAACTTTGTGTAGGCTCCGGTGTCGTCCATCGCTAGCGACTGCGAACAAGCCATTGGAGAGACGGCAGCAACAACGCTGGAGTCTGTACAGATTTCACGACGATCTCTTGGTTATAATCGATTTTGCACGTTTTGCACGGGCGACCCGTAGCTCCTATCACGGAGTGTGAGCAGGTGGCCGAGCTTCTTTTACTAGGACAGCGGGAAGGGGAACAGGTCGGTGCTGATTACAGATGTGACCGGGTGACATATTGAATGACCTTCATCCAAATTTGAACGCTCGTTTTCGAATATTCGATAAATCGCGTTTTCCTCATGTGTTGGATTAATCGGAAGTTTGGTTTAAAGGTTCACATTTTTCTTCTTCATCTCTTGATTCCACGGATCTCCCTCGATAGAGAGCCTTCGGGCTCTCTTGTTAAGAGGGATCTCGGGCCGCTTGTCGCAGGGCCACGTGGCGCGTCCCCGGGTGGTGGATAGGGGAATTAAACGCGAACCAAATGCGACCGTGTACTGCCCAGAGACGCAGGTGGGATGCAGGGGATGGACTCCTTGCTCCTGCTGTGTCGGGTCGATGCGTTCCTTGTGCGTGGGAGCGGCATGTTCGTGCACAGTGTGCGTAGATGTGTCTGTGACTGTGCGGATTGTAACTGTGTCGGCTCGGCCAAAAGCTTGCACTCGGTAGACTGGGAGTACATGTAAGGCGATTCGAGGCCGCCTTAAGTCTCGCCCCGTCCCTTCGGGCAGTCTGGCTGGCTGCCCGGAGTACCCCGCCCGCACGACAGAGCCTGACTAGCTACCCGTGTTGTATTCCAGTCAAACACAGCAGCACTAAAGGGCCTCATTCCCCTGACCCCGAAAGAGCCCCCATTTCTGCAGCGATGGGAAGGACGAGTACGGAGAGGCTGCTAAAATCTCAGGGCCTAACCAGGCTGCGCAAACTGAGAAGGACTAGGATGACGATCTGTACTTACAACGCCCGCACGCTTGCGTCGGAAGCATCCGTCGAGGACCTGATGATGCAAGCCAGGAAGATCAAGTACGACGTCATCGGACTGACCGAGACGAGGAGACACCACCCCCTACACGCCGCCTACGACTCCGGAGAAGAACTGTTCCTCGGAACATGCGACAGCAGGGGAGTAGGCGGCGTTGGTGTCCTCGTCAACACGCACTTGGCCATGAACATCGATTCGTACGAGTCTCTGACAAGCCGAATCGGACGTCTGCGACTGAAGCGATGTGGCTCCGTGCCAGCCTTGACTGTGTTCGTCGCGTATGCCCCAACATCCGACTACGACGACGAAGGCGTCGAGGCCTTCTACGTGGAGCTGGAGAAGTTCTATAAGGAAGATCACACCTTCTACAAGGTGATCGTCGGCGACTTCAATGCCAAGATCGGGCCACGAAGGTCGCTGGAAGAACTTCACATCGGAACCCACGGTTTGGAGTGGAACGAGCAAGGTGAAAGGCTGTCTGAGTTTATCATGTCGACCAAGACCATCCATGGAAACTCGCAGTTCCAGAAGCCTCCCTCCCTACGATGGACCTGGGAATCCCCCGGTGGCCAGTTCCACAACGAGATCGACCACATCATCTTCAATCGCAAGTATTGCCTGACCGATGTCTCCGTTGTCCCCAAGTTCTACACGGGATCGGACCACCGCCTCCTTCGCGCGAGGTTCCGCTTTTCGCGTCAAGGAGAGAAGGCCGCGAAGTTCAAGAAGAGGAGTCCCAGAACGACCATCAACTGGGTTCTCTACACCTCTCTTGTCGGCCTTTGGGAAGATGCCGTCATGGACAACGTCGACGAGGAATACGATCGCTTCGTGCACCATCTCCACGATAGTGCTAAGGGAGCCGAGAGCTTGAAGACCACCAAGAGACGCCTGTCTCCGGAAACTCTCGAGCTGATACGCCAACGTGGAGCAGCACGAGCGTCAGGCAACTATCAACTGACGTCCGAGCTTGCAAAGCTATGCAGAGCGGCGATAAAGGAAGATCTGAAGGAGAGAAGGGCGGAAGTGTTGGCTGAAGCAGCAGAGGCAGGGCTGAGCATCCGCAATGCCCGCCGGAACTTCGCCAGCTTCAAGACCAAGATGACCGCTCTCCGACGTCCTGACGGAACCGTCACCTCTTCTAGAAGGACCATGGAGACGATCATCCACGACTTCTACTCCGATCTCTTCGATAGCCACGTCCACCTGCCCCTACGCCATCTTCCGCAGGATGGATACGTCATCCCCTCTGTTTTCCCTTCCGAGATCCGACACGCCATCTCGTCGGTGAAGAAACGTACAGCACCCGGTCCTGACAGGATCAGAGCTGAACACCTGAAGAACCTCCCGCCAGCGCTCATCAACACCTTGGCGCGGCTCTTCACACGCTACCTGTCCGAATGCAAGGTTCCATCTCAGTGGAAGACCAGCAAGACCGTCTTGCTGTACAAAAAGGGAGACGTGCACAACATTGGCAACTATCGCCCGATCTGCCTGCTGTCCGTAGTCTACAAGCTGTTCACTCGAGTCATCCTGAATAGGATTAGTAGAACGCTGGACGAAGGACAGCCATGCGAACAAGCAGGATTTCGGAGAGGATTCAGCACGATCGACCACATACACACCATTACGAAGCTCATCGAAGTGTCGCGAGAGTACAAGCTGCCGCTTTGCCTTACGTTCATTGACCTGAAGAAGGCATTCGACTCCGTCGAGACTGAAGCGGTCATGGAAGCCCTGCTCACCCAGGGCATTCCTACTCAGTACATCAGAGTCCTTCGAGAGCTGTACAGTGGATTCACGACCAAGATCTCACCATTCTACAACGACGTCGTCATTGACGTGAAGAGAGGGGTTCGACAAGGGGATACCATATCCCCGAAGCTCTTCAGCGCCACCCTCGAAAACGTCATGCGCGAACTAGAATGGGATGACATGGGAGTGAAGGTCGACGGCCGGCAACTGCACCATCTTCGCTTCGCTGACGACATCGTGCTCATAACACCGAGCATCACTCAGGCGGAGCGAATGCTGGCCGACTTCGATCGTGTATGTGGAAGCGTTGGACTGCAGCTGAATCTTACGAAGACGATGTTCATGAAGAACGGATGGGTTTCTGATGCCCCATTCTCGCTCAACGGAACGAACATCTCCGAATGCTCCAGCTATGTGTATCTGGGTCGCGAAGTCAACATGGCCAACGACCTAGCACCAGAGCTGAGCATGAGGAAACGAGCGGCTTGGGGAGCTTTCAAGAGCGTCGAAGAAGTCGCGAAGAAGACGAAGAACGTCCGACTCCGTGCCCACCTATTCGACTCCACTGTTCTTCCTGCCTAACATACGCCTCAGAGACCTGGGCTATACGAAAGCAGGATGAACACGCGATCAGCGTCGCGCAGCGTGGAATCGAGAGGACGATGCTCGGAGTGACACGACTCACGCAAGTGAGAGAAGGCCTCCGGAGTTCCGAGCTTCGCCGACGTTCGAAGATCAGAGACGCTGTCGCATGGGCCAAGTCGTCGAAAATTAGGTGGGCCGGCCACGTAATGCGATTCGCAGACACCCGCTGGACGAGAGCCGTCACAGACTGGATTCCGCGGGATGTCAAAAGAACACCAGTACGCCCACCAACGCGTTGGTCGGACTTCTTCGTGAAAGCCCTGAACGACCGATATGACGCTCTTCGTGTCCCTCGAGCGAGGAGGATCCATTGGACCACTCTGGCACGCGACAGGGACGAATGGAGACGCTGCTGGCGCCCGCTCGAGCAAGTCGATGATCAACGGGACGACAGGTGATACAGGTGATACAGGTGATCTCTTGATTCAGCATATGGAGCAGGTCTCCAATATAATCGCCATTATTAGTTACCGCAGTGGTCCACAACAGGGATGGGCGGAAATTTTGAAAATTTTCTAAGAAAACAGAAAGTCGCTTTCGTCAGAAAACAGAAAATATTGAAAATATTATGCGATCTAATTATTCTACCCAAAGATCCATTTTCCTAGTGGTAAATGTTTATGGATGACTAGTAAAGTGGTCGGCGTGGACAAGCGTTTTGAATTGCAAGCGTTTATGAAAATTTCGGCGCAACTTGTGGACGAAGGAGGCAGTCCATCAGTACTCGAAAAAGTTACGGGTTTTTACCAGTTTGACCTAGGCCCCTCTCGGTGCAACTTGCATTAAACGTACGAACGCGTACAATGGGGGAAATTCCACGTCACCAAACCCGACTGCTATGTTCAAGGCGGTCGAAGCCAAGGACTGCCTCCCCCGTCCACGTGTTGCGCCAAAATTTCTAGTGCAATCTAAATTTATTACAATGAGTAAATTTTAAATTATATAAATTGACTGAAGTGAACTCACGCGTGAATGCAGCTTGGTCCAAGTGGCGCTCGTTGACTGGCGTGCTCTGCGATAGGAAGATACCAGAGCACCTGAAGTCAAAAATATATAGAACTGTCGTCCGGCCGGTAGCGATGTACGGTGCTGAGTGTTGGCCTGCGACCAAGGAGGTTGAAACGCGCCTCAGCGTCATGGAGACGAAGATGCTGCGGTGGACGGCTAGAGTCACGCGCCTGGACCGCATCCGAAACGAAGCTATTCGGCAGAAGTTCGGTGTCGCGCCGATAGCTGACAAGATGCGAGAAGCTCGCCTACGATGGTACGGCCACGGAAGAACGGAAGACAGCGTACGCAAGATAGGCCTTAAGTTCGAGGTGGCAGGAAAGCGGCCTAGAGGGCGTCCGAAGCAGCGCTGGTCTGACACGTTACATATGGACTTGAAGATTGCTGGTGTCCACCCTGATCGAGCGCTGGATCGGGAGGGGTGGCGTCATGACACCAGAATAGCGGACTTCGCTACGAAGGACAGACGCTGAAGAAGAAGAAGAAGAAAAAGAAGAAGAAGAAGAAGAAGAAGAGTAAATCGTAAATCGCAAAACGGGGGATGCATAGCTGATTTCATTCCACTGCTTCCTGTTTATGATCAAAAGGTGAATATTTAGCCAAAAACAATCTGTGGGTGATGAGTCACTTTTTCCGTTCCGTCTTTCGGAGGAAAAAGCGAAACACGGAACGGAGCGAAAGGAGAAAAAACGAACGGAAGCCAGAATTTGAAAAATGAAAACGGACATTCCGCATATCTCTGATGCCAAGATTCGTCGGGCAATTTATACGGAGATCTTATGGCCATCAAGAGGTTGAGTGCGTGATCCTCGAGATTACTATCTTTATGGTAAAACAGACCGTTTTTAACCATTTCCTTAGCTCCCCAACAACCACTACAGTCGATCCCAGCCTTTAGTCGTTCTCGTCAGTCCTGCGCATTCCAACTACACTAGGGTAACAACCAACGTATTTGCTTCAGGCTATATGCATATCGACAGTGACTCATCGACTCTTCCGTTTCAGCGACATATTTGACTTTGTTGCTGTTGAGTGTTTTATGCAGGTAGTCTCGTCAATGGATGGGTTAATCTTTCACTCTTCCCAGATAGCCCTAACGCAATTTAATCGAGTCTGTACCAAATCCTAATTAAAGCTTTTTGAAATTACTTTTGCTGCTGACAACAAAATAACACTCGTGGGTTGTGTCGTTTCTGAGCACTAAGCGAATATGCGGAGATCAAAAACTCTTAGTCAAACGTGAAGAATCGAACAGCCATGAAGGCTTATTGTAATATCTGGTCACTCACGGCCGGTCAATAACATTTCAAACATAACACTATGAAAGAAGAAGTGTATCAGATATGAACGAAGGAACGGCAGATCTGATGGTGAGTGCCATGGCGAATTGGATGAGATGATGTATGCACACGCATATCTGACATCAATGATGTAAAAAGTGTAGTAATGGCAAGGTGATTTGCTCAGCCACTCGCTGGAAAAGTCGGCTCGTTTACAGAGCAGTGGTTAAGGGCAGATATTCTGTCATAAAAAATGCTCCACAGGAGTGCATACCAGCATAAAAGGAAACGAACCAGCTCCGTTTATCAGTTCTTGCCTTCACGGCATTACATTCTCCTTCCTCGGCCTCTATTTTCAACGCAGGTGTTTTTAAACGGTGAACGTGTTCTCATCGCAAGTACAAGCGAGTAACCTATCCGGAAAGCGTTTAGAGTGCTTCCAATTTGCCAGCTGCCAAAGCAGACAGCATCTCAGATTTTTCAGTCTCAGGATTTTAAGAATTGGAATTTTTTTCAAAACAGATGTTATCTAATTGTGTTGCAGATGCTTCTTCTCCAACTACTTTTTGCCGCTTTCATCGCTGAAGGAGCAGATCAAAGTACATTACTAGCAAAACTTACTTTGACAGATTGATTTTCATCTTCACAAAAATGAGAGAGCGCACTGTACCCATTTTACCTCCTCAGTCTAATTTTAGGCTGTAATGAAGCCCCAAAGGGATACTATGTTCGGCTCAAGTATAGTGGAGATAATCGCGTAAACCGAAAATATCCCAGTGGCACACTAGTCGAAGCGTCCTGTACCAACGGACTGCAGATGATTGAAGGGTAATATCGTCAGCAGCAGTTGTCGTTTAAAACTATTTTACCTCTAGTGTGTTTTTAGGAAGAATTTTTCCACGTGCACAAACGGAAAGTGGGTCCCAGGTCTTGGCCGCTGCCCATGTAAGTGGAAGAACATTTCAATAATATGATTGGTTGACGTGCACCGTCATACCTACTCTGCGCAATAAATGACGCAAAGTTGCTATCGAAAAGAACATGTACGCCAGTTAATTAGTCCATCAGAGTTCAACTTACATCTTGTTTTGGTGCGTATTGCAGTGGCTTTGCTCTAGCAAAACTTTTCAAAGGTATAACATACACCTGCAGTCTTGCTGGATCCCCGGATTTACTGCAAGTCTGAGCAGCAGCTGCAAATGCTTCCTTTGAAAAATCAGTCTGATGAGCGATTTTGTGAATACGAACTAGAAAAATGCTCAGGTCGCCGACTCCATTAATGCGTGATTAATTTCTTCTTTGTCACAGAATCATTGAGTTATGTTTCTACTCGAATGATAGCAACGTGTCTTACATGGAACATATAAGATTTTAGATGAAAAGTTTTAAGTACTACTTTATACATTTGCATAAAAATATTACTCACTATCTTTAGACCATTGTCCACTTGGTTTCTTCACTGGAAGCAAATACCAAGTGGAGCCTTATCCTAACAAAGGAAAGAAATTGGAATGGAGACCTGATGGATCTAAAGTTTTGGCTTATTGCGGATGGAAGAGTTCGGGTGCACGTAAGTTCTTATCTATCTTTACGGCAGCTATATGTATTGCAGTAAATTCAACAACTGCAGAAGAGAGAGGCGAATATGGCGAATTTCAAGCGCGCTCTTACACCTGTCGCGATGGAGAGTGGCTGACGGACGACGGAGAACCACACGATCAATGTATTCCAGAAAGTTAATCGAAAAGGCCATTTCTCTAGTGTCAAATAAAGATCAAAATTTCCGCCTTGTCACTGCTTATTTATCCGTCTTACGATCTCATCACTTCCTGTCAACTGTGAAGTAGTGGTCATCTTATGCGCTCGACCATGGTTTAGCACCCACGACACGACACCCACTCGCTGAGTTCGCATGGGTACTATAGTATCACTTGGCAGTAGCTGAAGCTCTGAAACAAACTCAGAGGAGGGTGGGGAGGAAGGACACCACGGCTAAAATGCCCTCCTTCGACTACAATTGATCAATATCCCCTATGGAAAGCAAACCTAAGAGTGCTCATAGAACTCTGATTTAGACTTGGTGTTCTAGGTCAGACCTAAGAATATTAGGGAAAAGGTAAGCACATTCCGGAAAAGGAATTTGATTCTTGATTCGAATACTTGTAAAACCTTTGTGAACCTACACAGTTCGCTATTACATCGTTACAAGAACAGAAAAAAGAACCCAATGTGATTACCGCTTCGACATCAGGATGCACCATCGGTTTGAAAGCAACACAATCATAAAAAAGGCGAAGCCATAGTAATTTTTTCTCCAGCCTTTCTTATATGTTCAAGAGGTGAATGAAGACAAAACAATCAATCAGTGATGGGTCATCATTTTCGTTCAGTCTTCCGCCCAAAAGAGAGCGGAACACGGAACGGAACGAAAGAACTAAAAACTACCGGAAACCGGAATTTGGAACCCTGAAACTGAATTTCCGCGCATCCCTGGTGCTAGTGTTATGGCAGGAAGTAAAAATGTGATAGGTGTGAGTGCAGACAACTGCGTTCTCTGTTTTCACCGGTCGCAAGCGGATGGCGATCTTTAGAAGGACTTCAGCAAAATCGTCGTAACTCGCTTGGTTTTTTGACTTTCAAAGTATTTATAGCTCTTTGAAAACTATAAGAAATACCTATTCTGCTTCCTTACCGTATAGGAAATAGGGTTGTTTTCAAAAAAAAAGGGGGGGTAGATGCGATTTCAGGAAAGCATTTCGGCATAAATCTACCAAAGGACGCACCTACTTCGCCTCGCATGAAGATCAATTTTTTGAAAGCTGTTTCCTATATGGTAAGAAAGCGCATTTCCTCTAGTTTTCAAAAACTATTGGCTCCTTCAAAAATCGTTTTCATTTTTGAAGCTACTTTTTATATGGTAAGAAACCGTCGTCCGGCCGGTAGCGATGTACGGAGCTGAGTGTTGGCCTACGACAAAGGAAACGGAAAGTCGCCTCAGCGTAATGGAAACAAAGATGCTGCGCTGGATGGCTGAAGTCACGCGCCTGGACCGCAACCGAAACGAAGCTATTCGGCGGAAGTTCGGTGTCGCGTCGATAGCTGACAAGGTGCGAGAAGCTCGCCTGCGATGGTACGGCCACGTTCTGCGTGGAAAGGAAGACAGCGTCCGTAAGATAGGCCTTAACTTTGAAGTGTCTGGAAAGCGGCCTAGAGGGCGCCCGAACCAGCGCAGGGCTGATACGTTACACAAGGACTTTAAAGTAGCTGGTGTCCACCCTGATCTAGCACGGGATCGGGAGAGATGGCGACATGGCATCAGAAAAGCGGACTCCTCCATGAAGCGGGACAAACGCTGAAGAAGAAGAAGAAGAATTACAATTCCAAAAAATTTGCAACTCTGTAGGATGGCATACACCTCTGTTTCATATCGTTTTGAATCCTATGCAATGAGCTGTGACCGGCGGATGGGAGACGACTGACCCAGGAACCTTAACTTGTATCCGGATGAGATACCTCCGGATACACCTCTCGCTCGAGTTCATCTTTATCTTCGCAAGCGAGCATCACGTCATCAGCATATAGCAACGTCTAAGGGACGGGCTTCTGAAGATCTCGCGTAATGGCATCCATTACGACAACAAAGAGGAGTGGCAAAAGCGCAGATCCCTGGTGCACCCCAACAGAGATAGAAAACTCCGTTGAGGTTCCTGCTGCAGCTTGCACACGACTCTTTGGACAAGAGTGTAGCATTCGCACCTACTCTACAAGTTCTTCGGGAACACCGTGCTGTCGTAGGGCGTACCTATAACCTCATGCAGCACGCGATCGAAGGTCTTCTTCAATTCGAGTAAGGCAAGATGGTGCAGGCTTCTGTTTCTCGCGATGCTTCTCTACCAGAAGACGGGTGGCATGTATGGCATCGATAGTGCCACAACCAGCCACGAAGCAGCACTGATTGCCGGAAAGCTTGACAATTTCGCGAATTCGGCTACGAGGATTCGCTCGAAGATCTTCATGCTGTGCGGAAGCAACCGAATCGGACGGTAATTTGAGCAGTCTGCAGGGCTGCGCTGCTTCTTCCGTATCGGGATTGTCGTACTTTCCTGCCAAACATCAGGCACCTTCTTCTCCGTTACAACCTGGTTGAAAAAGTTGGCCAACCACTCAGCAGAGTACCAGAACTTCGACTTCCATAAACCAGCTGGAAAGTCATCTGGACCAGTCGCCTTGCCCAGTCTCATCATCCTCAGAGCCGCGTCAGTTTCCTCCACAGTGATTGTGTGAACGGGACAGTGGATAGGAGCCACAGAAGAGACGGCCGGATTAGGAACTCTTCAGTCGACATTCCCTCAAAATAATCGCACCATCGCCTTTTTGCGCTCTGTCAGAAGATGGCCGTTCTCATCATTGATGAAAAAAGTACTTCTCTACATCCTCGGATTGGCGATGACGGTTTTCGCAAGTTGGTACAAATACCGCTCACCACCGCTCAACCCGAGCTTTTCGTAGACATCATTGTAATGAGTGGCTTTTGCAACGGCCACAGCCTTTTTGGCAGCTTTTTTCGCTTCGTGGTACTTTTGCCAGTTATTGGCGGTCTTGTCGCCGAGAAACACACGATAAAGCGCTTTCTTCTCTCGAACCTTTTCTTTCACATCGTTCGTCCACAGCCATGCCTGCATGTCGACCTTTCGTCGTCCAGGCTTCGTAGTGCCAAGTTCTGACCTTGCAGCTTGAAGTATCGCGTCGGTCGCTTTCTTCCAAGTTTCGTCGACAGGCGTGACTGTCGGTAACTGTACGCGAGAAATTGCTTCCTTCTCTCTCATTCACCACCACTTGATTCTTGCAGCACCGCATCGCTCAACCTGCTGTAGCATCGGAGAGGCGATCTTCAGAGTACAGATCAGCGGACGATGCTGTGGGGCGACCGTTTCATACGGCACGATCTTCGCGTCTGGACGAGATTTCGGTCACGATCCTTCACAAGCACAAAATCTATCTGAGACTTGGAGCTCCCACTATAACATGAGATGAGATGAGAGTCGCGTTTTCGGAAAACGGTGTTCACAATGGTGAGGCTATGCGATTCCGCATACTCAAGAATACGCTCGCCATCGGAGTTACGAGGCCCGTATCCGAAACCACCATGACAGCTTTACCCGTCTTTCGTAGCGCCTACGTGCCCATTAAGGTCACCAGCGACAATGATGACATCCTTCGACGGCACCTCTTCTGTCTTCTCATCAAGCAGGCTTCAAAACTCATCCTTGGCCTGATCGGAACAGCCAGTCTGCGGGGCATGCGCAGAGAAGAAGTGGAAGAGCCGCTCCTTAGCGGCGACAACGATCTTCATCAGTCTATCGTCAAAGCGCTCGACCCTTACAATCGAGTCTCGGAAACGCTCGGAGACGATTACATCAACACCGCTGGTGGTCCTGGGACTACCGCATAGAACGGCCTTGAAGCCACGGCCAATTTCCCTAGACTTGCAGCAGGACCACCTCGTCTCCTGCACCGCACAGAAATCAACTCTTCTGCGCTCCAGTGCTTCAACCAACTCGCACGAGCGGCCCGTTAAAGTATCCACATTCAGCGTTGCTACGCGGATCCTGCTTACGTTAGCTCAGTTGCCCCCGATGCCGTCCTCGCATACGCCCTCGCATACTTCTCACACTCGCCGGGCTTTGCGAGTGCGCGTCGGCTCCCGCGGACGCCGTAGCGCTATCTCGAAAAACATGTACTGACATACACCCATACGATGTAGCACTGGGTTGTTCGTAGCTCGGCGTGTCACCAGGGCCTGCTGCCTGCATTCGAATGTCCGTGTTTGGCTTAGATCGCAGAAGCGAGCAGTTTCCAGTGGCACCGCGTGGAGGAACGGACATCGTCACCTTTTTTGTAATTGTAATTGCTAATTGTAAATGAGAGCAATTCCGCACGCAGATGTCGCTTCTTCATGTAGAAAGCTGTCATTTGCTTGACGACCTTAAAAAATACTTTAAAAATTGGACTTATTGAATCGAAAACTACGGGCAGAAAGTATTTACTTCCAACTGTAGAACAAATCAGTATCCAAAACGTTGATCAGTTAAAATTTATGTGAACAATCAATCAATAATACGTTGTCCTCAGTGGACAATCTCTCCAATGCCGGTAAACACCTAGGAAGAAGGACTTATAACGAGATGAAAGCATCACCTAAAAGGCTGAAAAATAAAGGCCGATCCTCCGAAAACCCAGAGAGATACGATACCCCCCCCCCCCCACACAAAAAACAGCGTCACAATACGAAGCCCGTGACTGACAACGTGACCTTCGGATGAACTGAATTATATATGATAGGATGTGAAGATACAGGTAACGCACGTGATGGAAAGATCTGCTCATCTCAGTTAAGGAGATTTCGCTGCACTCATAAACGACCTAGGCGCTTCCTAATTGATACTCCCGCCATGTTTCATGCCAGGCAGAGCAGTGGCAGCGCTTTTCGAGAAAAGCGGAACACGGGCGGAACGGATGGGCGGAAGCCAGAAAACGAAACAAGAGAACGAAAGCAACACAGAACTCAATTTCGCATAAATACACCATTTTCAGGTCCACTTGGACGATTTTCAAATGAGACTGGACACTTTTCATGTCAAATTGGATACTTTCAAACAAGCTTGACGCTTCCGAAATCAAAGGGAATGTCTTCCAAATCTAATTGAGCTTCTTATGGTTAATCAGCTGACTCTCCAAGATGGTCAGAATAATTGTTTGTTCATTGACAATTTGTTATAAGTTTCTTTGTAATTTGTTGTTCATCTACCCCAGTGAGTGTAATAATTTTATGAAACGTTAATATTTAAGAAAAATTAAATTAAATTTTATTCTAAACCACAAAACGGCAGCAATGATTTAATGCATTAAAAGGCTGAATCGCGCTACACTCGCGGTGTCTATTTGATTGATAATGTGAATGCTGCTTACGTGAAGCATCAAAGGGAGTGCATGTGTGTTCTTTACAACTGTTTCTTTGTCGATTACAGGTTTAAAGCTTAATGAAAACAGAAATTTTACTATCGATCGAGTAAAAACGTCTTGGACGAAAGCACGGCGAAATCTACTTTTCGGCACTTAAACCTAATCGCCTTTTTGACCTTTATAACAAACGTTAAAACATTATTGTCGCTCAAGAAATAAGGGTTTTACAAAACGTTCGGAAGATATATATATATATATATATATATATATATATATATATATATACAGTACCGGACGCGTCTTTTGAATAGACGCCGAAAAAACCGCACTTTTGCGGTTTTTGCGTCTTTTTGCTATAACTCGCCAAAATATCATCCATTTGAGAAACCAAAAGTATATTTGAGCTCAGGAGATCGAGCTTTATCGTTTGATATATACATTTCATATGAAATATCAAAAATGGCCAAAATTGAAAACTTGCGCTCCATTGAGAAGGCCGGTCGCGGACGAGTTGTCGGCCGCAAGGCGCCAAAATCCGTTGCATGCTCACATTTCCTCTAATTTGAGGTGTTTTGAGAAACGATTGGTACCGTTCGACTCGTCTCTTCGAGATCTACACAACCATCTATATAACTTCGCCAAACCACCGCATCTTCGCAGTGGGTGGTCAAAGATGGCTGGAGCAGACTTTTGCTATTGGGGAAGCTTACCTTCCAGGGCTTGCATGTTCTCGGAGCATATTGAGCATGGCGTGAAGTGTTTTGTCATGTCAGGAATCCTCTGAGAGTGCGCCGTGCACAATGCATATAGGATCTAACCTATCAATCGAGGGGGGGGGACAGTTTGTAAAGTGAGCATTTAGGGAGATTTATGAGAAGTTCTCAGCCGCCCTACTCAGGAATTGCTGTACTCTGTTTCGGCGAGACTTTGGAGTGCGCCGTGCACAACGTATATGGGATCGAACCCATCAATCGAGTGTGCGCGATCGCTCGCAAATTGCACCCACGGGCGTGTTCTGAGCGCAATAACTCTGTCAAGTTCGAGTCTTTCCAGCTTCAAGTTGTGGACTTTGTAGGCAGTAGAAATTTCAAGAAGCGCGCTGAAACATAGCGACCTAGCTTGAGACGGGACAAAGTTACAGCGGTGCGAAAATGCAGGTTGGGCATGTGTGACACGATTTTTTCAGATTTAGGTCGACCGCTGCGGGTACAGGAGGCGAGTTAACGGCATGCAAACTCGCTTGCGAGCAAAGCACCTGGGGCACTTCACGATGATCTGCTCCAAGCTCTCCAGCTGCCTAAACTGCCTTAGCCCCATCTGCCACATTGGAGCGGCGGACGGCAGCGGTGAAGATTCTTCCGCCCTTACTCGCCCATGTTCGAGTTTTTGAGCCCCAGCCAGGGTAACATTTTGTTCAGCTCGAAAAGCCCTATCGAACAGTCTCAATTTCACCAATTTTGAAAACATCGATTTTTTGACAGTTTCTCATCGAAGACGGCCTGGCCTCTACCGCGCAAGACGGACGATGACGTCATCGAAAATCGATGTTTCCGAAATTGGTCGAGTTTGATACCGTTTCTAAGAGCTTTTCGTGCTGAATTGAACGGTGTTACTATGAGTGGCGAGAACTGTAATCTGGGCGAGTAAGAGCACGGAGAACATAGACCGTTGTTGTGCTAAATTGCACCCGCGGGCGTGTTCGGAGCGCGATAACTCTGTCAGCTTCCAAACTTTCCGGCTGGAACGTGTGTGTAGATTCCGTAGGCAGTAATATGTTTTAGTAAAGTGCCAAAGCACATCAAATTATCATACGAATTGGCAAGGTTAGGGCGGTACAAAAATGCAGGTTGGACATTCTCCGTCTCCGCTCCGTATGAAGACCTAGTTTTTAAAATCAGATTATTATACTGTATAAAACGTTTTCATACTAGTTTCTAAAAATTTTGAGAAACTTGCCGAGTTATAGTCATTTTTGCGAACGTCGAATTTGTTGCTTCTATGACGTCGGTGCCATATCAACCAGGGGTCGATCCAATCTATTCGTTTCAGAAAACCATGATTCTTACACTGTGCGTTGAACAAGATTTGAAATTTTCTGTGGCTTGATTTCAACTGTGTGGGTGATTTTCTTCAAGTAAAAATTAATGAATTTTTCTTGAAAAGCGAAAAATTTGAAGTACGATCCACCCTAATTATATCGGAGATCGCTTTGTGCTTTATGGAATTTTAAGTCATCAGTATTATACAGTAAAAAGCTATTTGACTCTCGCGTGTTCTTTCCTTTTCGCGAGAAGAGGAGACGTCATCAGTGGCAATCGATGATATTGGAGAACGCAATGGCTCCACGTAACCTACCATATTCCGGAGTTTGTTCAAAATTCGTCTCTGAGAAATTCACAGAGCTCTTAAAGCTATAAGAAGTGTGGATTGTACGCATTGAAAAGCAGGATGTAAAAATAGCAGCTTCCATGTGATCAACGGTGTCAAAAATGTTCGGCAAATGATACAAATTGGAGCGTCTGTTCATACAGAGGATCGTTTCAGAAAAACAGGTTTTATTAGGTTGTCCCATAAGTCTTCGCCGTTTTTTTTTTTCAACGATTCACTGCAGATTTCGCCGGCAGGCTCTTGCATAGCGCTGCATAGCTTTCGAAAGAGAATTATCTGCTCTATCAGAACTTGTATTGCATTTCTTTCTTCATCATGAATTTTGTCAATTTTTAGGTCGTTGAAGTGAAAAGTGAAAAAGTGAAAAGTAGCCATTTGCGCACTTGTTCTCTCCGCTTAGGTTTGTAATTTTTTGCGCAGTTTTTTGAGCATTTGGAAGAGAGTGTTCTGTACTACAAGAATATGTGTTAGTGCTATTTGCTCATTTGTCCTTTATTGATTTTTAGGTCATCAAATTGGGACGTCTGAAGGAGGATGGTTATTTTTGCCGACAGCTCCTGCTCTGTGTTTGGACTTTTTGGGTTGGTGTTATATGTCATTCAAAAGGGAATGTCTTGCTCTATAAGAATATTTTTCGCGTTTATCGATTTCTTTTAAATATCAACAACATGCAAAAAAGAGTTCATCCTACGCGAGACGAACTCCAGGGCAACAAGTTCGTATCCAGAAAACGCAGCCCAACCCATGAGACTTCCACCGACAAAGTAGCACCTGTAGAATACTCGCTTCTCTCTCTCTCTCCTCAAATCTCTGCAGTAGTGAGTGTACCCGTTGGGCCCATCAAGATTCCAATTCTTTTACTGGAGAGTCCTGAGAAAAGAGGTCGAGTATCCTCTAGGCGTAACTTTGGCGGTGGAAGTCTCATGGTTGGGCTGCGTTTTCTGGATGCGGACTTGTCTCGTTCGTCTCGGAAGTTCGTCTCGTGTAGGATGAACAGTGAAGACTACCAGGAATTGCTCCGAGATCACCTTTTGCCGAAGCCTTAGCAGACGTGATGCGACTTCGTGGAAGCCTACCGGATGAGTAGAAATCTTCTGTACCAAATGGAGGACCTGCTCGAGAGCGATGTTTGCTCGCGGTTTACGGAGTGTACTGTGGTAGAATGAAAAAAGAGATGGAATCTTTCACGTTGTATATGGCTTCTTCTCTACGCGTTTCCATTGAAAAGTACTGTTTACGAAAGTAAATTTTTCCAAGTTTACGTTTTGAAAAAGGTTCAGTTTTCAATTGATAATTGTATGCTATTATAGCCTTATTTTCCACTCGCGGCTACGCAAACTCACCTCGATCTCATGGGTTCTGCAGAACTTGACGGTGACTGAAATTCTTGAATTTTATGAACAAGTTACCCGAAAACATCGTAGGCTGTGAAGGCGACCTTCGATTCGGATGCGCTGACATGGCGGGTTTGAATTTCTTCTAAGAGTTGCTTAAATACGTCTCGTTTCCCAGTACTCATGTCGTATACAAATACTCGTTGAAATCGAAGTCCCTGTCTCTTACATCCAGTGGTGGTTGTTATCAGGAAGGACCTGCTCATACTCCGCGCCGGGAGCAACGTGAGCAAAAGGAGCGACTGCAGATCGTAGTGTACGTAGTCACACAACAGAAACCCATTAGGAAAAACTCCACGAAATCCGGACTTGAAGCACCTTCCTGCTGATTTGCTTCTTTTCTAGATTTTGATTGAAACAATCACCCTATATGGTCACAGTAGGTGAGGACCGTAATGGTTTGAACTTCAGTAATCCTGTGTTCCTACTCTAGTCAGGAATGACGGTTTGTATTTCTCCTCTCCATTGACAAAGCCAATCTACTCGCTAAAAAATTTCAAATGGTGTTTAATAAAAATGACCTCTTGACTAAGGATTCAGCAACAAGTAACGCTGTTGATGAATTATCGGATAATCCTGAGATGGGACCTTCGCTATGGTTTTACAAAGAAGATTACCTCCAAGATTATACTAGAATGGCAAATCAGTTCTTTCACATCATCGGATTTCGTTCCACTTGCTTCTATTAAAAACATTATGCAATACATAGAATATGCTTTAGAACACATTTTCAACAGAAGTTATACCAAAGCAGAGGTCCCCTCCCGATGGAAGCATGCATTCGTTATTCCGATACCTAAGAAAGTCCTTCATAGCAACCATACGAACTAGAGACCAGTGAGCATAACATCTGTATTTGCAAAGGTTTTCGAGAAAATTGTTAACAAACACATTCTAAAACATCTTGAAGAAAAGAACATCATTTCTGATAACCAGTTTGGCCTTCTGAAGGGAAGATCGATTGAGACTGCCACACTTACAGGGTTAAATGGTTAGACGAAAGCTATTGAGGAAAAGAAGCGTATAGATGTGATCTATTTAGACTTCTCCAAAGCTTTCGGTAGAGTTCTATTAGCAAAGCTACTACTAAAATTAACATTGGTCGGGCTCCATCAAATTATAGTGAACTGGATACGTGAGTTCCTCTCAGAAAGGACTTCCAAGTTGAGGTAGATGGGCAACTTTCAGAGACGTTTAGGGCTTCAGCGGAGTACCGCAAGGGGGAGTTCTTTCTCCTCTGCCCTTTCTGCTCTATACACACGAACTGCCAGAGTCTCTTTTACGATTTGGAGTTTTTTGTAAAATGTACGCTGACGATATCAAGGTCTACACAACCATTGAAAGTGCAGATCATTTATCTTCAATTCAAGAAAGCTGGACGATGTCACGAATTCGTCCGTCGATAATTCGACCTCTGCTTTGGTATAACTTCTGTTGAAAATGTGTTCTAAAGCATATTCTATGTATTGCATAATGTTTTTAATGGAAGCAAGTGGAACGAAATCCGATGATGTGAAAGAACTGATTGGCCATTCTAGTATAATCTTGGAGGTAATCTTCTTTGTAAAACCATAGCGAAGGTCCCATCTCAGGATTATCCGATAATTCATCAACAGCGTTACTTGTTGCTGAATCCTTAGTCAAGAGGTCATTTTTATTAAACACCATTTGAAATTTTTTAGCGAGTAGATTGGCTTTGTCAATGGAGAGGAGAAATACAAACCGTCATTCCTGACTAGAGTAGGAACACAGGATTACTGAAGTTCAAACCATTACGGTCCTCACCTACTGTGACCATATAGGGTGATTGTTTCAATCAAAATCTAGAAAAGAAGCAAATCAGCAGGAAGGTGCTTCAAGTCCGGATTTCGTGGAGTTTTTCCTAATGGGTTTCTGTTGTGTGACTACGTACACTACGATCTGCAGTCGCTCCTTTCCGGGCTCGCCGTCCTCCCTGGAATGCAGCCGGCTGTAGTGCGTAGAGATGAGCGGCAAGGCTCCGCTCGGATACCCGGGATGGTGATAGAAGCGGGCTCACAAATGCGGCGCCCCAGAGCCGCGCTCGCGCAGCCGCTCGACGTGCCGAGCGATGTATGAAATGATCCGGACGGGGGCGACGCCCCGCTGTCCCGCCGGCCAATAGCGTGGGCCTCGGGAGGGCCTCATCAGGATCCCGAGCGGATACGGCAGCCCGCGGAAGTTTGAATATAAAGGAGCGAGCTATCGCATCCACGACAAATGCCCACGTTGTCAACTCCATTAATGCGTGATTAATTTCTAATTTATCACAAAACCGTTGAGTTATTTGTCTACTGTAATTATAGCAATGGCAACGTGTCTTACATGAAACGTATGAGATCATAGATAAAAAGATTCTGAGTGCTACTTTAAACATTTTTTTTAAAATATTATTCACTATCTTTAGATCATTGTCCACTTGGCTTCTTCACTGGAAGCAATTACCAAGTCGAGCCTTATCCTAACAAAGGCGAAAAAATGGAATGGAGACCTGATGGATCGAAGGTTTTAGCTTATTGCGGATGGAAGAGTTCGGGTACACGTAAGCTCTTATATATCTTAACGGCAGCTATATGTGTTGCATTATGTTCAATCATTGCAGAAGACAGCGGCGAAGATGACGAATTGGAAGCGCTTTCTTACACCTGTCGCGATGGAGAGTGGCTGAAGGACAATGGAGAAGAACACGAACAATGTATTCCAGAAAATTAACGGAAAAGGCTATTTATCTAGCTGTCAAATAAAGATCAAACTTCCGCCTTCAGTGCCACTTTTTATTTATCCGTCTTACGACTTCTTACTTCTTCGCTAGCTGTGAAGTAGTGCTCATCTTATGCGCTTGCCTACGGTTCTTGCAAATATTTTGCTAAAATTAATTTCCAGGTTTACCATAACCAGGACCGAAGTGAAGGCACACCTATTTTCTCCCTCTCAACCCCTTTGATAACATTCTCCTTACAATGGCATTTCGAAAAAGCTCTTCGTAGAGGTTTGCAGAGTCATTTCAGGAGGCGAGGAAACACTACTTATTTGAATCAGTTGCTCTACCGCCGTTTCGTATTTTCTGTTTCAAGGCTGTCTTTCATATTTTGGCTGGCAGTTTTTCGCAACTCTTCACCGTTCTCTTCACATTTTCAGTTTCCTTCACAGTTTTATTTTTTGTTACTTGCCCTGCAAAAAAAAAGCGAAAAGATCTAGAAAACGCGAACAAAACGAGTGAGAACGACAGAAAAGCGAAGAAAGGTGACAAGGGAAGGGAACGTAAGGATAAGGCTCCCACTCCCCCCCCCCCCAAACACTCTGTGTCCCAGCAAGCTGAACGGATTTTCGCACAGCATTAGGCAATGGTTGTGAAACTATGCATAAAAGAACGTTGAGAGTGAAAATGGCACTATTGGTGTCCGCATAACGGACGTTTTTGCACTTCTAGTTTTCGTAATTCGAGGTCCAGTGGGGATGATGGCAGTGCCGGGAACGAAGGACCAAGCTACAACCAAAATACTCCATCGGAGCGCATTTACTGCCACCCTTGGATCACGTCAGCGACGTCCGCGACGGAAGAATAACAGCCCCTGTGAAGCTCTCGGCTACGCCGCTGGCGACGCTGTGATGCGCGGGCAGCTACGCAGTGCTGATCTCAGTCTAACAGTCTAAAATTCTGCCCCAACTTTCCGGCAGCCTCCCAATTCCTTTCCGCCAGAATACCAAGCGCTGTGAGGCAAAGATTTCAGAAACCTCCAGTTCCAGTTGACGTCGATCATCGAGCCCTCTACCTCGAAGATGCTGCTTCAGAATTCTGAACAGGTGGTGGTCAGAAGGAGCGAGGTCTGGAGAATACGGTGGATGGGACACAACTTCCCAGCGCGCTATAGCGCTGCTGCTACGGCTAGAGGCGGCACAGGCTGTGATGCCGCACCGCCATCGCATGCGTGGCTGCGGTTGAGTATCGTTTCTCGCAGCCCATTTCTTGGTCCCGATGTGGAAATAAGCTTGGAGCCAAACCGTGAAAGGAAAGACTATTTAGGCTGTTTAAGGCAATGATGGATCTACATGTGGGCTTGTGTGTCAGAATTTGTAATCCTTCTGACATTCTTGAGCATTCTTGAACAAATGTTGACAACGACGCTCTGAGGTTCCATGAGCTAAAATGGACCTTATGATGGGCGAACTAAACCTGGATCCATAGCCTCTAAACGCTGATATAGCATGACGTCACATAGCAATTCTGAGATACACCCCTATAAAGCTTATCAACTCCTAAAGCACTGAATTATGACTTTTTATATGGTTAAACAGGTGTTGAGGTCGTCTGCCCATCTGCTGTGTGCAAGCCTTAGGACGTGGCAGTAGATAAAAAAGAGGAACAGCAAAAGATTTACTAATGATGGTGTGAGACTGTCCCCTGCATGATGCCATGAGAATTTCAACGAGTTCCAGTCTTGGAATAGTTTGACGAGATCTTTTTAGTGTCAGTCTAGTCTTCCCACATATCAGTGATGATACTGTGTTGTCACTTGACCTTGGAGATATGCGCAAGCAGCGATGGCTGCGTTGCTAGCGTTGGCAGATACCCACAGGCGCTCTTCTTCCCCTCAAAATTCACTTGGGAATGTGCGGTGCACAGAAATTTGTACATTAGTGACTTCTGACGAAAGTCGATTCCATATTTCGCAAACCAGACGTTCAGCGGCCTACTGGCAGCCAAACGTCTGGTTGGGGGCTTCGCCCCCAAACCCGGAGAATAGAACACCCCGACCGTCTTCTTGTCCTCTTTAGGCCTTCCTCATTCATTAGAGTAAAAGAAGTGGTTTTGCTATATAGAATAGTATAGCAGGATACGGTAGGACAGAATCTTCCAAACTGCTCCTATGAGGCCTACCCACACTATCGCACATCCGCGATTCATTCTCTGAAGTACTCGTGGCATACATGGCGAGGAACAGATAGAGAGTCTTAATCCGAAGTGCTTATTCTGCGGAAACACAAATGAAATCAATTGTTAAGGTAGACTGATGCAGTTCACAATCCGACGGGAATAACATTACTCTGATTACTATACTCAATCTCCCTACCCCCCCCCCCACCTACTTCACCTATACCCCCTGCCTATTTGCTGGCAGAAAGCGGAAATAAGAATCAAGTACGCACATACTCGTTGTTGCACAAAGCCTTTAAAAAGCCATCTCAAAACTAACGGGTGCCGTGCCAAGTCTTATCTGTGGCACATCTTCTGGACCCGGATACGCATTGGATAACGTCTGTGACACATTTGCTGAGTCCGGACGCATATGCCACGACGTCTAGACGTCGTGGCATATGCGTCCGGATTCAGCAAATGTGTCACAGACGTTATCCGTCTAGACGTCGTGGCATATGCGTACGAACCTCTTGACTGGTAATTCAGTGCTACCCCATCTATTGTTCCCCCTTCTGGACCTCCCACCTTCACCGCTCCCCATTACTGGTCCCACCTTCACTGTTCTCCCCTGTATTGGTCAACCCTCTACAGGCCTCCCTTCACTGGGCCCCCTCCCCCCCCCCCCTCCTTCACTAGTCCCACCCTCACTGGTTCCCCCATTACTGGTCCCTCTTCACTGGTTCCCTTATTGTCTGCCCTTTTCCGGTTCACCCTTCACTGGTCCCCCTCCCCCCCCCCCCCCCTCCTTAGTCGATCCCCACTACTGCTCCCACCTTCACTGGACCTCCCTTTACTGGTCCCCTCTTCACTGGTCCCCCTATCCTTCACCGATCCCCATTACTGGTCCCACCCTCACTGGTCCCCTTTTATTCATCAACCCTTTTTCGGTCCCCTTCACTGGACTCCTCCCCCATTCTCAGGTCCCTATTACCGATCCCTTCTCACCGGTCCCCCTTCACCTAGTTCCCTCTTCACTGGTCAACCTTCTATCGGTCTCCCCTTCACTGGACCCCTCCTCCACCTCACCGGTCCCCATTACTGATCCCTTCTTCACCGGTATCCCCTTCACCTGGTCCACCTTCACTGGTCAACCTTTTACCGGTCCCCCTTCACTGGACCCCCCCTACACGGATCCCCATTACTGGCCCCACCCTCATTGGTCCCCCTTTTATTCATTAACCCATTTCCGGTCCCCCTTCACTGGACCCCTCCCCCACCTCACCGATCCCCCTTCCCCTGGTCCCCCTTTACTGGTCAACCTTCTAATGGTTCCCCTTCACTGGTCCCCTCCGCCCTACTTCATCGGTCCTTCCTTGATTGGACCCCCCCCCCTCTTCACTGGTTCCTCCTTTATTGGTCAACCCTTTACCGTCCCCCTTATTGGACCTCCACTCTTCACCGGTCCCCCATTACTGGTCCCACCTTCACTGGTAACACGTCGTGTGAATCCGGAACCCTGGCGCGACATCGAAGACACCTCTTCTGAACCTGGACGTCTGTTGAACAACGTTGATGACGTATGTTCTCAACCCGAACCTGCTTTGCGCGACATCGTTGACACGTCGTCTGAATCCGAAACCCCTGGCGCGACATTGGTGACACCTCTTCTGAACCCGGATGTCCTCTGCGCGGTATTGTTGACATGTATTCTGAACCCAGCTGTTGAACGGTCGGTGACACCTCTTCTGAACTCGGACGCTTGCTTTCACGACGTCCGATGACACATGTTCGGAACTCGGGCGCCCTCTGCGTGACATCGGCGACACGTCTTCTGACCCCTCTCAACACGACGTAGGTGACACCTCGCCTGAACCCGGATGGCTACTACTCGACGTTTACGAGAGGCCAGATGGACAGACGGACAGACAGACGGACAGACGGACAGACGGACGAACAGAGGGAAGGACGGACGGAAGGAGAGACGGAAGGGCAGACACAACCGCTTACTCTTTTATATATAGTAGGATATCTTGAGCTAGAACGGCCTTCCAGTCAGTTCTGATGTCGAAAATGTCTCGCATCATATTTTTGAGGCGAAGTAGTAGTGGTACAGCGAGACCGATTGGGTCATAAACCGAGTTTATTTGACTTACGTCCTTTTTGGTAAGTCTAGACATTATTGGGAATTGTGTGGACACGTGGAGTGTGTCAGAGTCCGTGTTATAGTCGACTCCGAGTAATTTCATTGACCCACTGCCAATTTTATCCTTTTCTGGTATAAAATTGTTCACATTGACGGAATTCGATACATATTGTGGCAAATTCATTCCTCTTTTTGCAAACAATCGTTTCGATTCACGGTATTTCTGGAGAGCTTCTTCTGTAGTATCTCCCCTTATTAAAATATTGTCCACGTAAAGTCTCTTTAAGAATTCTTTAGCTAGCTCCGTATTTTGAGCATTTAAATATGTAATCAGCGCCATATTTAGGATGCTTGGTGACGCCGTTACCCCGAAAAGTAGCCTACGAAATCGATAATTAATAATACTACCTTTCGTTGGTGGATGGTTGATATTTTTCAGCCATAGAAACCTGCAGAGGTCCTTGTGAGCCTCTATTCACCGATCTTGGATGAACGTTGCCTCGATATCGCACATGAGTAATATTGTCTTTTACGGGAATGGCGCGGTTATGAATCCGCCGTAGAGCGAGATCCTCTTTGAGTATTTTGAGAGATATTCGAGCGCATTTTCATTTTTCTGGTACTCTTCCGTCACTCTAAGCCGTCACGTTCGAAACATTTTTTGAAGGATTTGTTGTTAGTTGTTTTCTTGAAGAGAGGTCATTCTATGGCATTTAGTAATATTTTCGCCGTGGTGTGCCCTCTTTCCGTATATGGTAGAGCCAAACACTGTTTTGGCAATATGAAGACCTGTGGAAGTCTTTATATTATTTATTGAACCGGCTACCAGGTCGTGGTAATAGTCTAGTCCCACAAAAAGTGAGGGTTTTGGTATTCTCCACGAAGTTTGGAGTTTGATAAGCAAATACTATTTGCCTTCAGAAAGTCAACGTCAACTGAACTCAGGTTAACACTAAGAAAACCATTGGTGATGACAGGTTTGGTCAGAACGTTCAATTCGAGCTCATCATCATATACTGTGCTTAGCCACGCTTACTATGTGGCTCTCAAAGCTCTCGATATGGCCTCCTATGCCCGACATTGTACAGATTTCGGTAGTTTGCTTTGACAGGCCTAAGCGGTCGACGACAGACCCTTCGATCACGGTTTTTGAGCAACCGTGTTGAAGAAAAAGAATATTTTTTCATACTCTCCTTTTTTATTGTTCCACACATTTCCCTCACAAGGGAACTGTCTGAACGGTACGCCGGAACGATAAGAACGAGTACTATAGGGAGAATCCCCGTCCTCCAAATAGTAACAGAACATGTTTTGTTTTTGCCGAATCCTTGAGGCAAACGAGTACGAAGGTGTAATGGTTAAGGGTCTGCAGAGCGAGCTCTTCACGGCAACGCAAGATCCCGGTGTCGTGGACTGGGTGGCGCAGTGGTAGAGGGCACGCCTCATTTTCGTGAGGTCTAGGGTTCGGTTCCCATGCTACGTCGCGTTTCTGCACTTTTACCATAGGATCGGATTTCTGTAGAGATTTCCGCTGAAATGCAGATCTCCACTGGATGCTGTCCCTTCGAGAGACGAAATGAAGCTGGCGGAAAGGATAGCAAGTATCCTACAGGATTTCGAACTGCGACAGCTGGAAATCGATGAAGTGGAGAAGTTGGAGGTAGTCGAAGAAGAGGACCAAGAGTTTCAACCAGAAGAGGATTGTGTCGGAGTCACGACACTACTAACCAGTGAGGGCACTATCACGTTTTCGGGAGCACAGATCGTTTCGGAGGAAAAGATTTGGCTATACTAGAATTGTTATACTATAAAAGTTTGAGAACTGGGGAAAGTGGGCTGTATCGCGATCCCAGGCTTGGGCTGCAGCGGAGAACCTCTGGGCAGGAACTGTGAAGCCAAACACAAGTTCAGATATGGAAATCTCTATGGAAATACGATACCATGGTAAAAGTGCAAAAACGTGACGCAGCATGGGAACCGGACCCTAGACCTCACGAACATCAGGCGTGCCCTCTACCACTGCGCCATCCAGTCCACGACACCGGAATCTTGCGCTGTCGTGATGAGCTCGCTCTGTGGACCATTACACCCTCGTACTCCTTTGCCTGAAGGTTTCGGCAAAAACAAAACATGTTCTGTTACTATTTGGAGAACGGGGATTTCCCTATAGTACACGTTCTTGCCGTTCCGGCGTACCGTTCAGACAGTTCCCTTGTCAGCAGTCATTAAGATAAGCTGGGAGGGAGTTGAATTTCTATGTGAGGTTGCTGTATTGTCCTTGGGACACATCTGAACATGGCTTATGTTCGGCCTGGTTTGTTGTCCTTGATTAGGAAAACTATTTGGAAAACTTCTATGTTCCCATTGAGGCCTGTTTAGTCTTTGATTGTTAGGCCCTGAACGGTTTCTTGGATTATTGCTCCAAGGTGTTTGGTTACTTGCCTGACTACCTTCGTTTTTAAAGCAGAGGCTTATATGATATTTCTGTCCACATTTAGGACAGTCTGGCTTCTGGAAATCGAAGGTGCTGTGATTTAAAGAACAGCACTTTCAGCATCTGCGGCCGTCTGTTAACGCCTTGCGCCGAGTCCCTTAATCATTGGCCGTTCTACAGGTCATTGATCCAATCCTTATCTACAGGTCTGTGGCAGAATAGGCACGGTCGCAAAAATGTTGCCGCGAAGTGAGGTACCTATCTTTTGGAGTGTTGACCGTCGTACCTTGCTGGCGGCCGAGTCTGCACTCGACATAGCATTTAGCGGCAATCTCTTTCTTTAGATGACCTATGAGGTCGTCGATTGTCTGGCTGTCCTGCGTATAATTAGGTAGTACGGCATGCTTCACTACATCATGAGGAAATTTGGCTAGCATTGTCTCGCACCACATTTGGTCGCAAGTTTTTCGCACATTGTAGCCGGTTGATACCATTTGATTGATCTAGATTTGAATCTGTGCGAAAACTGACGGGCAGCTCTCCGGAAAATGGTTTGCTGGCTTTAAATTGACCAGTTTCTGCACTAAATGAGACCTATTAATAGGCTGATTGCAGTAGTTTTCCTTCAGGGTCTGGATGATCCACTCATAGTTCTGCGGTACCAGTTGAATCCTTTTTACAGAGTCCTGAGCACTCCCTTTAAGACTTTCCTTGAGAAGCAGGATCTTCTCCATAACATCGAGATCCCTACTCTTGTGAATGAGGGTCTCAAACACAGGCCGTATTCTGGGAAGTCCTCGGCGTTACCGTGTAATTTGGGCAATGTTGCCTGAGGTGGCTTTATGGAACGAAACTGCCGTGCATCGCTTTCAATTTGCTCGACGACAGCTGAGTTTGAAGCTGAATGCGATAAATTACTATCGCTTGGAATAGGCTCCACTTTATTGTCTTCCTCGACTATTCGTTCATTAGAGCTATTGGAAGACGCGCTCTGCAGGATTGGAGATCTCTGAGAAATGTAACCTAATTTTACACTCATTGTATCCCTCACACATTTGGTTTTCTCAAGCCGTGTTGTCAACCTGAAGATTAGATCATCTGCACTGGCGATCTCTTTGTGCAGTTGTGATTCACTCTCTATTTTTTCTAGCATAACATCTTTTTTGTCGGACTTATTTTTGCAGTTTTCATACTGCTCTAATATTGTTGTAGAGGATTTCAAGCCTCTCCCTTTATTCCTTGATTTGATTTACTCCATTCTGTAGGAGCGCAGTAGCTGTTTTGCATTGTTCGTAGCTATCCTGCAGCATAGTCAACCTTTCCTGTGTACTCCGTGTATCTGGATACAAAGTTTTTTTTTTTTTGCGCCGTTGCACAATTGATGATAGGTATCCTTTGGAAGTGCAGCGAAATTTTTTGCGAGACCTCCGAGGTGAAAATGCTTGTTTCTGCGAAAAATCAACAGAAAATGACTCCAGGTGCATGGTACGGGAGTAGGTGTCCGTTGTTACGGGACGGATCAATTACGATTTTTTGTCTTAGAAAAGACTGTGATATTTGCTCTAGAAAGAGCTGTCGCTGTCGCTCCAGGTCCCAAAGTTGGTACGCCTTGACACGGGAGAATTTGGCTTATTAGGCCGATGCTCCAGGTGACCAGGATAGGCGCGAGAGACGCGGGTATGGTGGCCCTTGTTACAATGATAAACGCAAGGCGGTGGTCCAGATTTATTATGAAAGGAAAAAAGTGTAGCGGTGGAGCACGACCAGTGCTCACCACGTTCGTTGAAAGACGTGGCTCATCGCCTAATACAGCCCAGCAGACGCCCCTATTAGGCCTCGTGCATACTTGCCGTCGCCGCGATGGAATCGTGGCGATGAGTTTTGCGCAGCGACGCGAAAGAATTTGAACTTCTCAGTGCTCGTCGCATTGCCCATCGCTCTGCAAGGCAGCGCGACGGCGATCCGTCCAGGACCAACGCTAAACAACGCGCACGACGCGAAAAAGTATGCAGTGCCAGCGGTGGGCGCGGGAAGCCACGCGCGTGCAGGCCGCCACTATTGCGGCGGCTGCGGCGGTTTCCTTTGTCTATTCGACCACGTGCGGCGGAATGCCCATGAACTAGCCTTAGAGGGAGCGACGCTTTACAAAGGGCGCAAGAGGTCGTAGACGGCGACAGCGGGAACATTTAATGAAACTAATTTCTAGGCTTGAATTCCCATCCCCTCCCCCACAAAAAAGCTGGCCATTCGAGTTCTTAGTTATTAGAGTAGTGATTTACGAGGCTGCTTCCACCCCCTTCTCCTCCAAGCTCCACTCCAGTACCCATCGACGAAGGTCGGCTGTAAAACGTTGCACGACATTTAAGGTGCATCCTTCGTAGAGAAGCGCCTTCGATTCTCTGATTTACATTGATCCTTCGGTGCTTGAACCAAGGCACCCCTACAGTAAAGCTGTGCCCTTGCGTCTCCGTGTTTGTCCAGAAAAACATACCGGGATCTCCATCCTTGACGAAAAGATGGATTAGTTTCTCCCAGACTCCATAATCCACTATAGATTTCCTATTTCAGATTTTAGTAGCAGAGGCAAATGGTTGCTAAATATACCTTGTAATCCATCTCAATGTGAGGAAGTGTCAATTGACCTTGCTCTAGTGTTGTAGGATAGCCATTTCTTAGGTCTCACAATCCCAAATCCGGCAACGTCCCCTCCCGATCTCCTTTCTTCCCCGCTCGAAGTTTTGCCTTCTGGAGAGCCGACGCTTGAAATGCATGTGAATTCACAGACGCAGTCCACTAGTCTTTTCCTCTTTAAAATCTGCCTCTCTGCGATGAGTTAGCATGCTCGGGGGCGAGCTGCCTCGTAACCCTCCCAAGCGCTGCTTTCGCTGCCGTCACAGTATATGACCAGACCCTTCCTCAGAACAACCGCAACTGGAGATGAGAGATAGGGGCTTCGATTTCAAAAAGTACTTGCATAGGACATACATACTGGCAAAAGAGACGTACCCAAGCAACTCCTGGAAGAAATTCAAACTCGCCGTGTCAGCGCATCCGAATCGGAGGTCGTCTTCACAGCCTACGATGTCCTCGGGTAACTTGTTCATAAAATTCAAGAAGTAGAGTCGCTGTCAGGTTCTGCAGAACACATGAGATCAAGGAAGTTTGTGCAGCCACAAGTGGAAAATAAGGCTCTAATAGCATACCATTATGAAATGAAACTGTGGTTTCTTAAAGCGTAAATTTTGGAATGTTTATCTTCGCAAACAACACTTGAATAGAATTGCGTCGAAAAGAATACAAATACAACGTTAAGTATTCCATCCCTTCCTTCATTCTACCTCTGTACACTCCGTAAACGGCGAGCAAACACCACTCTGGAGCAGCTGATCCTCCACATGGTAGTGTACAGATTTCCACTAATCCGATGGGCTTTCACAAAGTCGTACCACGCCTACTGAGGCTTCCTGCTCTAGTCGACTACTGGAGATCCTAAAGAAAGTAAATGACCAATAATCAGCAAACACGAACACCTCGAGCACTATCTCAGTGCTCTCGCCTCAGAGATCTATATTAGTTTAGCCCCTTTTCATGATCTTCACCTTGGTATCTAAACAGAGCCCTGACCCATGTAATCGTTGTGGTCTTAACATTAGTAAGGGCTAGACAAAAACTAGCGTCACTCTTCCAATCACTATTATTTACTATATACACATATTTACTTCGGGGACAAATTTACTATTATTTACTGTAAAAAATACGGTAAGTTAAAAACAGAAATTTTATCTATTTCAGAAACTTCTTTGTATTATCCGAACAAGGATATAGGTAGGCGTTAAGGAATTTCTTTGCGGCATGCGTCACGCACTCTTCTTCCAATCAGAGAAGGGTCTCGGACGTATGTCTGAACGACGAAAATGAACACGGCTGCGAGGATCTCGACTCTTCAAATAGTAGAAAACATGTTCCATTTCTGAAAGTCGTTGAACCTACCCAGAAAGGGTTCTCGATAGTTTACTATGGAATCGCACAGACGCATAAGGCAACAGCTTACAATCATCGAATTGCAGGACAAAACGCAAAAAAATATATTCCAAAGCAAGGAAACGAATACCTGACCCATACGATGCAGTATTTCTGGCCTTTTTGCATATTCGACGTTTAGAAACTATTGGGTTGTGCGACTGTACGATTCCTTAGCAAACTTTTCGTGCCCCTAATTCGGTAGGTTCAAGACTTTGCAAAAATGGAACGAATTTCTTCACTATTTGGAGGATGGAGATGCTCACAGCCGCCTTCATTTCTGACTCAGAAATACTGACAGACCTTTTTTGGAGAGGAATATCTTGCAGGCAATTTGAATGCGTATACTGTACTATTTTCTTTAGGAAGTGTCTCCGACTTTTCCAGGGTCCGAAGAAGGCGACGACGCCGCAACGTCAGCCGTAATAAAGTTGATAACAATATTGGTTAAAAGCTGAACTATCTCATCTGTAAACTGGTTTATGCCAAGGTTTAGCGCAAGCCGAACTTGGACAGAATGTAGACTGCCCCAACATCTCTCGAAAGAAAGCATGAGTTTTAGAAACACCCGAAAAAATCTTGGTCTACCGCTGATGGGACACCTCTACAGGTCAACGCAGGAGTCCGAGAAAAGAATGAACTTGAGAGTAGTAGCATATCAGCTACATCCTACAGGGTGCGTAGAAGGTGTTGGCGCACTAAACGTAAGCATTAAAAATGACAACACATTACAAATCTAACAAGTTTATATACGAAATATCAACAATGATCTAGCGAACAGAATAGCATCACTTGTAATTTATATGGGCTTCTTTGCTGCGAATGCAGGGTCGAAGACGACGAGGAAAGGCATCGACGGCGCGCCGCAAGTAGTCCACGTCGATTTCGTTTCATGCCTTGACCAGATCATCCTTCACTGACTTCATACTTTTGTGGAAAGTAGCGCAAGCCTTGTTCTCCAAAACATCCCATACAGAGTAATTAAGCGATTCAAACCCGGTCTATACAGAGGCCATTCCTCTGCCGGAATGAAGTCCTTCAAGTTGGCGCGGCACCAGTCCTGAACAATCCTCGACTCTGCGCAGGAGTGCAATCCTGCTGGAAGACATACGGCTTAGAGGTGGGATTCAAGCCAAGGAACCAGTTGCTTCTTCAGGACGTCAATACAGATAGTTGTGCTGATTTATCTTCACTCCTGTATCCACGAAAGCGAGAGACGCTTGTGATGAATACACAAACCATGATACTGGCCGGATGCGCCTTCCTTGCAGCAAGCTCTTCGCCAGAGTTAGCACTTCGAAGGTCCTTGAAGAGTATGTAACACTTTAACAGGTTGAATGCACAAAAGTATCAAATCACTGAAGATCAAGGCATAGAACGAAATCGACGTGGACTACTTGCGGCGCACCGTCGATGCATTCCTCGGCGTCTTCGCCCCTACATTGTAGCAAAGAAGTCCATATAAAATACAAGTGATGCTATTCTGTTCGCTAGACCACTGTTGACATTTTGTATATAAACTTGCTACATTTTATAATGTGTTGCTACTTCCAACGTTTACGTCTAGTGCGTCAACACTTTCTATGCACCCTGTACTCACACTATCCCACTCCCATCGTGCAGCTCTCACCGGCCGCAACTCTATTCAATGTTGAGCACGGGTAGAGAAAGAAAAAAAGCGACACTCCCTCTCCTCTCAGAAGTGACACTTGCATTTTGTCACTTCTGATAAGAAAGGGAGTCTGTCTACCTTAAGAATCGCCCATTTAGATAGTTCCCTTTTAAGAGCACGGAATTCCAGCTCAAGGTTCGAAACTTCCACTCACTTGGACACATTCCTCGGATCCTTTCTTTGGAAATCGGATTCGCTCGATCCTATTGGACATTCCTCTCTACGTGACTCTCCCATCGGATCATGGTTGCCGCCGAGCATTCGGAGCTACAGATCACAAGAGCTCACGTACGAACCGCCGATGGTTCGACTCCTCTTTGCAACCGGTTCTAGGTGATCCTGCTCTGCTATCCTGAGAAAGCGAAAACTGGGTCGATCAAAAGCTGTCCAGTGTGGCCTTACTCTCGGCCTCTAGATGTGGCCTATTCCGGAACTCAGCAGGTCAGCGGCGTTGGCTTGCAACTGTTCAAATCCACCGCTTACAGAACCAGTTCGATTTGCTCCACAACAGGATTCAGACCATTTCGCAAGCAGGTGATAGATCGAATTGAGCCGCTGATAGAAGCCATGCATCGGGGACGCGGTGGAGCTCGACTCGTGTCCGACGGTAACACCTCGTCAGACGAGGTGCTCTGCAAATGTTCAGCGGCCGTACTCTGCATAGCCAAGACGGTCGGCTTCGATTCTTCGACAGCGACATGAGGAAGTGATGAAGGAGCGGAATCTGATCTTATGTTGGAGAACAAAGGCTCATCGTCGATGTCATTCCGAGAAGGTGAGCTTGCCGAGTTCTGCGTTACGGCAGAATGGTCACAGCCGTCGATAATAACACAGACGTCAGACGACGTTGATGTTCGACTCTTCTTCACAACGGGCTCCGTGCTCTCCTGCACAGCCGTCTCGCAAGTAGGCTCATCTCCAGATCCCAGTATGTCGGCGGCGTTCAGCTCCCGCTGTTCAACTCCATCCATCCTTGTCCACAAATCACTGTGGCAGTAACGACGTAGTGTCTGCGTAAGGAACCGCCAAACATCTTTCTTGTCCACAACAACTTCTTCCTGAAAAAAAGGCAGCATAGCGAGTAGAAGCAACAGTGGTATTCAGGAATACACTCACATCCACCTCCTTCATTAAGTCGTTCGTGAAGGTGACCAGTTGATTACTTATAGCTTCCGGACGCAGTTGGCGTTCCAAAGATGTGGCACTGATGAGCCCGTACTGGAGATCCGAAATTCCCATATCATGAAGAATGACATTCGCCTGGAAACAGCCTCAAATGACCTATCTGTGAAAGCAGGAGCTAGTCTATCCGTTTGTTCGTAGCGAAATTGCGAAATTTCAAAATTCAGATGCTTTTTAGCGTATGCAAGTAATCCAACCTTCCGTTCGATTAATATCTATCGACAGTGGTCTGGAGGGCGTGAGCGCTGTTTGAAAGGACATAACATGACTAAGTGGCCAACTTTCTAAATATTTGTGTCACTCGAGCCACACCCCGCAGTTCATTCCCCTGCCAAATACAGGACACATTATTATTGCTAGTTCCCCACTAGCAATGCGCCGAGTCCGTCAATTCCAAATACTCTCCTCCCTCCCTTTCACATCCTACCTGACTTGAATAATACATTTGTTTTCAAGAACTAGAAAAAACTTAAAAGGAAAACACCAAAAACGGTCTATTGGCCTTAAAAAGGGTCCGATGCTCGAAAACCATCACGAAGGGCGCAACATTTCGGTGTACTTCTGCGTCGCGTTACCGACGAGGCGAGGCGGGAGCATAACGAAAGGTGAGTGAATTTCTTGTTGTTTTTTTTTAATTCGACTGATTGAGGTTCATATATGAGCGTTCTGATATACTTAGGATGCGCTCTGTCACATCTTAGGTGGGTCATTGTGATTGTTCAACGAGGGGCGGTCTTTATGTACGAACTGCAACTGTCGCGTGCGCGCCGGCCTCCGCCGTGGTCGTACGAATTACCGTTCATGACCTGCTGCAGACCTTAGGTTTGAACCTTGTCGATATCGCTTTCCGCTATTGTGAGTGTTGAGGGGTATATCCTCTGACTCAGAAAGTGACATCCAATTACAAATTTAAACAAAATCCCAATGCTCGATCTACCTCTGACGAAGCATCTCGAGAAGAATTTAAGGTGACACACTATCACAGTGAAAATGACATCGTGTACACCCACTAATTCATGATGTGCAAGTTTGGATGCAGGTCTAACCAGGATACTATCTCAACGGTAGGTCGGAACGGCGCAAGTGTTGTATATGGACAGAACCGCCTCTCCCTGAGAAGTAACAAACTGCAGGTATCTCGACCCCAATACAACTCTGCGCAAAGTTAGGGGCGACAGAAGTCGCCTGTTGGCGCCCTGTTGATTCACGTGCTCCACAGTTGGCGGGCGCGCGCGAGATGAGGCCTCGTATCACGGCTAAGCGCAGTGCACAGGTGGCGTAGTAGCGAAGAGCTCGGGCTCGTAAGCGAAGGGTCGGGGGTTTGGATCCCGCAGACTGTGTTTCTTTTGCACTTTTGCAAAATCCATGTTCATCATATAGGTAATCCAGCTAGGGGTATTATAGTGTGTTATAGAGTGTTATATTTTCATCTAACATGTGCTTCAAACTACACATTAGCTAAAATATTCACTTCTGTGTGGCACTTGTTTGAAGCCTATTTTGTGTGACCGTAATTATGTAACGATAGATATTTTGTGGCACTAGTTAAAGTTCCGACTCCACCAACAAGACTTCGGTCAAAAAACTTTTTTGCTGAAACTTCGTCTAGGGGGATTATTTAGGGTGCTGATCACGAATCTGACATCCGTTTTTCACGATTCGGTCGGAGGCCAACTATACCGTTAACAAAGGTGGTCCAGGCAGGGTCACCGATTTCGCTGAAACTTCGTCTAGGGGGTTATTTGGGGTGCTGGTCACGAATCTGACGTCCGTTTTTTACGATTCTGTCTCTACCTGCCGTCACCGGCAGAAACTTTAGGAATGTAATCCTGTGCCCTCCTTTATTTATATTATCCAGCCGAATCGTGAAGAATGGATATCAGATTCGTGATCAGCACCCCAAATAACCTCCCTAGACGAAGTTTCAGCGAGATCGGTAACCCTGCCTGGACCACCATTGTTAACGGTATGGGTGGCCTCCGACGGAATCGTGAAAAACGAATATCAGATTCGTGCTCAGCACCCCAAATAACCCCCCTAGACGAAGTTTCAGCGAAATCGGTGACCCTGCCTGGACCACCCTTGTTAACGGTATGGGTGGCCTCCGACGGAATCGTGAAGAATGGATATCAGATTCGTGATCAGCACCCCAAATAACCTCCCTAGACGAAGTTTCAGCGAAATCGGGGACCCTGCCTGGACTACCATTGTTAACGGTACGGGTGGTATGTTATATGTAAACATGCTCTATAACACACTATAATACCCCAAGGTGGATTACCTATATGATAAACATGGATTTTGCACAAGTGCAGAAGAAACGCAGTCTGCGGGATCTAAACCCTCGACCCCTCGCTCACGAGCCCGAGCTCTAACCTATTACGCCACCTGTGCACTGCGCCGATGCTCGATACCAGCCCTCATCCCGCGCGCGCCCGTCAGCTGTGGAGCACGTGAATCAACAGGGCGCCAACAGGCGACTTCTGTCGCCCCTAACTTCGCGCAGAGTTGCATTGGGGTCGAGATACCTGCAGTTTGTTACTTCCCAGGGAGAGGCGGTTCTGCCCATATACAACACTTGCGCCGTTCCGACCTACCGTTGAGATAGTATCCTGGTAAGTGGGAGACAATCCTGTATATCCATTCCAACTGGTAGTTTTTCCTGAGTGTATCAAATCTGGATGAATTTCCACAGCAGCAACGTTTCTGTAGCCATGCTTATCATCTTGGTTGAAGCAGATTTCAGAAAACTGTCTAAATGTTGTGAAGAAGAATGAGGGCCGACACTCATCGCTCTAGACTTACACCCAAGTCCTGAAGTGATACATTCCGCTGCATAGGTTTCGTTGAAAATGGATATCCATTGTAAGTTTTTTTCAGGCAGAACATATGACAGTGTGACAACAGTCATTCACCACATCACACCAATGGTTGAACAAAATTTAATTCACTATCGTTTCCGGTGATATCTTACACGGTTTTATGCGTTTTCCAGGTCCTTTACGCTCTGTTTTCTTGCAAACAAATGCCGAACATTACTGATAACCATCGCTCAGCAAACAACATCCCTGGTCCCAGCTTGAGTGCGTGTTGCGAGAGAATGTTCGTGGGGTTGGGGAAGAAGTTTTCATCATCCCGTAGTGATTCAGTTTTCCAACAAAAAATAAAAACGGCTCCGTGCTTCGGATCACGGCCGATCATTGAGGGCCTGTTCATACTTCGCGGCGGGAGCGACAGAGCGAAGGATACGTATCGATCAGTGCCGAGCTGTTGCCTGGGAAAAATCGATAGGTATGCTTTGTTTTGTCGCTCCTGTCGCTGCCGTCGCGGAGTATGGACAGGCCCTGACCTGTGAAATCGCCCCGTGCGGCGACTTTTGCCGTGCTCGTCGCGCTATCCCGCGTCTGCAGCGACCATTTCTACATAGTGTCCCGCAGCCTTTTTCAACCCCTCTATTGCCGTATTGCACAGAGATTTTGCCCAAGAAATTGAAAGTAGCTGGTAACTAATATTCGCCGCCAGTTGTGAGGTCCGCCCATCAGACACATCTCCGCACAATATCCTTATCAAACGGTTAAGTCAGGTCAAAAATCGGTATACCAATTGAAGTAAGTTCAGGTGCAACGATGCGAGGCAGGTGTACCGGCAAACATATTCGCATGAGTCCCAGCTGAAACAGTTTCAGCTCGGGTCGATAATGCCTACTGATAGGTAAATCTCGACCGAGCGGCCAGTACAGGTGCTTGGGGAAACGGAAAACTCAGTGAAAAGACGCACGGATGGACAGGGATCAAATCATTTCCTTTATATAAGGAAAGGTTACTAGTAATAGATCACCTACCGCGTCGACAAAGTGCTTGTGACATATCCATTTAAGACGTAGATGCCACCTGTCGAAAGAGTCCTTCACAGTGTGTATTCCAGGATAATCCGAAATAGTTAGACAAGAGAGTAAAACAGCGCCGATAGTTTTGGACCTCGGCGACCTCCTCAGCTCAGAGATGTAGAAGCACTGGGCGCAAACGATGCAGCGATTTCGATTCATTGCCACTGAAAAACAAGCATACCGAAATATGAGTACTGAATGAAAGTACGAGATGAAAATACGGAACGCCAGAGTGCGAGACGGGAATCCACAAGTAGATAAAACGCCTAAAATACTCGGCACAGGGGTACTATTGTACTTAGCCGTACCCCACTTAACCTTGTTCAAAATAGGCCTACTAGGGGTAATGCGCTATGGGAAGAACGCATATCATAGTCGTTTTTTGCGGAAATGCTTTATAAGCCCATTATTTTAAGTTCGAATGGCCTAAAGCCTTGCGAAATAGCACGTGCTGGTAAGAGACGCGGAGACTCCTCTTCCTGCGAGTAGTCTCCTGGGGGGATCACCACAGATAGCATGCTGTGGCGTACAGGCGTGGGTACTAGCTACATACAGCAGTCTTATCTCCTCGTTTCGATTACAGATCCGCGTCTTATTTGCTTTTATATTTTGGCAGGGGAGAACTCAGGATGAAGGCAATTTTAACACGGGTGCGCTAGTCGACACACACCCCTGAGTTCCTTCCCCTGTCCTTTTCTGTGCTCTCCTCCGCTGACGCGGAGAGAAATGAGCATTTATATATGATAAGCAGGGAAGGATATAGGACTATTCGTCACAAACGCATAGGAGAAGCCTGGCGTACGCCGCTCTCTTCTGGCCAGGTGACCTGTTTCGCCCACGTACAGTGGACGGCTGGGCCTCTTCTGGTAGAAGCATCGTCGTCGCCGACGAAGAGAATAGGCTTCAGCCGTCCACAATGTTGTTTGACCATACGCGACATCACCATATCATCGGAGAGTGCTGATACGCCATTTGCAACAAAGATATCTCGGATTGGAGCGCGATTTAACAGCGCTGATAGCGCAGTGGGCGAAAATTCTGCCTGAAGCTGGGAGTGCGGTTCGAATCCCACCTGGGGCGATAGTTTTGATCACGACAAAAGATCTTGCAGCATTGCAACATTGGTTTGTGCAACTGTGCTGTTGATCACGTCTACTCAGACAAATCTTGGTTAGTAACCGACCATGAGCTGAGTTGAAACCCGTTGGTTATACCGACCATGAAAGGGTTTGGAACCGAGCAGCGAAAGGCGGCCACGCCCCTCGCTGCGTAATAACGACACGTACTGCCGGGCGTGATCTCATTTCGTGCTCTGTTCCAACCTCTTTCATGGTCGGTTACTAGACAACGGGCTTCACACAAGGAGCCGGATTCATCAATGAGTTACAGCAATCTAACAGAGAAAATTACAGCCAAAATCCCTGATAACGCGGTTTATCAAGCGATATGGTGAGCGATAAGCCGCGCTACCAGGGATTTCGGCTGTAAATTTCTCCGATAAATTGCTGTAAGTCGTTGATGAAGCCGGCTCCAGTTCATGGTCGGTTACTAACTAAAATTTGTCTTAGTGACTATCCCTGGTACTTCGTCATTCCTCACACACATTTCGCATACTTATGCATATAACAGAGAGTTTCTCTAAGAACAGGGTTCACTAATAATCTAAAGGTGTTTTTGCTTCCAAACTCTCGTCATGGTCACATATTTCATCACTATAGCCATATTTTGTCAATGTGATTTTAGAGAAACGTGTGCGTAAACTGGTGTAAAAAGTCAGCAGTCAGCAAGGTTAGGACGCGACTCCCGCTATAACGGATTTTCTCCGGACCCTTCAAACGCGTTAATACGACAGGAGACTGTATTTAAAAACCGCTACAACTAGCCAAGTTGTACATAGCGATCCCACTCAGAGATAGTTTTCGTGGACGGGCAGCTGAGAGTTGAAGGTCTGCTACAGTCTCGCTTTCTCCCACACAAAATGCATTTCATAAACTGCAGATAGTCTGCTGACTTTTACGCAACAACGATGAGAAAAGTGGCCTGTACTGAGAAAAAGAAGAAAACTACTCCAATAACAGATACAAAAGAACAGCCAATATCTCGCGATAACACCTGATCTCAGTGGAGTGCGGTTTTGCCAATGGGGCGCGAAATGGTCACGGGTCTGCGGATGTACCAACGACGTTAGCTGGGTTTTCTCCACCAACTAATATACCAACGAAGTGGCGGGTATGGTTTATCATGACTACCGCCATATCGTGGGTAGGCCCACCCCCTGTATCCCGCATACCCGCGACTATGCGTGAATCCGGCCTCAGAATTCGTTGCCACTATAACCCGGTGTCTGATTACGGCGCAGTGTTTGATAAACTTACAACCGAAAGAAACCCGTCTGTGCTTTATGGGATTTTCTGTGATGGGCAGAAAATCCAATAGAGCGTCGTCCCTCATCCCTGGCTCCAACCAATAGGGCCTGTAGCAAGGGGGCTCCGTGGCTAATAAAAACCAGGTTTGGATCGCGCGGCTGTGGGTGTTGCACACCGAACAAGTCGGACGGCTTTTTTCGGTTGGTATCGGAGAGTGCGGCGCGGTTGCTACTCGTAGCACCCAAGTCCGGATGGGAAAACCAGAAGCAATGAACGTCTCAAATAGTCAGGAGAAATACTGGCGACGCAATGTGGCCCAGGGACACCTTTAAAGTTTACAAAATAAATGAAATTGGAAATCTTGCAAACACATGGTGCTGTAAAGGAATAGTAGGCCATGCCACTCACTTTATTAACCAGGGAAGGGTCTCAATGGATAAGGTGAGCCCTTAAACCTGCCCAGACGTCCTGAAAGCTTACCATGGAATCGCACGGGGTCGCTAGTCAACACCTCCAAACATCGAATTCTCGAGAAAAAAAAACTGCGAGACTAAGATATCGAAAACCTGACCCTGAGCCTTTGACGCAGTAGTTTTAAGAACTTTGCAGAAGTGAAACACGAGTTTCAATCTAATTGAAGAGCTGAGATTGTCGAGTTCCCGCCTTTTAGGCATGCGCCTAAGGCCCCGTTTATACTTCGTCGCGCCGCGACGAAGTATAAACGGGGCCTAAGATCCTGGTAAGTATAGAAGTCTTGTAAGTGTGCTCCTTGGCCCACACCGCACCGAAGACATTCGCTAACTTTTTATTTATCTATTACTGGTGCCACGTTCCGAAAGACGGACAAGCATGATTACATAGATCTCGGACGGGTCAAATAAAACGCTTCACTTCCATATTTGGGGGAAAGGGAAAAAAAGGGGGGAGGAAGAAATCCACTCTCGTAACTTTTTCATAAAGATGGAGATGTGAAAAGCATGGGACTAGTCGTTAATGTGGCCAACATGGCAACATGCCAGCTAGCCACATAAAGAGACCGACCCAACGTGCGCCAGTCAATTAGGCTCAGGCGGCGCGCCGCGTGCATTTTTCAGTTTGGGTGAAGCGAATCTGTATGGGATGACGCTTACCGAACCATCTGGTACCCAATAACTCTATAGATACGACTATACTGGGGCCAGATCCCGATCAACCGCTTACTGCCTTCTAACAGTGAAAATACCGCAAACCCTCTGCTCTGACTGACATTCATCAGCATTCCTTCATTCGTTTGGCAGTATTTTCACCGTTAAAAGGTGGTAAGCAGTTGATGAATCTGGCTCCTGGAGCGAACATGGCCTGAATATGGCTCGGCACACCACCGTAAACAATACAACGAGTTCTCACAACGTAAATTCTGCATAATTTATCTTCGCATGCCATAAGTGATCATTCGACAGACGAAGAAAAATATCGCCATTAAACGTTCATCCTTTCCTTCTTCTGCAAACGCGATGTTCGTATAACCTCCGCTACGCTTCTTTGTTCGGTTGCAAGTAACTTCAACGAGACTTCGTTTGTCGTTGTACGAGTGATAAGCGTGACACCTGAACAAACCACTTTTAATCTAATGGCTCCAGCTTTTCTACTACTTTGACATTTGATTCTCACACTTATAACCTAGTAAGAAAGTTAGGAAACAGAGGGCTGTTCACTGTTCGGCTTCTGATGCACATTTTTATTACAAACCCTATGTTCTGCAAATATCTGCCGAGCAAAAATGAAGGGTGGGGGGGGGGGGGGGGGGGACGTAGTTACCCAAATCTCGTTTGGCCCACTCATCGCTATACAGCCCCTCATCGCTATACAGCCCCTATACAACCTCCAGTTCTCAGCAAATCGAGCAACAGAAGCGCGTGGTAGCACAGTTAGAGAAGGCGCACGGTGTTTTGTGCGCCCTAAGTTGAGTTCTTGGTTCGGATCCCGACCAGGGACCACATTCATCAGCGATACCGCCGGTATCACCTAACGGCGGATTCACCATATAGGACCACGTAGTAAGTGACACAGAGGCACAGATACTATAACCGATATACCGTTACCGACCGGTAAGCGGTTGATGAATCTGATGCCAGGCCCTCCAAGTCTTCTATCGTCCCAGCTCGGTTAAATTATACCAGACCTGTCTGGGAAAGATAAAGTGCTAATTTGTCCATCGGTTCGCTCGCAGCTCACTGCACAGGCCAAATCAAGGGTGAACAATAAAGAACGGCGCTTATCATGCCCTCTTTGGATGCGCAACGCATACTACTACAATATCATGGAGCCAATTTAGATGCGCATTTGTTTTATATCAAGCGAACCAAAAACCTGAAATCGGAGTGCGCGAGAGCCAGTGCTTCCTCCGACTGTGCTACCACGCACCTCTCTAGATCAAATATGTAAACATATGTAAACAGTAAACAAATTGTTTTAACCATATTTTTAGAAGTAGAATGCCTGGAGCATCTCACAAAGGGATTCCCTAAACGCGACGTTTATCCGTTTTCGGCTAGCATAATCGACTGTAGCGCAGTCGGAGGACGTGGCGGCGGTCGCGTGCACCCTCTTCCAGGTTCTTGGTTCCGATTTCCTGGCTAGGATAATCAAGCCTTCAATCTCTCCGTGGTTGGTACAGGATTTGTCTGGGAAGGGCAAAGCGCTGACTTCTTTATCGGCTGGTCACCATAAGTCATTGCATAACCAAATACGCATTCTAACCGCCTCCACGGCATCCCGTAGAGTAGAATTCGTGGCGCATCCTAAACAGGGATCGATTAATACCGTCCTTTCTCCTGAGAACGATAAAAAGGATAAAGGACGGCGTTACTCCATCCCTTTCGGGATGCACCACACATTCTACTTCTACGGAATGTCGTGGAGGCGATTTGAACGCGTATTTGGCCTACACGATGACCTGTCGTGCCCAGCCGACGAACAAGTCAGTGATTTATCCTTCACAGATAAGTTTGGTACTCATTCACCGATCCTGGAGAGATGGAATGCTTGGATGGCCTGGGCGGGAAATCCAAACCAAGAACCTGGGGCCAGATTCATCAACGATACCGCTGGTATCATCTTACCGCGGTAACGACATATCGTCTGTCGTGTCATACATATCTCTGTATCTCTCTGTATCACCTACTACGCAGGCCGGTATGGTGAATCCACGGTAAGATGATACCAGCGGTATCGTTGATGAGTCTGGCCCCTGGTATCGGGTGCAGGTTATACCTTTGTCCTTTTCGAATTTCGAATAGTCGAATTTCGAATAAATTCGAATTTCGAATAGTCGAATATTCGACTATTCGAAAAAAGTCCAATATTCGAATTATTCGATTATTCGAATATTCGAGAAAGTCCAATATTCGAATTATTCGATTATTCGAATATTCGAGAAAGTCCAATATTCGAATTATTCGATTATTCGAATATTCGAGAAAGTCCAATATTCGAATTATTCGTTTATTCGAATATTCGAAAGTGGCCAATATTCGAATATTCGTTTATTCGAATATTCGAAGGCTTCGAATATCGAATATTCGAATAGTCGAATATTCGAATATTCTTTCAATCTCTTAACAAGTTAGTGGCACTCTTCTTCGAAAACCAGGGGAGTCTGACCTCATGATAAAAAACGATGTTTGAGTTTCGCGCGTCGCTCGAAGTGCGCCGAATTGTGTGTACGCAATCTGACAAGGGAAGTCAATGAACTTCCCGTGGAGGTTTCCAAAATGACCTATTGCTTGTTATAAGGGTGTGTCTAAGAAGCACCGTAGTGGTCTTCAAATGTCCTGAGGCCATCTGGTAGGTCAAAAATTACAAAAAACTGTAGCACTTCAGTGCTGGCTGATAAGGCGAAAGTGACGCCTTGAATGGCCTTGAAATACTCAGAAATTAACATGCAGATGCTATAGAGCTTTAATTATAGTTAGATGTTAGAAATCTGACAATTTACTAGGTCAAATGAATCATTCACTGCAGTCGGGGCGTGGATAGCGGGGAGAGGTCCAGGTTTTAATCTAGGAGAGTTGTTTACGGATTGCTGTGCGTTTTGGTAAATGTAGAACATATTCTCATTCTAACCATATTTACGAACATGATCGAAATGTGTTGCTTCAGTCCATCTCTGGGATGTGCTGATCAGTCTTCGGGTTCCTATAGAGAACGCTTCTCTTGTAAATTTTACTAATTTTAGCATCTCTTATAAAATGCATCATTTTTGACCCATTGTACTCCGTAGTATTCGTAGCATTTGCATATAACACCAAATACAGTACTAACAACTAAATTAATTAGTCACCTTCTTCACTGACGAGCCTCGGAGTGACTAATTATAAACATGTTTTATATGAAGGCAGAGGCGAAACAAGACATGTTTAGTGTTGTTGTTACTATTGTTTTAGTTATTACTTGTTTTAGTTGTTGCTTGTTTTCCACTTGTGTTTGTTATAGTACAGAGTGATTTAGAGTTCATGTATACCCCAGGTTATTTCTAATTCTACTTCGTTGTTTAGACATTGAATTTAAAACTGTTTGAGTATTAAAATTTACATATATGATTAACTTATTCTATTGGTCTTCTTGCAGCCTATTCTTCCTCGGCCATTCTCCCGCACTGACGGGGGGATTAATCCCCATGACTTCGTAAGTAGATAATAAAATTTCGTACAAATGTTGTCCTGAGGGTTGACTGAGGTTCTGATCACGAAGCTGGAAAACGCGTTTGGTGTTACCGTCGACCACAATAGGCGACGGTGAGTATGTGCGAGAAAAGGTGCAGAATAACCGGCCGCGTTGTACTATTGTGACTCCAAAAGTGGAGTGGAGGTCGATTTTTTTCGCCCGAATATCGCCTGTACTGTTATTTTGGATGCTGAGCACGAATATGGTATCCAATTTCGACAATGTGGCCGCTTACGATGTTTCATAGTGTGTATTCGTGAGTAAGGATAGGGTTGTCATGACCACTGATTTCGTCCTTTCCTCGCCTTAGGAAATTATGTAGGCTGCTGCCACGAATCTGTCATTTCTTTTTCTAAATTATCCATTTTTCGTGCACTACTTTCCATCTCAAAGTCGAAGACTGAAAAGCAAGTCTGATCACATATGTAGGTGAAGAAAGCGATTCTATGTACTCAAACTGATAAACATGATCACTCATGAAAATGTGGAATCACGCGATCACGCGAAAACGTTTACTAGATTTGCGATCAGCACCTCAATTAGCCCTCTAGACGACGTTTGGGCGAATCCTGCTTTCGATCTCCGGAGTTGTGGGAGTACAAGTCCCTAAACCTTCGATTAGCAGAGAGTGGTGGGGAGGCGATGGGCAGCAGGGGTGTGCGTTAAATTTTTTCGGTAAATTTTTAACGACCACTTTTTAACGAAAAATTTTCGCGTTAAAAAGGTAAATTCGGTAAATTCGTTAAATAAAATGTCCCTTAGCTGCATTCAGTTTTAAACCACTGGGGTGCCTCTCGGACAATCCCCCACAGCGCTCAATAGGTCACTTATAAGATTCCCACGGGAAGTTCATTGACCTCCCTTGTGAGTTGACGCGAAGTAAGCGCTGCAAGCGCGGCCCTCCGCTGCGCACCTGCTTCCTTGTAAACGGCCGTCGAGCGTGCTGTGGCCATTCACGTGAATCGCAAGTGATTAGGGTTATGCCTGTACACAGATATTTTTACCTTCAGTATACTACGGGAGAATCTTCGTTTTGTATTTCTACCCCAGTTACAACAAGGGAACGATTAGAGCCGAAGGGGCTGCGGTAGAGAGGTAGAACTTTCAGGGGTCTAGAAAGCTCCTGCTTTCTGCCAGTAAAGACGTTGAAGAAGAAAGGAAGAGCAATGGCTATGGAGTACAAGAGCCAGTCATACTCCGTTTCCCTGAAAGTGAGCCATCCCCATTTTCGCTCTAACACTGTCCAAGTCGTAGTGTCTTGTCAGATGAGATTCCAACGCGGGTCCGTTTCTCTTCAACGGAGCTAGAACACAAACTGAATGCCATTCATGAGACTCCAGTGTGCCCTTTCTGCACCAGATCGCCTTTGTGTCATTTCTCCGCCCATGATAATCATTCCTTTACCACCTGGAAGCTTCGCTATAACATAAGGAAAGATGGCAACCCACAGAGAAAGACCTATAACAATCTAGCTCTGCCTACCCAAGGTGTTTCTCTCTTCTCGGTGCACGAATTCTTAGGGAAGCAAAGCGTGCTTCATTGCCATTATACCGCTGTTATTGTCCTTTGGTCTCGTAAAGGAAATGGATGGAGCAGCCATCCACTTCCTTCACAGTGGGTAATAAAAAAATAATTAAATGTCAACCACTGGGTGACGACAGTAAATAATAGTGTTCATTTGATTATTCGAATATTCGAGTATTCGAAATTCGATTATTCGAAATTCGACTTTTTGAAAATCGAATATTATTCGATCATTCGAAATTCGAAATTTTGAAAATCGAATATTATTCGATCATTCGAAATTCGAAATTTTGAAAATCGAATATTATTCGATCATTCGAAATTCGAAATTTTGAAAATCGAATATTATTCGATCATTCGAAATTCGAAATTTTGAAAATCGAATATTATTCGATCATTCGAAATTCGAAATTTTTTCCCAAGGACAAAGGTATAGTGCAGGTGACAAGCGGCGCCTACTCCGCCACCATTCCAGAATCGAGAAAATTGCTTCCCAGAACAATTTTGACCGGTTTCGCTGCGCTGAATTTTCCACAGCTACTTTAGATCAATAATCTCTTCCTCCCCTCCCCTTCAAGGACCCGAATATTTCTACCCCCATCATGATGAACAGGCAGGTAACCCTCTTTACGTAGTTCAAAGAAATGAATCCAGAATTTCACTCACTTGGGTAAGTTCCTCGATCTTCTTTCGCGAAAAGCGGCTTCGTCGTGCCTTCAGATACCTTCCGCTTGCTAACCGGTTCGCTCGCGGCTCTCCCAACCCCAGATCGTTGGTGAAGAACACTCGCAGCGAAATCTGACAACTGCTCCACTGCCAGCGGGTGTAAGCTCCTTTTCGTGCAACCCGCGTCCACATTCGGGACAGAAGCGAAACAGCTTCATAAGCTGCACACCGTTGACGAGATAGAATCTCCGGAGATGAGCTGAACTCATCCCTTCCATCGGTCCTATGCGGCTTCGCTCCATTGCTGTGAAGTTGACAGCGCCAGAGTGATCCGCCTCTTCAGCGGGTTTCAGATGCCACTGCAAAGATTGGACCTTACGTCTCAACCCGTTGACGGTCGCCAGGTATCTGTCAGGCGATTGAGCTGTGCTCGAGCTCGACGGCAACCTGTCGTTGTGAGCGACATTCTGCGAAGATTCGCTGGACGAACACTGAACAGCTAAAGGTGCAGGCTCCGGCCGTTCAACAGAAGTGAACAGGGGTGGCGATAAAGTCGGATCCGTCTTCACATCGATATTCATAAGATGTTGAGCAGGCGAAGTGGAGAACAAAGGTTCATCGTCGCTTACGGATGAGGTAGAATGGTCCGAGTCGTCGATAGTGACACAGTCAGGAGATGGAGCTGAAGTTTCCACGGGTTCACCGACATCTTGCACAGCTACATTGGGATCCTTCAGTTCTCGAGTAAGATCAAAGCTGGTCAATTCTGTCTTATCCTTGGCATCACGATACGGGTCATCTCCAGATGCGAATGTTGCAGCATCGACCCCACCGATTGCAGTGCCAGCTCGATTTGAGTCTCCAACAGGATTTAGACCGCTTCTCATGCAGATAATAGATCGAATCGTGCCGCTGATGGAAGTTAAGTGTCGGGCAGGCCGCGGAGGTGGGCCCAATGTACCGCCAGATGAGGTGCTCTGCTGATGTTCGACGGCCTGCCCCTGCATTTCTACGACGTCCGGGTTCGACTCCGCAACAAGGACATGCAGAAGAGATGGAGAAGCTGGATCCGACTTTATGTCAGTGAACAGAGGCTCGTCATCGTCATCCTCATCCTCATCCTCATCATCCTGGTCAGTGAAGTGATCCGAATCGTCGATAACGACACACTCGGGAGAAGATGTCGAAGTTCGACTCCTTTTCGCAACGGGCTCCAGATTATCCTGCACAGCTAATCCGCGATCCATCGACTCCTCGCCATTCTCCGCCTCATCGCCAGTTCCTAGCATGTCAGCGGCGTTCAGTTCCCTGATCTGTTCAGGTGTTTCGACCACATTCCAGAAAACGGTGCCGTAGTAGCGAAACACCACCAGCTTGAGGAACTTCCAAACATCCTTTCTGTTTATGATGAGTTTTCCCTGAAAAAAAAAATACTAAATAAAAATAAACAGTGGCAAGTGATTGGGCAGGTTTATACTCACATCTATATCCTTCACTACACCGTTAATGAAGTCGACCACTCGAGCAGGTATATTGTCCGGGTACACTTGATTTTGGAAAGAGAGCATGATGGGCTTGTCGTAATGCAGGTCCAACATTCGCATTTCGGCAAGGATGAGTCTGCCCTGGAAATATCTACGAAATACGGGAGTCTCCGATAATTCACACAGCGTTCAAATCATCCTTTAATTTGTACCGTTTTAGCTGCTTCGCGCTTTACTTTGGCACTAAGTGGCTGAATGGAGGGGGGGGGGGGGGGGGCAATTCCAGATTAGTCATTTTACGAAAGTCTTCAATGGAGTAACTATGGATGCTGCTAGTATTAGGCTGTCGCAAAATTAGTCTCCGCTTCGAGGTATGTATGAATAAATAAGTTTTTTAACATTAAATTAACCCTCTCCGGGAAAGCCACATATATCGTTCGTAGGTTTTTTTCCTGCTCTTTTAAGAAACCTATGTGGATGTCGCTCAATTTTTCTAGCCGATGTTTTTCAAGGCTCTGCAAAGTCATGAACCGACGCGACTATCGAGTCATCGTGCTTTACGAATTTAAATTGGGACATTCTGCGGTTTAGGTAAGACACAATATTTTTCAGGTTTTCCGTTGTTCTCATTGCTACTCCAACCGCAATTTTTTAAACAAAGATTAGGAATTTGAAGGTCTTTCAACGCGTCCAATTTCGATGTTGCTTCAAGCACTCGTCCATCCTATTGTTGAGTTTAGCCGGATGATAGCAGCCATTTTTTTTTAGGTTAATTCAAATATAATGTCGAATAACCTCCAAGTTCAACGCTCTTAAATCATGGCCATCTTAGACGTAAATTTCAAAAAAAATGCTTTTTGCCTTCCAGGTTTGGTACAAAATCTTTATTTCGGCCGCCGTTTTGACGAACTCGTCTTTCTCAAGGCCTGAAAAAAGCTCGAAATTTTTTGAATCTGTGAAATTCACTGGATCAAAAACATCGCGTCCACATCTTTACCAGGAACAACATGCTCCCAGGAATGCTACGAAACGTTACCACATCTGTGCGTTCTAACTCTCCGATCCCTCCAGCGCAAAGAAACCGGATCAACTGGCCACCATGGGGCAGTATATCTGACCATACCAGTAGGTCTCACTTGCTCCGTGGCGGCCAGTTGATCCGGTTTCTTTGCGCTGAAGGGATCGGTGAATTAGAACGCATAGATGTGGTAACGCTTTCTAGCACTCCTGGGAGCATGTTGTTCCTGGTGAAGAGGAGGAGGCGATGTTTTTGATCCAGTGAATTTCACAGAGTCAAAAACATTTCGAACTTCTTTCAGGCCTTGAATAAGACGAGCTCATCGAAACGTCGGCCGAAATAAAGATTTTGTACCAAACCACAAGGCAAAAAGGATTTTTTTAACATAATGTCGAATTTGAGTAGTCACATTCACCTCAGATATCTCGCTTAAGCAGTAGTACACCAAAGATCTCAATCGAGATTCGTCACAATTTACGCATTTTTGGTGATAACGAGCTTAGGGCGCTGTTTCAAGTATGTAAAAACTTATCTTTTAGAAGTCGAAGAGACCATCACTGATTCAGCATTCAACCTATGATGCCTTCAATCTAACGGAATCTCAAACTTGGATGATTAAACCGGGGCTATCGGTCTGTCAACTGAGTGATAGCCCCTATCAAAAACTCAGAAATAACAGGCCGGCCTACACTTCGGCCTTTAAATGTCTCATCGTTACAGACATACACTCCAACAGGCTTTTGTCACGCGGATGTTTGCCAAGTAATAAAAGCAGTAATAGCAAACACTAATCCCTACTATGTCTTATGGTATTTCATTCATATTGGCTATTACACATGATCACTTACCGCCTGAACAAAGTGTTTGTGACAGATCCAGCTCTTGAACATAAGCCACATGTTGTAGGTCCCTCCTGGATTACGCGTTCCAGGGTAGCCATACTTGGTCAGGCAAGAAATTAGAATAGCGTCCGTATTTTTCGTGGCCCACGACTTCCTCACCAGACGGCTGTCGAATCTTTCTATGCAAACGGTACAGAGCCTTAATCGAGGCATGACGTCTGAAAAGAATACCACTGAAACGAAGGATAGAACAGCAACGTTGAAATAATGAAGAAAATCCAATGGCATGTTCATAGTCGGCGACGACTAATCGCACGAGGAAAGCACATCGATTTCTAGAGAGCCATCAATTTGAATTAATCGATTTGTATCCTTTGTTCATGCATCTCAGTCGCTGTGAGTGCAACTCATGACGAGCAATCCTTACAGTTCTGGAATAGGCAACCTCGAATGCCTCTGTTTTTCCTAGTCGCAGCAAGCTTATATGTCTCTTTAGACTCGCCGATACACTTACAACCGGAAAAAACCGTCCGAGTTGTCCGGTGCGGGTCGGGGGAGGCCCCTATGGGATTTTCTGCCCATCAGAAGCCCCCCCCCCCCCCTCCCGACCCTATTTGCGCCGAACAAGTTCGGAAATATCGCTAGCTGCAGCAACTGGCTAGCAGAGGGATAGGCAACTGCGTGGTGCCATAACGATTTCCCTGAATTTCACTCCGAACTACGGTGGACAACCCAGACGGGTTTTTTTCCGATTGTAAGTTTATCAAACACTTCTCTTTACTGTTAGAACTCAGAGGTGTGATAAATTTACAAACGGAAAACCCGTCTGAGTTGTCCACCGTAGTTTCGGAGTGAAACTCAGGGAAATCGGGACACGGGACCACGCAGTTGCCTATCCCTCTGCTAACCAGTCGCTGCAGCTAGTGACATTTGCGTGCTTGTCCGGCGCAAATAAGGTTGGGGAGGGGCTTCTGATGGGCAAAAAATCGCATAGAGCGTCATTAATGTCCCTCATCACTGGCTCCAGCGGGGAGGGGGGCGTTCGTATCGGCTGGTTGTAGGCGCCGCGGCCGCGTGCCCAGGTGGCCATACCTGCGGCGTCATTCCCCTGCGCGCCGTCTCCGCTCACGCTCTGACAACCGTCGCGCGCGCGGCGAACAACGGCCCGGCGGAGGCCGTCGTCGGCGGCCCCACGACGGTGGCCCGACGGGCGAGCAGAGCACAAGACCAGATTTGCTGGGCCTGCAATCAATAGGATGTTCAGAGGATTTACAAAACCTGTTAAAGATATATGGTGATGTGGAACAAACATAGCTCTACATCAGAATTTCGAGCTCTGTCTAATGAGCTCTACCTCAAGCTTATCAATGCCACCGTTGATGAGATATTCTTCAAAATCAAAACTGAAAAATAATTCTTCGCAAACCTGCGACGAAGCTGTGAAGGGTATATTTCCAGGCTAAAATTTCACACAGAATTCAACTACGTCGTCTAAATACCTTCTAGAGGAGCTGTTTTTTGAAGAAAAAATTGTGTGTATCACACCGTTGGGGACATGTCTCCAAGCCAACATTCTACGCAGAATTCTATTACGATATTTATGTTCGCAAATACAGTGTCTCAAAAACGTATACACTGTTTGAAAGGTGATAACTTTGCCTTGCTCAAAGTGAAGATACTGAAGAACTTGATGGCTCATATGAAAGCTTAAGAAAGTAGAAATTTTCTGACAAATGGGTGGTATGGGTTGCGCCATTCACTTGTATGAAACCTTGCATTTATACTCGATTGATTGCTTTCGCTTGAATGCTGCTTATAATTTCTCCACAAAGTGGCAGTTTCGATTGATGTGAGCTTCTTTAAAGATTCGAAGGTTAGAAACACACTACGGCTTGCGAGGAATGCAGGGTATCTTAAGAAATTCATATACTATTACAGTGGTTCTAACATTAGTACTGGTGAAGCTTGTGAAGATGTTTGACACCCACATGAAAGTGCAGGGTAACGAAATTTCTGTGGCATGCAAATAGTCTAGATTGCGCCGTGCACTCGACTGGACCCTTGCGTTTCAAACTTGATTGGGCTGGGCTGAGCGCTTGTTAAAATCCTGTTACTACTTGGCTACTAACCTGTGTTGTGCCTCTTTTAACGTTTAGAAATTGACAACTACGCGAAAGGCATGTGACATGTGAATTTGTCGACTGCACAATTGATCGATTTCGCTATCGCTCTAATAGCCATCTCGACATATCTACGCCCTTAACAAAAGTCAGGCCCGGCTCTAGGCTTTTCTTCGAAGAGAAGGAGTTTATCCTGAAGTCCCATTGGAAGTTCAAAAACACCGTCGAAGTGCATAGGCGATTCAGCTGCATCACTATACTATAGTCCACTCACAGAAGTAATGAACGGCGGTGAGCAAGGATTGATTAATAAACATGTCCTACCCCTGGAGGCACTGCTTCCATTGCTTGGTAGCCGCGAGCAAGGAGGGATTAATAGTCATGACTTCAACCCCTGGAGGTATTGCCTCAGGGCTCGCTAACAGCAAGCAATATACTTGTGCTCGAATAATCGAATTCGAATAATTATTCGAATAATTTATTCGAATTCGATTTTCGATTATTTGATTATTCGAGTTTCGTAAATTCGAATAATTATTCGAATTCGATTATTCGAGTTTAGCAAATTCGAATAATTATTCGAATTCGATTATTCGAGTTTTGCAAATTCGAATAATTATTCGAATTCGATTATTCGAGGTTTGCAATTTCGAATAATTATTCGAATACGATTATTCGAGGTTTAAAAATTCGAATAATTATTCGAGTTCGATTATTCGAGGTGCGAAAATTCGAATAATATTCGAATTTCGAATACGTGGTTGTTTCGAATGTGGCATAGTGATGATTTTTGTGAGCGGCGTTCATTTCGGTGACGATTGTTTTCGATAGCACACTGTCGAGGAGCTCACCGTAACGAAAACGCATTCAATATCCTACTATACATAGAAGGGCAGTGTGTGTTCGCGTTCTTGTTTCCATCAGTCAACACAACCGGGCTGGAGGCATGACATATTGGCGATGCTGACTGCAGTTGATGGCGACCGAGTGCGGTCCAAAACTTCAGCCCTTGGGGTAGTCGATCTCGCTGAACACAAATTTGAAGTTCGTTTTTGAAATTATCGGTTGATGTTGATCGCGCTATTGATTTTCTATGGGGAATTCGTTGAGGCGAATCAATTGTGTCTTCATCGATATTTTCAAAATCTAATTTCACATTTGCGTTCTCTGCGACTACGACTGTCATCGATGTCATACACTTGAATACTCTACGGAATTTGCACAATAAACACAAATTTCGACGGAAAATTAAAAATGAATTCAGGATCGTGTTCAGTGACCTCGATTACCTCGCCTGAAGTTTCGATCTTGTTGAGTGATATTTACGAAAAATCGATAATTTGATTAATATCTCTTGATGGCAACCGTTGCTACAAAAACTAACTTAAGGTTCGTGTCCAGCGACCTCGATTACTTCGGGACTGAAGCTCACAGTGTGCATATACGACACGACTATATACCATTTTCAGTTGAAATTCAAAGTTTTTCAAATCAAATTCAACGTTGTTACACAGGCAAGATTCCAGAAGTTTTCAACGTTGAATTTGTTGAATGTTGAATTTCGACTGAAAATGCCGTATAACTCTACAATTTGATTGGCTGAAGATTCCTGTGAGATAATGAAATGAACAAATGGAGTGAACGGTTTTTTCGCAAAGGTTTGCACTCGTGCGTAGATGTTTTGCACACGTATTTCTGTATGAATTTTTTTGTAGGATTTTGTTTGCAGGAAAAAAGTTCTCATGTCTTGCCATTTAACGAGTATTGTCAACGGTTCTGAGAAGATATTAAATATCTTCATTATTTGCTTTTTTTAAAGAATTCAAATCTTTTATTTGCCTCTGGCGAATGTTGTCGTTGAACTTACTTTATTTATTTAACTTATTAACTTATTAACTTAACTTATTTACTTGAGCCTACACAATGCGCTTTTGGAGTGAGTAAACGGTATCAAACGAAATTGGCTAACACAAAAATCGCATCGTCCTTATTAATACATCCCGGTGCAAAATTGTAGATACCCCCGATTTGTCCATTAGTACCCGAAGGATCCGCTGCCTATGCTCAGCGGTTACCGTCGTGTTCCTCACTATCGAAAGCCTCTATAGAAGGATTTTAAGCAGGTTATCTCATCAGTGCAGGATACCACGAACTTTTATTGAAAATTTAACGAATGGAGACCGGTGCAAAATATAAGTTCCCTTAGTAAAAAAACCTGATTAATCACAAAAGTCCCTACAGACAAAGTAAGATTAGTACTTCGTCACATCACCTTTGTTGCAACGATATCGAAAATTCTGTTTTGCATACTACTGGTTAGGTTATCAATAACAGTTCGCTCAACATTGGCCCATGACTGAAGTATGGCGTTCTTCAGATCAAAAACCGAAGTGTAAGTGGTCCCATTTTTGTACACTTTGTGTACAAGAATGCCCCACAAGTTCTCTACCAGCGGTGAGATCTGGAGGAAAACTAGACCACTGCTAGACTACTAACTAACTACAAGGTTCTTATTCGCATTGGCGAGTTCCTTTACTCTATGGTACTTAAAGCATCGATAAGGAACAAATACCTGGGTCTTCACACATTGGCTTCTCGCAGGAAATTCTTTGATATTTGTTGGGTTTATAAGTTAATCCACTTTTAGCGCTTTGTAGGCTCCAAATTCTTTGATCTGCGTGCGTCTCAAACAAAAGGGGAGCCTGAGAAGCTTCCTATCAGTCGACCTAGGAGTAAGCTGAAGGTGGCCCTTTCTCCTCATAGGACATTGGTTTGACTCGCTCTAGGTGTGTCTTCATGTTGCTATGTTGTTGTAATACTTTTTTCTGGCGCTTGCGCTTATCGCGAGCGTATTGAATAAATAAATAAATAAATAAATAAATAAACCTGCAGTTGACTGCGATACGTGTATGGATGCATTATCTTGTTGGAAAATGAGATTGTGCCTACGAAATCTTCTGAAATATGGCAAAAGGTGATCTCGGAGCAATTTCTGGTAGTTTTCATTGTTCATCCAGCACGAGACGAACTTCCGAAACCAACGAGACAAGTCCGCATCCAGAAAACGCAGCCCAACCATGAGACTTTCACCGTCAAAGTTGCGCCTAGGGGATACTCGACCTCTTCACTCAGATCTCTCCAGTAGTATAAAAGAAGTGGAATCTTGATGGGCCCGACGGGTACAGACACTATTCGAGAGATTTGAGGAGAGAGAGAAGCGAGTATTCTACAGGTGCTACTTTGTCGGTGGAAGTCTCATGGTTTCGGCTGCGTTTTCTGGATACGAACTTGTTGCCTTGGAGTTCGTCTCGCGTAGGATGAACAGTGAAGACTACCAGAAATTGCTCGGAAATTACCTTCTGCCATATTTCAGAAGATTTCGTAGGTACAACCTTATTTTCCAACAAGTCAATGCATCCATACACGTATCGCAGTCAACTACAGGTTGGCTCAACTGCAACAGAACTCAACATTTGAAGTGGCCTAGCTGTTCTTCAGATCTCAACCCGAAAACTAGAAAGCTAGTGGGACATTCTTGTACACAGTGTACAAAAATGGAACCGCTGAGACATCGGTTTCTGATCTGAAGAACGCCATACTTCATGCATGGGCCAATTTTGAGCGAACTGTTATTGATAACCAGGGATGTGCGGAATTTCTGTTTCCGTGTTCCGAATTTCGGTTTCCGGCAATATTGAGCTCTTCTGCTCCGTTCCGTGTTCCGCATATTTTTGGACCGGAAGGCGGAAACGAAAATGGGCAGTGTTCCACACTAGTTTTATAGTGAACACAATCAGCTTACCAATTAAAAAGGGTTCTTCTTCATATAATTGTGAAAGAAATACTGTTGGACAACTCTAGTATTAATATTCTTGAAATAGGTTAGACTACCAAAAAACACTTAAAAATGGCAATGGCTTGATGCAGGGCAAAACTAATATGCCACAAAGGCTATGTATGCATTGTATGCTAAGGAAATGCACTCAGCATTTGAATGGTCATAAAATTCTTGATCCAAATCCAAATAGTTACAAATAGCTACAATAACTTTGTAAGCATATAGCGCAGTATTATAGTCAAAGGTGCAAATTTCAATTTTTAATTTCGTTAGTGTAATATTCATCGATATGGAGTTATGCGAATCATTTTTTAATAAAGCATCACGAATATCTACCATGAGCTGTTATTTTGGAGACTTATTGAATTCTGACATAAAACTATTGCTTCGAGAACCATGTAGGAACTGTGCAGCTATGTGACCTTCATATCAGCAAGCTTCTAGGCTGGTACAGATTGAATATTGTGGAAGAGGCACACCATGATTAATCAGTCGTCTTGGAACACAGAGTGAATTCTGAGTACTAGTTTTGGTGATTACAATGTAACTGCTGATGTTGAGTATGCAGATATCTTTGCAGTCACCAAATCGTCCATGATGCCACAGGTTTTTAAAAGTGTTGAGAGAAATCTCTTTCCTGGTAAGGAAATTATCTAAGTGGTTACTCCAGTCTTAGACTTCACCCGAGTCAGTTTTTTTTTTGGGGGGGGGGGGGCGGTCTGTAAGTAATCTAACCTCAAGTGGTTAAGTCAGTCAAGCCTAACGTTGAAAAAATAGCAGCGATCAAAAAATTCAGCGAAAACCCCGTCGCAGGAATTAGGTATGGAAAGACTGCATGCTAAAATAGAAATAGTAAGATAAGACCCTGAATTTGTTTTCGTTTATTGCTGTAACCATAGCTAAAAGGTTTTCATAACAATATTATGAATTCATGCTTCGTTATGTTATGTTATGATGAGGATGAGCATTAATCTGTGGAAGACTCTGCTGCTCGCAAAGTTCTGAGCAAGAAAAAGTGCAAAAGAAGCCGCTTCTAGCGCCGTTTCAGATGCACTTTTGAAAAAATGGCGAACGTGTGTCATTTCCGTTTCCGCGTTTCGTATTCCGGTTTCCGGCCATTTTTGAGCGTTTCCGTGCCGTCTTTCGTCTTCCGCTTTTTCCAGAAAAATTTCCGCACATCCCTGTTGATAACCTAATCAGTAGCATGCAAAACAGAATTTCCGATATGGTTGCAACAAAGGTGATGTGACGAAATACTAATCTTACCTTGTTTGTAGGTACTTTTGTGATTAATCAGATGTTCTATGAAGCGAACTTATATTTTGCACCGGTCTCCATTTCTTAAATTTTCAGTTAAAGTTCGTGGTATCCTGCACTGATAAGATAAACGGCTTAGAATTCTCCTATAGAAGTTTTCCATAGTGAGGAATACGATGGTAACATTACTGAACCTCGGCAGCGGGTTCTTCGGGTACCAATGGACAATCCAGGGGTGAACCTATTTTGCACCGGTGCATTAAGTTTTAATAAAGTTTATTCGATTATTCGATTTTTTCGAATATTCGATTATTCGGAAATTCGAATAACAAAAAAATGGGGTTATTCGATTATTCGGAAATTCGAATAACCAAAAAATGGGGTTATTCGATTATTCGGAAATTCGAATAACCAAAAAATGGGGTTATTCGATTATTCGGAAATTCGAATAACCAAAAAATGGGGTTATTCGATTATTCGGAAATTCGAATAACCAAAAAATGGGGTTATTCGATTATTCGGAAATTCGAATAACTAAAAAAATGGTGTTATTCGATTATTCGCTCATTCGAATTTTCGAAAAATGGGGTTATTCGATTATTCGGAAATTCGAATAACCGAAAAAATAGGGTTATTCGATTATTCGTTTATTCGAAAAATTTTAAAAAAGCACAAGTATAGCAAGCAAGGACCGATTAATAGTTAACCTCGACCCCCTGGACCCACTGCCTCCAGGAGGTCGAGGTCTTATGGGAGGGCAATGAAAGACTATATGTGTTCAGAGACCTCGATTACTCCGAAGGCTTAAGTTTCGCACCGCTTGGTTGGCATCCAATCGATAATTCGATCAATATCGGTTGATGGCGATCGAAACTTTAAAAACGAACTTCAAATTCGTATTCAAAGACCTCGATTACCCCTAGCGCTGAAGATTCGGATCTCTGAATGACATCCACAAAGAATCGATAATTTGGTCAATATCGGTTGATGGCGATCGAAGCTTCAAGAACGAACTTCAGATTCGTGTTCAGAGACCTCGATTACCCCAGCGCTGAAGCTTCGGATCGCGAATGACATCCACAAAGAATCGATGATTTGGTCAATATCGGTTGATGGCGATCGAAACTTCAAAAACGATCTTCAGATTCGTGTTCAGCGGTCTCGATTATCCCCACGGCTAAAGTTTCAGGCCACTTGAATGACACACAAAAATACAACTCTTTCATTTGTAAAAGGATAGGATATCAACTTTGTGATTGAATTCTGCGTAGAATGCTGGCTTGGAGACATGTCCCCAACGGTGTGATATTTATAATTTTTCTTCAAAAAAGAGCTCCTCTAGAAGGTATTTAGACGTAGTTGAATTCTGTGTGAAATTCTAGCCTGGAAATATACCCTTCACAGCCTCGTCGCAGGTTTGAAAGAATTATTTTTCAGTTTTAAATTTGAAGAATATCTTATCAACGGTAGCATTGATAAGCTTGAGGTAGAGCTCATTAGATAGAGCTCGAAATTCTGATGTAGAGCTATGTTTGTTTCACACCAACATGTATCTTTGCAGTGGTTTTGTAAATCCTCTGAACATCCTATTGATTGCAGTCCCAGCAAATCTGATCGACCTGTGGCTCCGCTCGCCCGTCGGGCCGCCGGCCTCCGCCGGGTCGTTGTCCGCCGCGCGCGCGACGGTTGTCAGGGAGACGGTCAGGAGGTACACCCGCCCCCTGCTGGGGGGCGTGCGATCTTCCTCTCATCCCCCTTGCTCACCCACCTCCAACCCCTAGGCTTCACCAAGAGTCTAACTGCTGCCCTACGAAACCTTTGACACGCAAAACGAAAGTTTCCGATCCACAGAACAGCGGTATACCTCCTGACGCCACGCCCCCCAGCAGGGGGCGGGTGTACCTCCTGTCGCGCTGCCCGGTTGTCAGAGCGTGAGCGGAGACGGCGCGCAGGGGAATGACGCCGCAGGTATGGCCACCTGGGTGCGCGGCCGCGGCGCCTACAACCAGCCGATACGAACGCTACGCACCCGCTCCAGCGCATAGAGCCTGTAATAAGGGCGTTTCATGGCTAATAAAAACCAGGTTTGGATCGCGAGGCTGTAGGCGTTGCGCACCGGACAACTCGGACCGTGTTTTTCTGGTTGTAAATGTATCGGCGAGAACTCATACGTACCCGTTTTACATTTTTATGTTTTTGAACAATTTTCTGACTTATGTGTTGAAAAAAGGCGGACAACCGCTTTAGATCTACGCCTACAAAGCTGGACAGCACAATGCGCTCGCTAGGCGAGCTACAGTCAGATGCACAGCGCTCAAATGGGGAAGTAAACGAGGCATCAGATTGTAGACCTGATTTCCAGAGAGGAGGTGACGCCATCGCAATGAGATTAGGACTACCCTATATCTCCTCACGTCAGAGCCGTTACAACAGTACAGAATACTATAAATGAGCACATGCTTTGCCGTAAATCGAAGATGTTGAAGTTGTGCGATTCAAATGTCTCGAACGCAGACGAGGCGGAAAGGTCGACGCAGTGGCCGCTGGGTAGACGCCTGCACCGGGGCTGGGAGTGTTTTTTGTCTGTCTGTCTCTGATTGCCGCGCGCTCTCTCTCTGCTGCTCGAGTCGCCTGCACTCTCCTGGTGCGAGAGAGCAGCGAACACGTGCGCTCGGCACCCTGCCCGTGTCCGCTTGCTGCTTCAGCACCCACACCGTCTCTCGTCCTCTCATCCTAACTGTCCGTTGCTTTTCTATCGTTGTAACTTGTTTGAAGGGGCCAGTGAAAATCGACATTAACCCTTTCATGACATTGTCCGACGATGTCGTCGGACACTTTTTTGCCGCGTGTGACAATGTCCGACGATGTCGTCGGACGCCATCATAAAAATAGTTCATGGGAAGTTGTAACACATTTAATAGTGCAATTTTAATCAATGAGTCCACTAATAGCTACAGTCAAGGTGGTCCATGGGAAACTTCCTTTGTTACCGTTTTTCATTTCTAACAAATAAAATAATAGAAATAATCAGCGAGCGCGAAAATGCGCGCTGTCCCAGGCGGCAGTCACCTGAAAATCGCGCGTGTCGTTAAAGGGTTAAAACAGGAGTCGCGGAGCTGACCTCCTTTGGAGTATTTTATGCACGCATATCTAAAAACGCGTACAGTGACTAAACAGCAGCAGGCACTACCTATGTATACAAGAGTTTGCCCGTCGATGATAATTGGGTAATGCCTACTCGCCTCACCGTATCGTGCGGGGAAAATGTTTTGGTCAACATGGGAAGCCGTGGCGGCAGGGTAATCGATGGCTCTAATCGACGGCAACTGCGAGAGCTTCTGAGCGGCGGAATTCAGAAGACGCGAAACTGACGTCGTATCGTCGTCGTCGACCTTATCCTTAGTGTACCTCTTATCGCTCCTCACGTTACAGGTTGCGGAGGCGATTTCACTGTAGGTGCCGCTCTACTGCTCACGAGAGTCCCTTCTCGGCTCCTTTCTCCTCTCCCCTACTCCTCCCTTCCTTGCCTCACCACAGCCGCAACAAGGCTATCTCTCCCGTATATTACCTATCCATACCCAATTCATATATTCATTGTATTACCTATAAACTTACTTTACAAGCTGTTCTGTCTGCTCGTTCTCTTCCTCAAAAAGCCACTGAACCACCTCTTCTGGGACAATAAGTCCTAACCGCCTCCATCATCCCCTATATTTTGTTGCATCGACCTGTTTAAAAATACCACCCCTCCCCCGTGCAATCGATTCGGTCAGATGTTCGCGGTGGAGCGCGGAAACTGCGCGCTGGCTTTCTCGTACGCTCTTGTACGCCCGCGATGGCATCGCAGGCAAGCTGCTCGATGCGCAGTGGGTAGTGGTGGCGCTTCGGCGAGTGGGTCGGGGGTTCGGTTCTGCTGCGTTGTGGCGTTTTTGTATTTCAACTGACTATTTGAGATTTGAGAGTTTTTCACGTCTACACAATTGGTTGGCGTTTTCTGCCCAGAACCCAGCCACGGACTCCTCCCGAGCGACAGAAGCAGTTCCCCTGGAGTCCCTTCCCTATCCGTAGGAAAGTTGGACGACATCGACGGCGCGTGTTCTGAATCCCGACGTTCAGAAACGTTTGGAAACGCTGTCCAGCAGCGGACGATCCAAACGCGCCGGACGCCTTGTCCCTCGTCCGCTCCACAGTGCGGTGCGCAAGTGCGCTCCACCGCGAATACATGACCGAATCGACTGCACAGGGGGGGGGGGTATTTTTAAACACGGTCGCCTAAGTCCCCGTGCCAAAGTGTGACAGCTTTGGGACCTGGAGCATAAATTCGATCGAATATAAGATCGCATTCTCTGAATCCAAGAGGTTAGGTCGTCTCGTATTCATTACGAAGGGTAGGTAAACCATTCCATTAAAAAAAATCTCCCGTACAAAGTGCTTGAAGTAATTTCTCTTAAATTTGAGAAAAAATGGAAGTAGGTAAGTCGCGAATAATGACGCCATACTTCCACGAAACCCCTATTATGTTGAGTTCCAAAACACTCAATGACTTAGCAGCACTTTATAAAGGTTATTTATCTGTCGTGGAATATCCTACGGCAGGTGAAGAAAACTACGAGAAACCTCGGTCTAGAATAGCAATTTGCTGAGTGCATTAAAACAGAGTAGAGAAGGCAGACAAAATCTGCAAAACTTATACAACGAGGTAAGAGATCCTACTATATATAAAAGAGTAAGCGGTTGTGTCTGTCCTTCCGTCTGTCCGTCCGTCCTTCCGTCGGTCCATCTAGCTTTTCGTCGAGTGACAGGCGTCCGGGTTGAGACGAGGTATGACCCGCGTCGTGTCGCGTGCGTCAGAAGACGTGTCGCCGATGTTGCGCAAAGGGAGTCTGGGTTGAGAAGACATCTCACCGACGTCGCTCGACAGCCGTCCGGGTTCAGGAGTTGTGTCACCCATGTCGCGCAGTGGGTGTCTAGGTTCAGAAGATGTGTCACCGATTTCGCCCAAGTGATGTCCGGATTCAGACGACGTGTCACCGATGTCGCGCAAAGGATGAATGGTTGAAAAGATGTGTTACCGACGTCGCTCGACAGGCGTCCGGGTTCAGGAGTTGTGTCACCCATGTCGCGCAGTGGGTGTCTAGATTCAGAAGAGGTGTCACCGATTTCGCCCAAGTGATGCCCGGATTCAGACGACGTGTCACCGATGTCGCGCAAAGGATGAATGGTTGAAAAGATGTGTTACCGACGTCGCTCGACAGGCGTCCGAGTTCAGGAGTTGTGTCACCCATGTCGCACAGTCGGTATCTAGGTTCAGAAGAGGTGTCACCGATGTTGCGCAGTGGACGCTTGGGTTAAGAAGGGGTCTCATCGATATCGTGCAAGGGTGTCCCGGTTCAAACGACATATCACCGATGGGTGACCAGTGAAGGGGGATCAGTAATGGGGGACCAGCAAAGGAGGATCGAGTAATGGGGGGCGGGGGGAGTGGAAAGAAGGAGGACCAGTGAAGAGGGGACCACTAAGGAGGGCCACTGCAGGGGGAGTGGAAAGAAGGAGGACCAGTGAAGAGGGGACCACTAAGGGGGACCACTGCAGGGCAGGGTCCAGCAATGGGGGAGTGGAAAGGAGGACCAGTGAAGAGGGGACCACTAAGAGGGACCACTGCAGGGGAGGGTCCAGTAATGGGGTGGGAAATGGAAAGAAGGAGGACCAGTGAAGAGGGGACCACTAAAGGGGACCACTGCAGGGGAGGGTCCGGTGAGGGGGGACCGGAAACGGGAGGAGGAGGGACCAGAGAAGAGCGGATCAGTGTAAAAGGGGCCAGCAAAGGGGAGAACAGCAAAGGTGGAACCAGTAACGGGGGGGGGGGGTGTGCGCGGTGAAGGAAGCCCAATGAAGAGGGGCCAGTATAAGGGGGGGGGGGGGGAGAGAGGCGGTGAAGGGGACCAGTGAAGGTGGGACCACTGAATGAGGGGGTCCAGTGAAGGGACCAGTAAGGGCGGACCATGATTTTTTATCAGTATCGTCCAACGGGTATCAGGCTTCAGAAGACGTGCTGCTGACGTCGTTACACGGGCGTTGGGGCTCAGCATATGTATCACAGACAATATCAGCATGCGTCCGGATTCAGAACGCGTGACCCAGACGTCGTACAACGTGTGTCCAGATCCAGAAGTCGGTCCACAGATCACACTTTGACACAGCATTCGTGACAAAACTTTTTAAAGGCCGTTCGAGAAGTGTGCGCGTACTTGACTCTCACTACGCATTTTTTATTTCACTTCGGCACAAGTGTAAGGGGTATTGGCGGGGTTGAGAGTGAGGGTAAGGAGAATGGTTAAAGTTATCGGAGGAACATGATTGCTGTTGGACAGTTAACGCTATCGAGCGGTCTACCGACACCCATCGGTTTCATTTATGTTTCCGCAGATTAAGCACTTTGGGTTGAGACTCTTACAGTCTGTTCCTCAGGACTTCGTAGAACATGTACTTCGGGGAATGAAATGAAAGTAAGAGGGCCAAAAAAAGAAAAGAACACGGTCGGGTGTTCTATACTCGGGGGTTTGGGGGCGAAGCCCCCAACCAGACGTTTGGCGGCCGCGAGGCCGCTGAACGTCTGGTGAAACTACAAGAACAAATCTGAGAAAAAAGGTTTAATAGCAGAAATTGAGCAAATAAAGCACGAATCTAAGGTCCACGTAGCCATTGCTGAAGCTAGCGAGCTGATTTTCAAGTTAACGGCTAGGTACGACGAGTGAACAAGTGCCCGAGAAGGAATGGGGCGCAATAATACCGCGGGGGCAGCCCATGGACTTCGACCGACTTAAGCGCAGCAGTCGAATATGGTGACGTGGAATTTCCCACATTGCACACGAACTGACGCGTACGTACGTGTAATGCAAGTTAGCGAGAAGGGCCTAGGCCACACGGGTAAAAACTCGTTCAAATGTGGAGTGCCCCCCCCCCCCCCCCTCATAGTAGCACTGCTCCGGCATGGGCAGTAAATTAGGCCACATTTTACAGAAAAATGACGAGACAACAAATGATCTCAAGAGGTCGTACAACGCGCGTCGGGATTCAGAAGGCTCGCCGCTGACGTCGTCCAACGTGCGCCAAACTCCTGACCGATTCCACTGCACGGCTTGTGTTGTTAAAGGCGATCGCTAGTGTTATATCCAACGGGCCTTGACCGAAGTTTGGTTTGTACTGGCGTGAAGATAGGCTGGCCGGTTTCAGAAAACCTTCCTTAAACCGGAGTCCGGAGGCGTTATGACGAGAGAGGACTCTATGGAGGAGGAAGGCACGAATTGTTGCCCGTAGCGAAGGTCTCGCGCATCGCATGACACGCGGGACGAGAGCCAACCGTAAACAGACCGCTGCGAACGCGGGTGTTGACTGCTGAAGGCGCGTGTTGATCACCGTTTTTGGCTGCCTTCACACCACGTGAGAGGGAGAGGCGGCTCTGCTGCTCACTCCAGCGTTTTCATTTCCCGAGCTGCTTTGTTTGTTGGTTTCTCCTATTTCGTTGAGGTTAGCTTCTCCTACATACCATCTTTGCCGAACTCTCCATTTCGTCCCTTTTCTCGACTATGCAATCTCAAATGCAGTTTCTCCGACGTTTTATTGATGTCAGCTTCTCCTGCATTCTACAAGTGACGACCACATGTTTTACCATTAGCTGCCACCGTCGTATGTTCGGACCAACGTCAAACCATGCACTATCCTTCACCATGTTCGACCGACTCGGTTTAGTGTCGTGGTAGACAGCTTGCCCTGTCTGGATCGGCGAGACAGTTATAAACGGCGGATATCAGGACCGGCTCACCGTAACCGCAGTGCGGGTCGCGCCGAGTCTTTTGCTGTCTGCGCCCTCCTAGTTCAGGGATCGCGCGTCGGCGTCCACGCTGCGACGTCCGATCGATGTCTTGTGCGCCCGCGATGGCACCGTGGGGAAGTCGGTCGTGGTGCAGTAGGTAGAGGGTTCGCTTCATGCAAGGGATGTCGGCGGTTCGGTTCTCGTTCGTCGCGGCGTTCTTGCACTTCAGCCGAGTATCTGAGATCTGGGAGGTTTCGACGTCTACGAGTCGTTGCGCGTCTTTTGCGCAGTGTTTCAGCCGTATACGCTTCGCCGCTCGAAGAGCGCAGAACCCAGCCGCGAACTCCCCCTGAGCGACGAAAGCAGTCTCCATGCGAGCAGCTTGTATGGCACAGTTGGCACAGAGTCCCTTCCCTAGCCTTGTTCTGCGACTGCACAATGGACGTCTCACCCGACGCCTAAGGTTACGGTGAGCGGGTCCTGATATCGCCGTTTATAATCCTGTGGTTGGGTTCGGTATAGAATTTTGCGGCACCGCACCGTAATCTCGTCCTTTTCTTTCATATCGTGGTGGGAGACACGCCCCCGCTATGGTGTGAGTCGCGCACGGGACGAGTAGTCGCAATGCCACATGCTGCTCCGCGTCTCGCAGATATGGAGAGGTATTCGAGAATTGCTATTGCTGAAGGAAATGGTCGACACCTCGCTATTACGGATCTGACACGGAATGCCGCAAAACTCTGACGCTGGCTTTAGGCCCTTTTTATACTTCGACGCCGAGCGACGCGATCGATCAATTTGGCCACTTTACATCCCGTGACGTCGCTCATCGACGTCGGAAGTATAAATGGGGCCCTAGGCTGCATTTTCGGTGCAATTCGGCGTTGAGTTAGCTGCAACCCGAACTAAATTTTCCGCTGATTAAACTACATCGGCGAAGCTCGGAATTCTGGAGAGAACACTTCTGGAGTTCCGAGCTTCGGTTCGGAGATCAGAGACGCTGTCTCATGGGACAGGTCGTCGAAAATTAGGTGGGTCGGACACGGACACGAGAGCCGTTACCGACTGTATTCCTCGGGATGTCAAGAGAACACGAGGACGCCCACCAAAGCGTTGGTCGGAATTCATCGTAAAAGCCCTGAACGAACGATATGACACTCTTGCTGACCCTTCTGCATCGCAAGCCTGGATCGGCGTCTCGGCGTCAGATTAGCAGCGGTCTCCGTCCAGAAGTCAGTTGTAGTATATCATGCACCTCTCGTTATATTATGCTACCCGGCTCCATGTCTATTTTGAATCCTGGGCAATGAGCTGTGATAGGCGGATGCGAGACGGCTGACCCAGGGTCGTTAACTGGTATCCGGGGGAGATATCGTAGCAGTGTAAGGTAGGTGTGCCACCACCGATAGCCATCTCATGCTCACACTACTCACTTGAGACCCACTTGGTGTGTTCTTCCTCCAGTTGCTCTCCTGATTTCTCCTTGCAATTAATCTCCTTGGTGATAAACATTGCTCCTAGTTCTAGTCTTTTGTGATCGTCTTTGAGATAAGTAAGACAGTCCGGATCGGTTGTGGAAATACGCTAGAGAGCATGCAGAAGGCCGGACTAGACCGACTCAGCCAGCATATTTTCCTGAGTCGGCGTCCTGTTAGGTTGCGTGCGCGTCCTGAATTGACGTCATCGCAGCAGCATCGACATCCACAACTGACTGCCATCACGTCTTTCATGCTGCAGCTTCCTCCTCTGGGTGTCGTTCCGCGTTATTTGCCTTTTATCGTTGTTCCCTCTTTGTTCTTACGCCTCCTAGCCGCAGTCCGCGTTCAGGCCTTGTTCGGCAGTTTTTTTTTTCTGCCTTTTTTGTTTCCATTCTACGTGCAACTGTGTACATTAAGCAAATGCCGCATCCACGACTAACAGGGGAAGGACTAGCTCGACGGCGTCAGCGTCGGAAGGAAAGTCAGCAGCGGAGGAGAGCCGCTCTTCCACCGGATGTTTTAAAAGCAAATCGCGCTGCAGAGGCAGCTCGTCGGCGCAACACTCGAAGGCTAGCTGAAGAAGCTCGCCTCGAAGAAGCTCGAATTCAACAGCAGACGCCAGGTTCAGTTGCATTTCCTATCACCGCATGGTAGAGTTCGGATGAATTTTTGACCGCATCCTGGGCGAGGCCGCGTCCGAATTTCTTGGGGCCGGTGACAGACGCTGATAGTGTATATGGGCGCGTAAAAGTGCCGTCGGTTAAGGTGCTGGCTGTTTCAAGGTTGCTACTTTGGTTCGACCATGGCTAAGTCGACTGGTGACTCGGGACTAATATTACTGAAGTAGGCACGAGTTTCTCATGCCATATACGGGCAGCCGTTGGTGATCCCGTGCGAGCTTTATGGCTGTACAACAGACCTCCATCCAGTAGGCGAGCTAATGACAGCGGTATTAGTCTGCGATGTGAAGGTCTGTCTTCTGAAGCTGTGAAAACCCCTTATCAAGCCGCGCTATCGGGGATTTCAGCTGTGTTTTCTCCATTAAATTGCTGTAAGTCGTTAATGAATCCGGCCCCAGAATAGGGATGATGCCGTAGTGGTGGTTATAAAGACGCTTACGATGAAGAAGTTAGCTTGCAACTTGAGGTAAATTCTGGGTGTTAGGTTGAAGAACTATCAAGAGGAAAACGGCCACCAATTTGACGTGTATTCGATGTTGACCTTGTGGACCAACAAGTCGGCGGCGTAAATAGGTTCCGGTTCAGGGGGGGGGGTCACCCCTTACCCAGTGGTTGTATGCCTTGGTAAGAATTACAGTTACATCATGAATGGCCTACCTCAGTTCACAATGAGGTAGAACACTATTGCTGCAAAAAAATTCCGGTCTCAAAAAGCAAATGGGGCTGTATACCCTATGACCCCCCCCCCCGACGGACCCTAATTGCAATGTTTCAGCAAAGATGTGGGTCATTCTTTCCAATACTGCGACGACCGTGAATTTTCTTTACAGCTGGAAAGGATGCAGTCTGGCACGCGACAGGGACGAATGGAGACGCCTCTGGCGCCCCCTCGAGCAGCTCGATGATCAGCGAGACGACAGCTGATACAGGTGGTAGACTGCATCACGAGCCTGGGTCGGCCTCTCGGTGTCAGGTTAGCAGCGGTCTTTGGCTAGAAGTTAGACAGCATATTGTCCTGAGTCGGCGTCCTGTTAGGTTGCACGTCTTGAATCGACGTCACGTCAGGCAGCAGGATCGACGTCCTTAACGGACTGTCATCCCGTCTTTCATGCCACAGCATCGTTTTCTTGACATCCTTCCGCGTTATTTGCCTTTTATTGTTGTTCCGCCTTTGTTCTTACTCCATCTGGCCGCTGCTTGCGTTCAGGCCTTGTTCGGCAATTTCTTCCCTGCCGTTTTTGTCTACTCTCTCCGTGCAACTGTGTACATTAAGCAAATGCCACATCCACGACTAACAGGGGAAGGACTAGCTCGACGGCGTCAGGGCCAGAGGGAAAGTCAGCAGCGGAGGAGAGCCGCTCTTCCGCCGGATGTTCGCGAAGCAATTCGTGCTGCGGAGGCAGCTCGTCGCCGCAACATTCGCAGGCTCGCTAATGAAGCTCGCCTCGAAGAAGCTCGAATTCAACAGCAGACGCCAGGTTCAGTTCCATTTCCTATCACCGCATGGGTTGAGTTCGGATGAATTTTTGACCGCATCCTGGACAATGCCGCGTCGGAAATCGTGAATTTTCTTTGCAGCTGGAAAGGATGCAGTCTGGCACGCGACAGGGACGAATGGAGACTCCTCTGGCGCCTACTCGAGCAGCTCGATGATCAGCGAGACGACAGGTGATGCAGGTGATAGACTGCATCACGAGCCTGGGTCGGCCTCTCGGTGTCAGGTTAGTAGCGGTCTCCGGCTAGAAGTTAGCCAGCATATTGTCTTGAGTTGTCGTCCTGTTAGGATGCGTGCACGTCCTGAATTGGCGTCGTGTTAAACAGCAGCAGCGCACATCCTTAACTGACTGTCATCACGTCTTTCATGCCACAGCATCGTTTTCTTGACATCCTTCCGCGTCATTTGCCTTTTGTTGTTGTTCCGCCTTTGTTCTTACTCCCCCTGGCCGCTGCTTGCGTTCAGGCCTTGTTCGGCAATTTCTTCCCTGCCGTTTTTGTCTCCTCTCTCCGTGCAACTGTGTACGTTAAGCAAATGCTACATCCACGACTAACAGGGGAAGGACTAGCTCGACGGCGTCAGGGCCAGAAGGAAAGTCAGCAGCGGAGGAGAGCCGCTCTTCCGCCGGATGTTCGAGAAGCAACTCGTGCTGCGGAAGCAGCTCGTCGCCGCAACATTCGCAGGCTCGCTAAAGAAGCTCGTCTCGAAGAAGCTCGAATTCAACAGCAGAAGCCAGGTTCAGTTCCATTTCCTATCACCGCATAGTTGAGCTCGGATGATTTTTTTGACCGCATCCGACAAGGCCGCGTCCGAATTTCTTGCGGCCAGTGACAGACGCTGACAGGGTATATGGGCGCGTAGCAGTGCAGTCGGTTAAGGTGCTGGCTGTCGCTTTCAACACGTTTCAAGGTTGCTACTTTGGTTCGACCATGGCTAAGTCGACTGGTGACTCGGGACTAATATTACTGAAGTAGGCACGAGTTTCTCATGGCATATACGGGCAGCCATTGGTGGTCCCATGCGGTCTTTATGGCTGTACCACAGAACTCCATCCAGTAGGCGAGCTAATGACAGCATTGTTAGTCTACGATGTGAATGTTTGTTTTCTGACCAGGGGCCAGATTCATTAACGACTTACAGCAATGTGACGGAAAAATACAACCGAAATCCGCGGCTTATGAAGTTGTGAAAACCCCTTATCAAGCGTGACAAAACCCCTTATGTTAAATTGCTGTAAGTCGTTAATGAATGCGGCTCCAGAATAGGGATGATGCCGTAGTGGTGGTTATAAAGACGCTTACGGTGAAGAAGTTAGCTTGTAATTTGGTGTAAATTCTGGGTATTAGATTGAAGAACTATCAGGAGGAAAACGGCCACATATATGACGTGTATTCGATGTTGACCTTGTGAAATAATAAAATGGCGGCGCAAATAGGTTCCACTTCCGGGGGGGGGGGGGGGTCACCCCTTACCCACTGGTTGTGTGCCTTGGTAAGAATGCACAGTTACATCAGGAATAGCCTACCTCAGTTCACAATGAGGTAGAACACTATTGCTGCAAAAAAAAATCCGGTTTCAAAAAGCAAATGGGGCTGCACTACACTATGACCCGCCCACGGACCCTAATTGCAATGCTTCAGCAAAGATGTGGGTCATTCTCTCCAAAACTGCGACGACCGTGAATTTTCTTTACAGCTGGAAAGGATGCAGTCTGGCACGCGACAGGGACGAATGGAGACGCCTCTGGCGCCTACTCGAGCAGCTCGATGATCAGCGAGACGACAGGTGATGCAGGTGATAGACTGCATCACGAGCCTGGGTCGGCCTCTCTGTGTCAGGTTAGCAGCGGTCTTCGGCTAGAAGTTAGCCAGCATATTGTCCTGAGTTGGCGTCCTGTTAGGTTGCGTGCACGTCTTGAATTGACGTCGTGTCAGGCAGCAAGCTCGACGTCCTCAACTGACTGTCATCACGTCTTTCATGCCACAGCATCGCTTTCTTCACATCCTTCCGCGTTATTTGCCTTTTGTTGTTGCTTCGCCTTTGTTCTTACTCCCTCTGGCCGCTGCTTGCGTCTAGGCCTTGTTCGGCAATTTCTTTCCTGCCCTTCTTGTCTTCTGTTCCCGTTCAACTGTGTACTTTAAGCAAACGCCACATCCACGACTAACTGAGGAAAGACTAGCTCGACGGCGTAAATGCGTGAGGGAAAGTCAGCAGCGGAGGAGAGCCAGACTTTCGGAAGCAACTCGTGCTGCGGATGCAGCTCGTCGACGCAACGCTCGCGAACGCGCTGAAGAAACTCCTTTTGAAGAATCTCGCCTTGAACAAGCTCGCATTGAAGAAGCTCGAATTCAACAGCAGACGCCAGGTTCAGTGCCATTTCCTATCACCGCATGGTTGAGTTCGGATGAATTTTTGACCGTATCCTGGCCAAGCCGCGCCTGAATTTCCTGGAGCCCCCAATGTTCAGCAACGTTTAAAAGCGCTGCCCAGCAGCGGACGATCCAAATGCGCCGGACGCCTTGTCCCGTGTCGGCTCCACTGGGCGGTGCGCAAGCGCGCTTCACCGCTAACACCTGACCGAGTCGATTGTAGGTAGGGGTGGGGGATTTAAACGTGACCGGGATGATGCCGTAATGGTGGTTATAAAGACGCTTACGATGAAAAATTAGCTTGCAACGTGGTGTAAAGGCTAGGTACTAGATTGAAGAATATATCAAGAGGAAAACTTCCACATATTTGACGTGTATTCGATGTTGACCTTATGGACCACCAAATCGGCGGTGCAAATATGTTCCGGTTCCGGTGATTACCCCTACTCAGTGGTTGTACGCCTTGGTAAGAGGGCATGTGTATGTACAGTTACATCATGAATGGCCTACCTCACTTCACTCCAGGGGTAGAACACTATTGCTGCAAAAAATCCGGTTTCAAAAAGCAATTTGGGCTGTACTGCACAATGACCGGCGCAAATAGGGTCCCGGGGGGGGGTCACCTTATAAAAAGTGTCACCAACACCAAGAAAACGAGACAAGGCACACTGATAGTAAAGAAAACAAATAAATAATGCTGTAGCTGTGTTCTGTGCTCTCCTCCGCGTCAGCGGATTACTGCTGCATAGCGCATATTTGTCCGGGCTGTTGTTCATTCCGTAGGTTTTTTTTGTAAAATTTTCGGACTTTGTACCTCAGCACCGAATATCGGGTTACAAATTCTTTTGACAAAGTCGACTACTGATGGGACTTCCTCAAAAACCAGTGGTGATTTCATGCGAAACCAATGTTTCGCAAGTTTCTTTTGTAAATAGAATCACCAATCAAAATTCCAGTTTAGGCAGGGGAAGGGACTCCAGGGTGTGGCTCAAGTGACGCATCCGTGTTAAAATTGCCTACATCCTGGAGTTCCCTCCCTTGTCCAATTATTAATTAAGCGAATAAGACGCGGATCTATAATCGAAACGAAGAGATAAGTCTGCATTTGCATTCACAGTATGTAGCTACTCGCCACGCCCGTCCGCCGCGCCATGCTGTGGTGACCCCCCCCCCCCCCCCCCCGGACCCTATTTGCGCCCGATGACCCCTCTCCCACGGACCCTAATTGCGCCAAAACGACGAAACGTCCGGTTATGTTGCGCTTCATACGAATAATGCTTCAGCAAAGACGTGGGCCATTCTCTCAAAAACTGCGACGACAGTGAATTTTCTTTACAGCTGGAAAGGATGCAGTCTGGCACACGACAGGGACTAATAGAGACGCTGCTGGCGTCCCCTCAAGCAGCTCGATGATCAGCGAGACGACTGGTGATACAGGTGATGGACTGCATCACCAGCCTGGCTTGGCGTCTCGGGATCAGGTTAGCAGCAGTCTTCGGCTAGAAGTTAGCCAACATATTGTCCTGAGTCCGCGTCCTGTTAGGTTGCGTGCACGTCTTGAATTGACGTCGTGTCAGGCAGCAGGTTCGACGTCCTCAACTGACTGTCATCACGTCTTTCATGCCACAGCATCGTTTTCTTGACATCCTTCTGCGTTATTTGCCTTTTATTGTTGTTCCGCCCTTGTTCTGACTCCCTTTAGCCTTTGGCTCGCGTTCTGGCTTTATTCGGCAATTTCTCTCCTGCCCTTCTTGTCTTCTGTTCCCGTTCAACTGTGTACTTTAAGCAAACGCCACATCCACGACTAACTGAGGAAAGACTAGCTCGACGGCGTAAATGCGTGAGGGAAAGTCAGCAGCGGCGGAGAGCCAGACTTTCGGAAGCAACCCGTGCTGCGGATGCAGCTCGTCGACGCAACGCTCGCGAACGCGCTAAAGAAACTCGCCTTGAAGAAGCTCGCCTTGAACAAGCTCGCATTGAAGAAGCTCGCATTCAACAGCAGACGCCAGGTTCAGTTCCATTTTCATCACTGTATGGGTTGAGTTCGGATGAATGTTTGACCGCATCCTGGCCAAGCCACGTCTGAATTTCCTGGAGCCGGTCGACAGACGCTGATAGGGTATATGGGCTCGTAGCAGTGCAGTCGGTTGTCGCTCTACTTTGGTTCGGACCACGGTTAAGTCGAGTGGTGACTCGCGACTAAACTTCGAAGTAGGGACGAATTTCCCATACCATATAGGGGTAGCCGTTGTGGGTGCCGTGCGAACTTTATGGCTGTACCACAGCACTCCATCCGGTAGGCGAACTAGTGACGGCCGTGTAAGTCCGCGATGTGAATGTTTCTGTGTCTTCTGTCCATAATGGGGATGGTGGCGTAGTAGTGGTTATAAAGATGCGTACGATGAACCAGTTAGCTTGCAACTTTGTGTAAATGCTGGAATCTACAGGATGCGTCAAAAGTTCGTGGACTATTGTTTCGGTCTCATTATATAGAATGATTCGCTTCGCTCAACCAAACTTTTATGTGGGATTGTTGCTCCACTCTTACCCTCTCATATACCAATTCTCCGTGCCTGAATGTTCTTTTGTTCAAGATGGCTGATACAAAAAGTTTGCGCACTGCCATGGAGAAACTGCACGTCAAGGAGTACCTGCTGCGGGCATTGCTAGAAAGCTTGGTATTGCGAAAAGCACGGTCTATAGCAACCTGAATCGACTAAAGGAGAAGGGAACGATGGAGGATAGACCGAGATCAGGTAGGCTGAAGACCGCTTCTATCTCCGAGGTCGTCAAGAGAATTCGAGAGAAGGTCCGCCGCAACTCACGAAGGTCCATGAGAGAGCTTGCTCGTGACGAAGAAATATCCGAGTGTACCGTCCGACGAAGTGTGAAAAAAGCTCGGAATGCGTCTTTACAAAGTTCAGAAGGCGCAGCTCTTGACGGATTCTATGGAGACAGCGAAGCTATAAAGATGGAGAACGCTCTTGAAACGCTTTGGCGCGGCATACCGGCGACGGAATCTTTCCGCTGACGAGTCTGTCCTCGCTATCGAACAATTTTTTAAACACCAAAACGACAGAGTTCTTACCAATGACATAAAAGAAGCCAGTTGGAATGGAAGAGTTGCACAAACATCAGATATCCGAAATTGGCAATGGTTTCTGCAGGGATAACAGCAGATAGGAAAGCACCGCTGATTTTTGTAGAAAACGGTATCAAAATCAACAAAATCAACTACCTAGAGGACATCCTGAAAAAAAAGAGACTCTTCCTTGGGCATCTCTGCATATTAAAAATGGCGACTGGACTTATCAGCAGTATTCTGCGCCCGCACACAAGGCTAAAGTGGTACAGAAGTAATGCGCTGACAATTTTCCGGATTTCATCTCAGCCGAAGAGTGGCCCCCACAGCTCGAAACTCAATCCAATGGACTACACAACCTGGTCCGTATTGAAGAGTAAGGCCTGTGTAATATCCGACACGGACACTGCTTCGCTTCAAAGAGCCCTGAAGAAAGCCTGGAGGAGACTGATGAAGACATTGCTTGCCGCCATGGATGCGTTCCCAAGCGACTGAAGGCGTGTATTCGTGCTAAAGAAGGCCATTTCAAAATTTAACTGCTTCTTTATATGTGCCTGGTCAATAGTAATAAATGTTATGACTTTCATCTGAGTTGCTTTAAAACAGACGTCTGGGCGGTCAATTGCATGTGTCCAAGAACTTTTGATGCACCCTGTAGATTGAAGAACTATCAAGAGGAAACGGCCCCCTATAATATTTAACGTCTATTCGTTATTGACCTTGTGGACCAACAGGCGGCTGAAGAAACGTCCGCTTATGTTGCGCCTCATACGAATAATGCTTCAGCAAAGATGTGTGTCATTGTCACCGAAACTGCAGCGACCACGAATTTTCTTTATATTAGGAAAGGATGCAGTCTGGCACGCGACAGGGACGAAAGGAGACGCTGCTGGCGCCCCCTCGAGCAGCTCTATGATCAACGATGTGACAGGTGATACAGGTGATGGACTGCATCACGAGCCTGGGTTGGCGTCCCGGGATCAGGTTAGCAATGGTCTTCGGCCAGAAGTTAGCCAGCATATTTTCATGAGTTGGCGTCCTGTTAGGTTGCGTGCACATCTTGAGTTGACGTCGTGTTAGGCAGCAGCAGCGACATTCTCAACTCTCATCACATCTTTCATACCACAGCATTGTTTTCTGGGCATCCTTCCGCGTTCTTCTTCTTCAGCGTTTGTTCCGCTTCGAGGCGGGGTCCGCTGTTCTGGTGTAGTGACGCCACTTTACGCGATCAAATGCTTCATCGGGATGGATACCAGCAACCTTCATGTCCACATGCAACGTATCAAGCCAAAACGCTGCTTCGGCCGCCCTCTAGGCCGTTTTCCGGGCACATCTATGTTAAGCCCAATCTTCCTAACAGTGAACGTGCCATACCACCGAAGGCGAGCTTCACGTAACTTGTCAGCAGTTGGAGCGACACCAAACCTCTGGCGTATTTCATCGTGGCGAATACGGTCCACACTCATAGCACCAACCGTCCAGCGCAGCATTTTCGTTTCCATTACGCTGAGGCGAGTCTCAACCTCCTTGGTTGCAGGCCAGCACTCAGCTCCATACATCGCTACTGGTCGGACGATGGTTCTATAAATCCTCGATTTAAGGCGTTCCGGTATCTTCCTGTCGCATAAAACGCGTCATGGAGGGGTATCCTTCCGCGTTATTTGCCTTTTAGGCGCTATGGTAGTGGGGGGGGGGGGTCACCTTGCAAAAAGTATCACAGACACGAAAAAACGGTAACACACTGATAGTAAAGAAAACAACCAAGTAATGCTATAACTCTGTTCTGTGCTCTCCTCCGCTGACGCGGAGGAGAGCACAGAACAGAGCCAGGGTGTGGCTCGAATGATGCACCCGTGCTAAAATTGGCTACATCCTGGAGTTCCCTCCCTTGCCAAATTCGGAAGCAGATAAAACACGAATATGTAATCGAAAAGTGGAGATAAGACTTCACTCACATTCGCTGTATTTAGCTACTTGCCGCGGCTGCCCGCCCGGCAGGCCATGGCGACCCCCCCCCCCCCTCCCCTCCCCCGACTACCATAGCGCCGCCTTTTATTGTTGTTCCCTCTTTGTTCTTATTCCCTCTAGCCGCTGCTCGCGTTCAGGCTTCGTTCGGCAATTTCTTTCCTGTCTTTCTTGACTTCTTTCCCCGTTCAACTGTGTACTTTAAGCAAACGCCACATCCACGAGTAACTGAGGAATGGCTAGCTCGACGGCGTAAATGTATGAGGGAAAGTCAGCAGCGGAGGAGAGCCAAATTTCCAGAAGCAATTCGTGCTGCGAAAGCAGCTTGTCGGCGCAAGGTTCGCGAACGCGCTAAAGAAGCTCGTCTTGAAGAAGCTCGCTTTCAACAGCAGACGCTAGGTTCATTTTCATTTTCTATCAACGGTTCGGTTGAGTTCGGATGAATTTTTGGCCGCATTCTGGCCAAGCCGCCCCTTAATTTTCTGGAGTCGGTGACAAACGCTGAATGGATATATGGGAGCAGTGCAGTCGGTTGAGGTGCTGGTTGTCGCTTTCAACCCGTTTCAAGGTTGCTACTTTGGTTCGGACCACGGTTCAGTCGAGTGGTGACCCGGGACTAATCTTGCTGAAGTAGCCACGAGTTTCTCATATCATAGTCGTTGTGGGTGTCGTAAGAGCTTTGTGGCTATACCGCAGCACTCCATCCAGTAGGCGAGCTAGTGTTACATGATGCGCATTAATTATGGGTCTCGGCGAAAATTTGCTGATTTGAACCGTGAGCGACATTTTTTTCTGAAAATTTAAGCGCTATTATTTTGTGTTTCGTTTGTATTATGCTACCCGGAAGGTTTTATGTACGTTCTTCGCATTCTAGACCATGGTTAAACCTCATTCGAAGCGCGCCGCGACCATCGGTCTGCACCATGAAGGTCAAGAGGCGAAAAAAAATTGTCCATCTTCTATCTGCTTTCCAGCGATTGGTCCAAAATACGGTTGAACGGCTCAAGGAGCTTGAAAGTACATCGGACAGAAAAGCACGAGGAAGCGAGGTTTCTGCTACAACTTCTGATACCATAAAAAGGATTCGTGAGAAAAGTCCTCGCCGGTCAATGAGGAACATGGCGAGAGAGGAAGGTATCAGCGCTACCTCTGTGAGCAACATTGTCAGAGGGAGGCTAGGACTTCGCTCTTACCGACAATGGACGGCACATTTCCTCTTGGCTCAAATGAAGAAGGCTGAAGAAATGCAGGAGACTTCTGGGGCGCTTCGCAGATGACACGTACCGGAGCACCGTTTTTCAGTGACGAGAAAATTTTCACAACAGAACCTATTGTGAGTCCACAAAACGATCGGGTCCTCGCAGCAGATAAGAAGCGGGCCATTTCTAGACGAAAAGTCGTCGGGAGAACTGCACATCCGAGCTCTGTTATGGTTTGTGGTGGGATAACCTCAGATGGAAAGACGCCACTGGGGTTTGTTGATGCTGGAGTGGAGATCAGCAAATCGGTCATAGAGAAAGTTTTGAAGCCATGGTCCATTTATCACTTTGGAGACCAGCCATGGTGCTTTCAGCAAGACTCGGCTTCTGCAGACAAGTCGAGTGTCGTCCAGCAGGAGTGTTTGCAGATTTCATCGCCCTTGAAAGAAGGCCATCAAATTCACCAGATCCGAACCCACTTGACTTTTCGGTCTGGTCACTGTTAGGGCAGAAGATCTTAGCTACAATATACTACAATTTGGGTTTGCTTAAAGCTGCACTTGCGAAAGCATTGAATGATCTCAATCATAGCTACCTGCGTGCCACCTGCGACGTCTTCGAGACTCGTCTGGGCAGCTGTATACGTGCAAGAGGAGAGCACTTCGAATGGAGGCTGTAATTTTTGAATTATAAGGACCTTAATAAAGATTGCGAAGTGTTTTGCTCCGTTTTGAATTGTTTATGTTTCTATGGCACTTCAATTGTTTGAGGCCCACAATTAATGCGCGCGCTGTAGTCCACAATATGAATGTTCCTTTACCTTCTGACCAGAATGGGGATGATGCGTAGTGGTGGCTATAAAGAAGCGAACGGTGAACCAGTTAGCTTGCAACTTGGTGTAAATGCTGGATAATAGATCGAAGACCTACCAAGAGGAAAACGTCCACCTATTTAACGTCTACTCGATACTAACCTTGTAAACCAACAAAACGGCTGATGAAACGTCCGGTTATGTTGCACCTCATACGGATAGTGCTTCAGCAAAAACATGGGTCATTGTCTCCAAAACTGCAGCGACCATGAATTACCTTTACAGCTAGAGAGGATGGACTCTGGCTCGCAACGGGGACGAATGGAGATGCTGCTGGCGTCCCCTCGAGCAGCTCGATGATCAGCGAGACGACAGGTGATACAGGTGATAGACTGCATCACGAGCCTGGGTCGTCGTCTCGGTGTCAGGTTAGCAGTCTCCGGCCAGAAGTTAGCCAGCATATTGTCCTGAGTCGGCGTCCTGTTAGGTTGCGTGCACGTCCTAAATTGACGTCGTGTTAGGCCTCGTGCATAGTTCCCGTCGCCGCGATGGAATCGCGGCGATGAGTTTTGCAGAGCGACGCGAAGGAATTTGAATTGCTCTGTGCTCATCGCATCGCCCATCTCTCCGCAAGGGAGCGCGACTTCGATCCGTCCAGGACCAATGCTAAACACCGCACGCGGCGCGAAAAAGTATGCCATGCCCGCGATGGGCGCGGGAAGCCATCGCGCATGCCGACCGCCACTGTTGCGGCGGCCGCGGCGAAGTTTCCTTTGATTATTCGACCGCGTGCGGCGGAACGGCATGAACTGAGCGCCGCGATGACATCGCGACGATGGAAGTATGCCCCCGGCCTTAGACAGCAGCAGCGCACATCCTCAACTGACTGTCATCTCGTCTTTTATGCCACATCATCGTTTTTCGACGCACCCTTCCGCGTTATTTGCCTTTTATTGTTGTCCCGCCTTTGTTCTTACTCTCTCTGGCCGCTGCTTGCGTTCAGGCTTTGTTCTTGTTCTCGTTCAGGCAATTTCTTTCCTGCTTTTTTTGTCTCCTCCACTCGTTCAACTGTGTACATTAAGCAAGCCCCACATCCACTACTAGCTGAGGAAAGACTAGCTCGACGGCGTAAATGCGTGAGGGAAAGTCAGCAGCGGAGGAGAGCCGCTCTTCCGCCGAATGTTCGAGAAGCAGCTCGTGCTGCGGAGGCAGCTCGTCGCCACAACGTTCGCATACTCGCTAAAGAAGCTCATCTTGAGGAAGCTCGCATTCAACAGGAGATGCTAGGTTCAGTTCCATTTTCTATCACTGCCTGAGTTGAGTTCGGATGAATTTTTGGCCGAGGCCGCGCTTGAATCTCCTGGAACTGGCGACAGACGCTGATCGGGTGTATGGGCGCGTAGCAGTGCAGTCGGTTGAGGCGCTGACCGTCGTTTGCACCCGTTTCAAGGTTGCTAGCTTGGCTCGGACCACGGTCAAGTGGAGTGGTGACTCGGGACTAAACGTATTGAAGTAAGGACGAGTTAAAGGAGAACGTCGCTCTTTTTTTCGAATTCTTCAAAGTTTCGCCACAACTGAGACTATTGGCGATTCCGGTCAGAGGACGGTAGTCTCTACATTGAAGGCCCATCTGAAATTATGCGCCTAACGGCTCACCGTCCCCTCTTTTAAAAGGATTTTACAATTCCTCCTTTATTGAAGAAGTTTCTAGCGGATGTTCATGGCATATCTCGTTAAGATGTTGCTGTACATGACGGAAAACGTGGACTACGCCTTAGTATTGAGCAATGTGGCGGGGCTTGAAGAAAGCCTTGGCGCTGCAGCTGAAAAGTCTTTCCCTCTAAATATGATGTACAACATTCTGATTGTTATCTCAAGAATGAAACCTGTTCAGAATAAAGCTGCGAGGTCAGGGGAAGTGATTAGCAATGCGATGCCTCTGTGTGGTGGCGGGACCCGGAAATCTCGTCAACAAACAATGAGCACTCGGCGTGCTCCTTTGCGCCGCCCCTTTCTGACGGCCTTCCGCCGCATTCCTTGTTCCGGCTTCCAGCGAAAGTACATAGAATTCCGACAGCAACTACGTCAGTGTGGGTATCAATTATACTCAAACAGGAGTGTCATAGATTGCAGCAGAACACCGAGGGAACACTAGAAGTCTGGCGACAAGTTGCTATGAACAGCGTGACTGTGTCGTAAGACCGCATCCGCGCCCAAATCACACATTGGACTACGGGCCTGCTCATACTTCGTGACACGAGCGACTCGTCGTCCATGCAAAACATGCATATCAATTAGAACCGAACGCGCGGCCGAAAAGCGCTGTGGCTCCAGTCGCTCATGCCGCTCTAGTCGCTGCTGTCGCCTGTTGATACTTCCGCGCACTGTGCACGCTGCGCTCTCGTCGCTCTTGTCGCTGCTGTCGCGAAGTACGAACAGGCCCTACGGTGCTTGCAAATTCTGGTTGATTTTTATAGTTCAGTACTGACAACATTTTTAGTCTTCTCATCACGTGTAATTATAGCCAACAGGGGAAGTTTTGAAGTGAAACAGAGTGGACGCTTTGGGTTCCACAAGTTTTTCAATAAATAAATAAGGTCCAAGCTGCTATTGGTTTGCGGGGGGGGGGGGGGTTCATGCTGTTCAAAAGTTCAAAAATAGTACGGTGCAGCAAAGTCGACATTGCAAAACTGTTCTCGGGAACAAACTTAAAAGCACAAAAGCACCTTTTCTAAAGCAAGAGACACTTGCTAGAATATCAAGCTGTACACCATACGCGTCAGCGGAGGAGAGCACAGAAACCGTGTTTATTTGAGTGCTCCATGACCATGGTCTCATAGTGGAGCGAGCATGAGCCCGCTTGGTGCCAAAAGAGCGTGCGAGGCTTCCTCTGTTTCTTGAACTCCTGCTTTATGCTCAAGTGTCTCGTTATGTTATTATCTTTGGTGTACAGGCGCGTGAAAGAGTGGACTCGTCTAACCAAGGGGTAACGACTGGTTATCCTTCACGAATTAGACGGGTTGTCTCACAGTACCCAGGCGGACGTTGCGTGACACTTGCTCTGTCAGGTCGCCAATCGAGAGGATGTGCTTGGTGATGAGACCGTCGTGTTCATTTTGTGCTTCCTTCGCTTATCCGTGATTCTTGTGCTAGTGGGAGGGGGGGGGGGGGTTATTTAGGGTGCTGTTTACGATTCTGATATCCGTTTTTCACGATTCGGTCGGAGACCACCCATACCGTTAACATGGGTGGTCCAGGCAGTGTCACCGATTTCGCTGAAACTTCGTCTAGGGGTTATTTGGGGGGCTGATCACGAATCTGGCATCCGTTTTTCGTTGTACGGTGGAGTACGGTAGGTTACGGAAGGTACGGGTGACTAAGGTAATGGTAACCGATTTCGCCAAAACTCCGGCGTGGAACGAAAGACGGATGTCAGATTCGTTATCAGCACCCCAAATAACCCCCTATGCGAAGTTTGGGCAAAATCGATGATTATGACCTCGGCAGCCTTAGTTACCTTTAGCTACCGTAACCTACCGTAATCGGCCGCAATTTCAAAAACGGATGTCAGATTCGTGATCAGCACCCCAAATAACCCCCTAGACAAAGTTTTAGCGAAATTTTTTCCGACCAAAGTCTTGTCGGTGGAGTCGGAACTTTTAGCTGGGCGCAGTTAGTCCTCGGCCTGCACGCGTAGGGCGAGCTCAAATTTGCTGAAAACAGCGATCATAGGGATTAAGCCGTCGCTCTACCCTCTGCGCTACCGCCGCTCGCTCGTCATTGCTGTTTCCAGCCGAGTTGAGCTCGCCGCCAACGGTCCAACTTCCGTCGTGCCTAACTCTGCGAAGAGTGGTATTGGGATCGAGATATTTGCATTTTATTGTTTTCCAGAGAGAGGCGATTCTGCCCATATACAATGCTTGGGCCGTTCTGACCTACCGTTAAGATAGTTTCCTGGTTAGTCAATGCGCAAGGTGCAGGTCTCAGCTAGGTCAACGAAGCATTACATCACCCTGGAGGGGTGAAATGGTGCGAGGCTTGTCTGGAAAGGTTAACAGCTGATTTGTCCATCGGCCGGCCGTCGTTTTTCGAGTCATTGTACGGGCCAAATGTGCAATAGAAGTGCCTCCGCTATATTACGTGGAATTTGAATGCGTTGCGCATCCAACGAAGGTTTAGACTGACGCCGAACGTTAGCCTTTTATCCTTATCGTGTGCTGTTCAATCAGGAAGGTTTCGTTTCAGATATGGTCCGAAGAATCTGCTCGATGTGCGGTAGTGTGTTCTGCACCTATGAGATGAGAGCGTCGCCCAAATCGACGACCATTAGCGCTATTCTACTAGCTTCGCTGTCAAATCACGACTACATCGGTGTGCAGTGTCCAAGAGCAGCTTACGCCAAGTGGCGTTTGCATAAGAATTACGTGTGTCGGCAGCACTTTGTTCAAGCGGTGCGTTATTCTTATTCCGTTGGAGTGAACTATCTCATGGTCAGTTGGAGTAGATGGGGGGAGGGCGCTACTTGCGCACGTACGTAAATCGGCTTGAAGTACGGTTCTAGTTTTGGGCAACTAAAAATTTCCTCCAAATGGGGCGAAAGGCTGGTTGCCCAGTTCAAGACTGCAAATCTGCAGGGGTCTAAATGCTTACAGCATTTCTGGGCGCAAATAAGGTTAGGGAGGGGTCACCCTGTAGAATAGCCCCACACAACGTTTTGTGTTGAACAAAACAAAAATTTATGCAGCACTACTGTGTTCTATCCCAGTGGTGAACTGAGCATGGCCATTTCTGATATATGCCATTTTTACGTCTTCAAAACGGTAAAGGGCATGTGGTAGCGCTGTAGGAAGAATACAACTATAAACGGCGGATATCAGGACCGGCTCACCGTAACCGCAGTGCGGGTCGCGCCGAGACTTTTGCCATCCTAGCTTAGAGATCGCGCGTCCGCGTCCACATTGCGACGTCGGATCGATGTCTTGTACGCCCGCGATGGCACCGTGGGCAAGTGGGTCGTGGTACAGTAGGTAGAGGGTTTGCTTTATGCGAGGGATGTCGGGGGTTCGGTTCCCGTGAATTGCGGTGTTCTTGCATTTCAGCTAAGTATGTAAGATCTGGGAGGTTTCGACGTCTACACGACGTTGCCCCTCTTTTGCGCATTGTTTCAGCCGTATGCGCTTCTCCGCGCGAAGAGCGCAGAACCCAGCAGCGGACTCCCCCTGAGCGACGAAAGCAGGTTCCATGCGAGCAGCATTATGGCACACACCCTGGAGTCCCTTCCTGGCTCTGCGCTTGAAGAACTCCCTTTGAGCGACGAAAGCAGTCTCCATACGAGCAGCATTACGGCACACACCCTGGAGTCCCTCCCCTAGCCTGGCTCTGCGCTACAAGAGCGCAGAACCCAGCAGCGGACTCCCCCTAAGCGACGAAAGCAGTCTTCATACAGACAGCTTGTATGGCACACCATGGAGTCCATTTCCTAGCCTTGTTCTGCGATTGCACAATGGACGTCTCAACCGACGCCTAAGGTTACGGTGAGCCGGTCCTGATATCCGCCGTTTATAATCCTGTGTAGGAAGAGGCGCCGGCTTATGCGTCCGCTCTAAATCATGGTTCTTGGTTGCGGTTTCACCTAGGCCAGCAAACCCTTGTATCCCTACGGGGTTTCATCGGCTGGCTATCAAGTCAATGTACAGGCCCAAATACGCATTTGGACTGCTTAAACGCCAGAGGATGGCGTAACCTTAGCCACACCTTTGGGACGGACTGTCCTTGCGAACGAAGCATGAGGCTCTGCTTCGAAAGATCCGCTTCTGGCGATTTTGGAGTAGCAAGACATTTGGCGAGAACGATCGAGGTGAAGGAGATGTCGAAGTGGGTGCCTCATGAGCCGACCGATGAGCAGCGTCTGGCACGTTTCGACACTTGCTCCACCTACTAGTTCGCTTGAAAAATTAGCTTTTTGTAAGCCGTTTTATAACTGTAGATGAAAAATGGGTCCTTTACGGTAACAGGAAGATTGGGTTTGTCTGGGTAGATCTCTTCCAACATCCTCTCCTAAACCCGTCCTTCACCCTAAAAAGTTACGCTTACTTTGTGGTGGTGTTGTAAAGGTGTGATCCATGACAGCTTTTTGCAACGTGGTCAGGCAGTCACAGCAGAGTCGTACTGCTGTTATTTAGACCAAATGTGTGAGAAGTTGCAAAAATTGTGGCCGGCAGTGGTGAATAGAGGAGGGCCGGTCATGTTGTAGGACAATGCAAGGCCACACACCTCACCAATCTCTCGGCGAAAACTGATCCATTTAGGTGTCGAAGTTCTCTCTCACCGACCATATTCTCCCGACCTTCCCCCCCCCCCCCCTGACTACCACTTTTTCGAGCTCTTAATTCTCATCGGCGTTAGAAACAACTCACTAATTGAATGTTGGATGTTGTTGGATGTTGAATGTGCCCTCCTTGATTTTGTTAATTCCTGTGATCTCTGTTTTTATTGTAAAGGATTTGATTCATTACCAGTTTGTTGGCAAGGATGTATGGATTCTGTTGGTTTTTATCTCGATTAAGAAAGTTGCGTTTGAGCTGAGTTAGGCAGTTCGAAGTAAGCGTTCGGTTTCGGCGATTAATTTTGCGACAGCCTAATATAATAATATGGTCGGTGTGTCCCGTGTTCCTTAACCTATTTATTTCATTCATGGTAAGTCTATTTCAGGCAGTATTTATACTAGCGGAAATGAATATGTTGGACAAATCCTATGCTCGCACCGAGGGCGTCTCCCACTTCATCACAGTTCGCCCAGAGGATGTGCCTTCTCATCTGGTCTATTTTATTAACGGCTACATCAAGGAAATAGATGTGAGACATTTTCGCTGTTTGATATCTCCTTGTGTTGTTTTAATTACATGTCAAAAAATGTCCAAACTGGCTCAATGGTCATAAAATCGTCGCGGAATTTAGTCATAAAATAGGGGGGGGGGGGGGGTTTAACCAGACGCCTTCTTCGTGTCTGGGGACTCAGAAGACGTGGCGAAGACGTCGTTCCTGTGCCGTAGGATCAGAAGTGTCGGAAACGCTTTTTAATGTGCGTAGGGGTTCAACAGACTTGGGGTAGTCGAGGTCGCTCTCGTCTTGAACACGTATCTGAAGTTCGTTTTTGATGTTTCGATCGCCATCATTCGATATTGATCAAATTATCGATTTTTGTGAATGACATTCAAGCGGTCCGAAACTTCAGCCCTGGGGATAGTCGAGGTCGATGAACAGAAATCTTCGATCGCCATCAGTCGATATTGATCATTATCGATTTTTTGTGGATGTCGTTCAGGCGCTGCGAAACTTTAGCCCTGGGGTAGTCGAGGTGGTTGAACACGAATCTGAAGTTTGGTTTTGTTGTATCGATCGCCATCAATCGATAATGATCGTGTTTTGAAGTCGAATCACCTCAAGTAAGTGATGTTTGCGCTATCAGTCATGTAAACAGCGATGCATTGGACGAGTGCATGGCACACTCAGTGCGTGCCACACAGCGATAGCCTGGCTTCGGTACTCTTTACGGTAATTATATCACTCTAGCATTGCTGTTGGTGTAAGAGTTTCATAACTATTGAATTGGTGCATACATTACATCCTTTTAGACACCCTGTATCTATGAACACGTGCTTCTTTCAGAAGGAAGTCGTTGTAAGCGACAGAGATGTTTGGCAGTACCTCAAGAGCATAGTGCAGCTTTACTATGGAACTCCGTTGTGGATGAGAGAAACAGAAGCCCAGAAGGAAAGACTGCTAGGAGAGATGGAGGTCGCTGTAGCTGGCCAGTCGTCATCTGACTCAATGAAGAACGTACAGCCAGTCGATCTCGCCGCGGCTTCAACGTCATTTAATGGAGGTGTGTTTCGTTTTTCAACTTTATTTCGTCCAGGAATGTAAGAGTTTTAAGACCCTCTTGACCATGTATGCATTTTTTGAAACACTCCGCACTGTTAGCGCTTGTCATAATTGAAGGAAGGAACCTTATTAAATGTTTATTTTTTTTTATTTTTGTTTACTGCTTTGTATTTCGTTTTTCAACTTTATTTCGTCCAGGAATGTAAGAGTTTTAAGACCCTCTTGACCATGTATGCATTTTTTGAAACACTCCGCACTGTTAGCGCTCGTCATAATTGAAGGAAGGAACCTTATTAAATGTTTATTTTATTTTTATTTTTGTTTACTGCTTTGTATTTCGTTTTTCAACTTTATTTCGTCCAGGAATGTAAGAGTTTTAAGACCCTCTTGACCATGTATGCATTTTTTGAAACACTCCGCACTGTTAGCGCTTCTCATAATTGAAGGAAGGAACCTTATTAAATGTTTATTTTTTTTTATTTTTGTTTACTGCTTTATATTTCGTTTTTCAGCTTTATTTTGTTTGGCAGTATCTCAAGAGCGTTGAGGTTGCTGTACTTTTCTGAACCTTGCTATTTCCTGCAGGATCATTCCTTTATTCATTTAGTTCGCATCATTTATTTATTTATTTGTGGACGTAGACCTAAGTTTGCGTTATACAAAAAAAAAAAACAACGGGCGATACAACACGGGCTAGGGAATTGAAATACGAAAAAAGTAAGTAATAGAAGTGGGACAATTCTGAAAAATCAGTTGTACTGGCTCTACTCCTGAAGGAGTTGAGTGACAGGTGCAGGAAGTTTCCTTAATTATTTTGTTGAGCAATGGGACTACTCTTAAAGAGAAGAATTTGAACCTAACCTGTTTTCTAGAAGGCGGAGCTCCGATTTTAATACTAAAACCTCTAGTACTGGAATTAACAACTGAGGAGAGACTGCTTGAACAAAGTAAGGCCTATGTTATACTTCGACGACGCTGTTGTCGGCGACAGTGTTGCGCGGGCTGCTACGTACTGCGTAGTACCCGCCCAACACTGCCGCCGACGTCGCCGAGAACAGCGTCGCCGAAGTATAACGTAGGTCTAAGGCTTTGCCAGTAAAAACTTTGAATGCCATAACCATGACTATCCGCTTTCTTCAGAAATTAAACTGGGTAAGCCATCACAACAGTGGTGTCCGTTTCTAAGATATAGTTTACGTAAGTTGTATAACGTCAGATTTTATATAGTGCCATAGGGTTACACAATCGCGCTGCTTTAAACCGATTATAGATCCGGTGGAGAGACTTACATACTATAATGTTTTTACTTCAAATTGGACACTATACATTGGATCCTATCCAAAATCTTCGGATAATTGGATAAATCGGATAACGTTAATTTCGCGGACCCGATTTTTTTGTTGATGATTCGGTTAATGGCCATTTCGCGGGCTCCGGATTTTTGAATGACTCTTATTAAGGCGATTTCGAGGGTATCGGATTTTTGGGTGATTCGGATCGGGATATCCGAATCACCCAAAAATTCGATACCCTCAAAATTCGCGTCGGACATCCGAAAATGGTTCATTCGGATCCAGTGTATATTGGACACTCTTCTATGCTAGATCTAAAACTTTTGGAATCAAAGCGAACTCTATCCAAATCGAAATGACCTTCAGGCAGGTTAAAACTACCGATTCAATGATAGATCAATTTTTCGCTCATGGAAAATTTGGCATAACTAGTACAAATGCTACTTACATGAAGCCCCAAGGTGAGAATATACCTGCCCTTTGTAGTTGTTTCTGTTGTATCCCACTTACAGGCGTGAAGCTCCACGCAAACAGAAATTTTGCCATCAATCGGATAAAAATTGCGACTTCTTGGACGAGACCATGGCGCAGCCTCTTCCTTCAAACTAAAAATGGCCGCCTACCTGTTATTTAAAACAAATTTTAAACCACGATTTCTCCTTCAAAAAGAAAATTTTATAAAACTTCAAGCAATATCTTCACTTATTGCGCAGGCGAATTAAAACTATAGTTTAATGGGGAAAAGATCGGTTTGACTTGGAAGACTTGACTTGTTCAGTCTAATTTCAAATGCGTTGGACTTGTGTAGAGGAGTGTCCAATTTGACGTTGAAAGTGTCCAATTCGATTTGAGAAGTGTCCAGTTTGGCGTAAAGAGTGTTCAGTTTAGATTGACTGAAAATACATCATACATTCATAATGGGTATCGATTTTTTCTCCTCAAATTGGATTTTTTTTCATTAAACCTGGGACACGATCATTGACTTCATTAATAGTTTCCCGTGTTTCGGAGCCTACGTTAACTAGTGCTGTGGGGCCTATTATTACCTATGCTAACAATCTAAGCCTTATTCACTGCCGATGGCGAGTTCCCACTCAACGAACCAGTTATAGACGTAGCTTAAAGCTTGCAGCTTGAACTGCTTCAGTTTATCTTCAGTTTTATCAGTGACCTTTTAAACTTTGATATCGTCCGTACATTGCACAAGGGACATCATAACTAGAAGAGGAAGCTAGGCATATGGAAATGGAGAAGAGGAGAGAGCACTCCCACTTAAGGATTTCCGCTAGATACATTTTGGACCGAAGGAAACTTCTCTCAAGTGCGAATTTGATATGTTCGGCCACGAAGAAAATTCTGAATACTCTAGGTGAGGTGAACACCGTTTAACTCTAGCGTTTGAATACGTTCAAGCGTAGCAGCTCTATCAAAGGCCTTGGTGAAGGCAAAATAACCATTTTCCGTTGAATTAAACACCTTTCTAAGCTAGCGTATGGAAGCAGATCTCCAAACAGTTATCATGGTGTGGTATCCATTTATCTAGCTTCTTCGTCTTTCCAATTTTCCGCAGATGTTCCCAAACACGGGATTTGCTTACGCAGAGTTCTTTCGCAAGTTCTCGTACGGTCACACGTGGATTTGCTTCCACCAAGGTCTTTAACTCGTTGTCATCAATGCCAAAGCGACGTCCTCGACTTGCCTCATCCTCAAGATCGAATTCACCTCGACGAAATCTTTGAAACCAGCGTATCACCGTGGATTTGTTTGCACTTCCTTGGTCCCATACCTGGTTGATGTTCCGACTAGTTTCCGCCGCAACACGACCGAGCTTGAACCCATAGAAGTAAATCTGCCGAAATTGCTGCTTTGACTCGTTCGTTTATAGCCTACAAAATCTGCCACGCAGTAATCTATATCAAAAATGAATAGCACAGTGAGAAAGCGCACAAAACCAGCTTTGTAGCAGTATACAGCTTGCATTACTCCAAGGTAAATTTTGCTGAAAAATGCCGCTTTAAAGCTAGAGGTCGAAAACCTGCATTAATTTCCGAAGAACCTAATAGTTTTAATTCTCTCCCTAGTACGTGAGCTCATTGTTTGAATTTTTATATTTCTTTTTGAGAAATATAATGGTTTAAAGCTTGTTTCAAAGAGCAGGATGGCGGCCATTTTTTTAGTGTCAAAATGGGACTGCGACATGTTCTCTTCCAAGACGTCGCGACTTTTATTCGATTGATAGCAAAATTTCAGTTTGCATGATGTTTCACTCTTGTAAACGATACAACAAAAACTGTTGTAAAGGCCAGGCCACAAATTTCCGCATTTAGATGCTTCATGTAAACAGCATTTACACTATCAATAAAACATATCGTGATGAGCTTCTCCAATGCATGACCCGATCTGTTCTTTTAATGCACTGTATGACTGCTTCTTTGCTATGCTTTTAGACAAATTTTAACTTTTTTCAAAAAAAAAAGTTAAAAAGAATAATTACACTTATTGAGGTAGGTGAACTGAAAATTTTCAAGGAAAGTTTTACCAAATTTTCCTTAAACAAAAAAATTACTCCAAGTATTATCCTCTGCGATGATGCTCAAGCTCTGGCAGGTCAAGAGGAGTGATGCTACTACCACGCAGCGAACCCCGGCAGTTCTCCACCTGTACACAGACCAGTTGGTCTTTCAATAAACTCTTGTCTCATCTCTTACATTCCCTCTCACATCCACTGAACCACCGCATTATTAGTGCGTACAAGTCCTACGTCGTATCGTCCTTGACACTAGCCGTCTGATTGGGTCTGTAGTTTTACCTGCCTGAAGGTCATTTCTATTTGGAAGGGTTCGCTTTGATTTCAAAGACCATAGGCTATCTTACCAATTTGATTTGAAAGCTGTTCAATTCGGTTTAATCGAGTGCTGTTGTCCTGGCATTTAAGCACGACAGTAGCGCTTTCAGTTTCAATGGATCTACGATAACTTTTCACACATACTGGTTAAGAGCAATAAGATTGTGCTTTCCCAATGAGCGACTAAATGACGCTTGAGAGCCCTTTCAAATGTTACTTTTGAGCACATTTGCCTTTTCTTCCGAAAACCACCAAATCCTGCTAAATTTCTGTGTCTCCATGTTTAAAAGGTATTATTTCAGACGCGGTTAAAGTATCATGTGTCATCTGCACCGAAGTGCGTGATAAGTCCGAAATGCGAATGTCGCCCAACTTCAAAATCATTGGCGCCATCCTAATGGCCTCTTTGGACGGCTACGGCTTCATTGGTGTGCATTGTCCAAAGGATTTCTACTTCAAGCGCAAGAGTAGGACAGAAACTGGAAGGTACATCTGTCATCAGCACTTCGTGCAAGCGGTAAGTTTTATCCCCGACGTTTATCGAGCTGCGCACTTTCCATTCCATGCTTCTCCGCTTCCTTTTCAGGCTCATTTTATACTGCGTGAAATGGGCGCACTGAATAAGCACTATACCGAGCCCATAGACGTATCGTTTAACGACCAAGTGCGGCCAGAGGATGTGCCTCCTCACGTTATTCAGTACATTAATGAGACAGTGCGGAACATAGATGTAGGTTGAGTCACTGAGTGAGTATGATTGCTGCTTATTCAGGATGAGTTCTTTCAGTATAGAATCGTTGTAAACGCCGAGGACGTCTGGCTCTTCCTCAAGGGTGTACTGCAGTGCTACTACGGGACTGACATGTGGTCAACGAATGATGTGGAGCTGATGGGCTACCCGGAGGTCGACGAAGCCGAGATGCTAGAATCTAAGGCAGGAATGATGGGGGATATTAATCCGAAGGAAGAAGCCGAGTATGTGGATATGCCCGAAGCATACAGCATAGCGGAAATGCTAGAGTTCGAAGATAGGACTACGGCGAATGTCAATCCGAAGGAAGAAGTGGAGTACGAAGATGCACCAGGACACAACCGGTCATCACCGTCTTCCTCTCAGCACGCATTCGACAGCTCGATGGCGGCCGAGAAACATCATGAAGCAGCTGTTCTGCGCACGCAGCCAGCTCACTTGCGAAGGTCCTACCTGATAGAGGGAAGCAAGTTGATGCAGCTGTTTCGATTCTGCCCGGAGTGCGGCCACGAATTGGATCGGAAGCAGATCACACTCACACCCATAGGCACCGGCGCTTTTGTGGGATTCGTGTGCTGTTATTGTCCGACGCCACTGATGCAGTGCTGGCTGAGTGAAGGGCAGACGGACGCCGTATCGGCGGAAATCATCGACGATGCGACTGTGGTGAAACCAGGATGACAGCAGCATTGCTGTGGGTGAGTCGAAGACTGTAGCACTCAATATGCTTCCTCTATGTGTAGGATAACGGCAAAAAATCGGGCACTATTTAAAAGTTCCGACTCCATCGACACGACTTCGGTCGAAAAAAATGTTTTCGCTGAAACGTCGTCTAGGGTGGGGTTATTTGGGGTGCTGATCACGAATCTGACATCTGTTTTTCACGATTCGGTCGGAGACCACCCATACCGTTAACATGGGTGGTCCACACAGGGTCACCGATTTCGCTGAAACTTCGCCTATGGGGTTCTTTGGGAGGCTGATCACGAATCTGACATCCGTTTTTCGTTTTACGCTGGAGTACGGTAGGTTACAGTAGTTGCGGGTAACTAAGGTTGCTGAGGTCATAATCACCGATTTTGCCAAAACTACGCCTAGTGGGTAATTTTGGGTGCTGATCACGAATCTGATATCCGTTTTTCGTTTTACGCAGGAGTACGGTAGGTTGCGGAAAGTACGGGTGACTAAGATAATGGTCACCGATTTCGCCCAAATTCCAACGTAAAACGAAAAACGGATGTCAGATTCGTTATCAGCACCCCAAATAACTCCCCTAGGCGAAGTTTGGGCGAAATCGTTGAATATGACCTCGGCAGCCTTAGTTACCCGTAGCTACCGTAACCTACCGTAATCGGCCGCAATTTCAAAGGCGGATGTCAGATTCGTGATCAGCACCCCAAATAACCCCCTAGACGAAGTTTCATCGAAATTTTTTTCGACCAAAGTCGTGTCGGTGGAGTTGGAACCTTAAACTAGAGCCAAAAATCGGAATGAAAAGTTCGTTGTTGTAATTCTCCTAGGTCAATACAAGCTGATCAGGTCTAAAACGTGGCCACAGTGTGCTCCCATTTGCACAAAAAGGGTATATTTGTGTGTACTGGCGACGATGGTCCCTCATTTATGTGTAGTGGCGACGATAATCCCTCATTTGAGTGGAGGGGGAGTTTTGTGAAGTATAAAGGCCCCACACACTTCTGCGGCAACGCCGCTTGCCGCTATGGTGAAGGATAGAGCAGGGACGCCGCCGGCGGTGCGCTCTGCGTCTCTGCGGCGGTGTTGAGCGGGTGCTACGTAGTGCGTAACAGCCCGCGCAACACTGTCGCCGACGTCGCCGACAACAGCGTCGCCGAAGTATAACATAGGCCTAAGTCATGCGGCGAGCCGGCTCGGTAGATGGTGTCGAAAGTGTTGGCGATAACGCAGGGTTTTGAATAGCAACCGCTCACGGTCAGAGCAGGATGAAGACTGGCTTTGCTGTTTTCGCGGCTCCTGGGCGGAACCCATCCTCCTCGGCGGCCATTCACGATGTAGCATGTCATTGCCGCGCGTTATCGATCGCCCGGGTTTACTCAGCGGGCGGGGACGTGGCACCGTCAAATTCTTGTTAATATCTAACTACTAAGCAGAACTATGTTCTATTCTGTTCCGTCGTTCCCTCGATCATCGACTTGCTCGAGCGGGTGCCAGCAGCGTCTCCATTCGTCATATCGGTTGTTCAGGGCTTTCACGAAGAAGTCCGACCAACGCGTTGGTGGGCGTCCTGGTGTTCTCTTGACATCCCGCGGAATCCAGTCGGTGATGGCTCTCGCCCAGCGGGTGTCTGCGAATCGTATTACGTGGCCGGCCCACCTAATTTTCGACAACTTGGCCCACGCGACAGCGTCTCTGATCTTCGAACGTCGGCGAAGCTCGGAACTCCGGCGGTTCTCTCAATTGCGTGAGTCGTGTCACTCCGAGCATCGTCCTCTCGATTCCACGCTGCGCGACGCTGATCGCCTGCTCATCCTGCTTTCGTATAGCCCAGGTCTCTGAGGCGTATGTTAGGACAGAAAGAACAGTGGAGTCGAATAGGTGGGCACGGAGTCGGACGTTCTTCGTCTTCATCACGACTCCTTCGACGCTCTTGAAAGCTCCTCAAGCCGCTCTTTTCCTCCTGCTCAGCTCTGGTGCTAGGTCGTTGGCCATATTGACTTCGCGACCCAGATACAAGTAGCTGGAGCATTCGGAGATGTTCGTTCCGTTGAGCGAGAATGGGGCATCAGAAACCCATCCGTTCCTCATGAACATCGTCTTCGTAAGATTCAGCTGCAGTCCAACGCTTCCACATACACGATCGAAGTCGGCCAGTATTCGCTCCGCCTGGCTGATGCTCGGTGTTATGAGCACGATGTCAGCGAAGCGCAGATGGTGCAGCTGTCGGCCATCGACCTTCACTCCCATGTCTTCCCATTCTAGTTCACGCATGACGTTTTCGAGAATGGCGCTGAACAGCTTCGGAGATATGGTCGATCGTGCTGAATCCTCTCTGAAATCCTGCTTGTTCGCATGGTTGTGCTTCGTCCAGCGATCTGCTGATCCTATTCAGGATGACTCGAGTGAACAGCTTGTAGACTGCGGACAGCAGGCAGATCGGGCGATAGTTGCCAATGTCGTGCACGTCTCCCTTCTTGTACAGCAAGAATGTCTTGCTGGTCTTCCACTGAGATGGAACCTTGCGCTCCGACAGGTAGCGTGTGAAGAGCAGCGTCAAGGTGTTGATGAGCGTTGGCGGGAGATTCTTCAGGTGTTCGGATCTGATCTTGTCGGGACCGGGTGCTGTACGCTTCTTCACCGACGAGATGGCGTGTCGGATCTCGGAAGGGAGAACAAAGGAACGACATATCCATCGTGCGGAAGATGGCATGTTAGCAAGTGGACGTGGCTATCGAAGAGATCGGAGTAGAAGTCGTGGATGACCTTCTCCATGGTCCCTCTGGAAGAGGTGACGGTTCCGTCAGGACGTCGGAGAGCGGTCATCTTGGTCTTGAAGTTGGCGAAGTTCCGGAGGGCATTGCGGATGCTCAATCCTGCCTCTGCTGCTTCAGCCAACGTTTCCGCCCTTCTCTCCTTGAGATCTTCCTTTATCGCCGCTCTGCATAGCTCGCAAGCTCGAACGTCAGCTGATAGTTGCCTGACGCTCGTGCTGCTCCATGCTGGCGTCTCTTGGTGGTCTTCAAGCTCTCGGCTCCCTTAGCACTATCGTGGAGGTGGTGCACGAAGTGGTCGTATTCCTCATCGACGTTGTCCATGACGGCATCTTCCCAAAGGCCGGCAAGAGAGGTGTAGAGGTCCTAGTTGATGGTCGTTCTAGGGTTCCTCTTCTTGAACTTCGCGGCCTTCTCTCCTTGACACGAAAAGCGAAACCTCGCGCGAAGGAGGCGGTGGTCCGATCCCGTGTAGAACTTGGGGACAACGGAGACGTCGGTCAGGCAATACTTGCGATTGAAGATGATGTGGTCGATCTCGTTGTGAAACTGGCCACCGGAGATTCCCAGATCCATTGTAGGGAGGGAGGCTTCTGGAACTGTGAGTTTCCATGGATGGTCTTGGTCGACAAGATAAACTCAGAAGCCTGTCACCTTGCTCGTTCCACTTCAAAACCGTGGGTTCCGACGTGAAGTTCTTCCGGCGATCTTCGCGGTCCGATCTTGGCGTTGAAGTCGCCGACGATCACCTTGTAGAAAGTGTGATCTTCCTTATAGAACTTCTCCAGCTCCACGTAGAAGGCCTCGACGTCTTCGTCGATACGCGACGAACACAGTCAAAGCTGGCACGGAACCATATCGCTTCAGTCGCAGACGTCCGATTCGGTTTGTCAGAGACTCGTACGAATCGATGTTCATGGCCTAGTGCGTGTTGACGAGGACACCAACGCCGCCTACTCCTCTGCTGTGGCATGCTACGAGGAACAGTTCTCCGGAGTCGTAGGCGGCGTGTAGGGGGTGGTGTCTTCTCGTCTCGGTCAGTCCGATGACTTCGTACTTGATCTTCCTGGCTTGCATCATCAGGTCCTCGCCGGATGCTTCCGATGAAGGCGTGCGGGCGTTGTAAGTACAGATAGTCATTCTAGTCCTCAATTTGCGCAGCCTGGTTAGGTCCTGAGATTTTAGCAGCCTCTCCGTACTCGTACTTCCCATCGCTGCAGAAATGGGGGCTCTTTTTGGGATCGGGGAATGAGGCCATTTAGTGCGTCTGTGCTTGACTGCAGTACAACACGGATAGCCAGTCAGGCTCTGTCGTGCGGGCGAAGAACTCCGGGCAGCCAGCCAGACTGCCCGAAGGGACGGGGCGAGACTTTAGGCGGCCTCGAATTGCCTTACGATGTACTCTCAGTCTACTGGCTTTTGGCCGAGCCGACACAGTTACAATCCGCACAGGCGCGAACACATCCACGCACACTGTGCATGAACATGCCGCTTACACGCACAAGGAACGTGTCGACCCGACACAGCAGGAGCAAGGAGTCCATCCCCTGCATCCCACCTGCGTCTCTGGGCAGTACACGGTAGCATTTGGTTCGTGTTTTCGTTCCCCTATCCACCACCCGGGGACGCACCACGTGGCCCCGCGACAAGCGGCCCGAGATCCCTCTTATCAAGAGAGCCCGAAGGCTCTCTATCGAGGGAGATCCGTGGAAGCAGAACTAATCAAGGCAAAATATACAACAATGGCTATGTACTCGATTACTTTACAGAAGAGCTCTTTATTGATGTTTTTGTTCGATTTTCTAAAATTATTGGCTTTGTCGTAGTTAACAAGACAAGAACGTTTCCCATTACTGAATCACGATAACACATACTTCTAGACAGAATTAATGCACGAACTGGAGATGGAACATGAACACTTAAATGAAACAACCTATGCTCTGGGTGGTTATGACAATAAACAAACATTCATCATGAACGATTTTTCCTATTGTTGAAATGCTTTAAGCAAACACATTTTTCGCAACTAGGCAGCGCGTATGGACTCTGCAAACCTTTTTAGGTATGACGGAGAATGCCATTCTCTGTCGTACCGGTAAGAATGTACCTCCAGAACAGAAAAACAGAGAACCGCTGAAGCGTTTTCAACCGAAATATTAACCCTGAATTTTAACAATGACAACATCGACCATTTCATACTTAGCGACCTAACGAATTCATAGGCGCGCATGCAGATATGGCTTTAACTGGTTTACGCTTTTGATTTCGAAAACACTTTTGAGGTTTTTTCTGCCGTTATCCTGAACGACTTGATGTTGTGTTCTGCATTCAAGTTTTTGACGGCTTAAAAAATTTGTTGAAGACATCAAAATTTCAGGATAAGGTTCTATGACAGCTTCGACCATGCTCTCTCACTGCCCCGGCCCTGAGAAGTGGAAGGACCTTGCGAGGAATGAGTACTTCTGTTCACCATGTGTTATAGCATTTGGAACTAAATTCATTGCATTCCAAAGAATGAAAGCTATGAGGTTGACACATAGGTTCTTGGACATTTACCAGTGTTTTCATCCAGAAAGAACTTTTCCGCTACAGTGGGCAATAGTCCGAATGCTGAACGAGCTACTGGATAGTGGAAAGAAGGTCTTCCCGAAATTCTTTCCCCTTATGACAATGGAGCAAGCCACATGATCATATTTTGGAGTCGAGTTGCTTGAAAACGCACCTTAAAGTGGGTGATAACGCTAAGGTGCAATTTACACAGATGAGGCCACGAGCCCACTATGTACATGAATCGTTTTGTGTCCTAAACGCCTGAGAACTTATGGGTCAACCTAGTATGGATGGCATACAGTCAGCTTTGTTGTACGAGAACGTTTTCAATGTGGTGCTATAATGTTGTCCCTGTAGGTTCTGAAGTCGCCATACAGTTAGGAACTTCCTATGCCTCCTATGTGTCCTTCTTAGCTTTCCCACCTCCGCTACATTGTTACGGTTTTTGTTTTGTTCTCAGTCATCCACATTGCTGCATAAGACGGGTATTTTACGGTGCTCATGTTTGTTGTGCTGCGAACTAGTGCACTGTTTAGTTTGGTTCATAAAATTTAGAGCAACGGTTTGCATCGCAGTAGTGTGCAGTCTTCAAGACGGGAAACGCTTACCGGAACTGCTCGTCTGCTAATGACGCCTTACATCTTGGCTATGTACACATGTGTGGGCTAGCGAAAGCGAAGAATACGGAACTTTGAAGAATAGGAAGGCTCTTGGTGGAGTCCAAAGCGTGTGAGGAATCACGATTTGCGATTCTAGGATGGCCCAGAACAGGGGTGTGCGTAAATGAAAATCGAAATTTTGTAAATCGTTATTACGAAAAAATCACCGTAAATCGTAAATTTTTATTTATTTATTTCTGTACGATGCATAAGGCATACGTGATGTAGGATGTAGTGCAATACATACAATACAAAACACAATACAGGAAGAACAACTGTTAAATCTAGAAATGTAAAAGCTTGTTTCTAGCCATGTGCTTGAACAGCCTGTAATGTGCCGACGATCGAGGGACACAGGAGTTTAGCGAGATAAACCTGGAACCAGCTCTACACGTGAAACTACATGATTCGTTATGGGTATTCGTTTTGGGTACACCGTAAGATATTTTTTCTGAGCTGCCCCTAGTTCTAGATATTATTATACGATAGAATTTTGAAGCATCTACATTACTTAGGCCAGTCAAGAGTTTGAAAACCACACAGACATCAGTAAGTTTACGACGAGAGACCAAGGAATGCAGTTTATATTCGCTATTTCTAGCTACAGGACAAGGAGCTCTTACAGATCTACTACAAGCTATCCTAAAAAATAATTTGCGAGTGAAATTGTCTTGCACCTTCTCAAGAAAAGCGATATCTTTTGATTTCGAAGGAGAAAAGACTGGTGAACCATACTCTACAATAGGGCGAATGTATGACTTGTAAGCCCTAAGAAGCATTTCCTGATCCACTATAGAGAGAGCCTTGAATATAAGGAATGTTCGAGAAGACGCTTTACTGTAAATCATTTTTTAGTGCTCGGAGAAGTCAAGCTTATTGTCGTAGTGAAATCCTAAATCTTTGACGCGAGAAACGGGTGTTAATGAGTGATTTTTGATGCTATAGTTGGCGTCATAATCAGATTTACCCATCCTCATAAATACCGGGCCTCTGATACTTCTATATATCTTTACATCATCTGCGAACTGCTTACAACTAACACCACATCCTTCTGAAATTACAGGTAGATCAGACGTATAAATAGCAAAAAGAATTGGGGACAGCACACCACCCTGAGGCACTTGAAACAGGTTTAGTAGTGGAAAAGCTGTGAGCGAATTAAACCTGGAAACTCCTCTCTAACAGAGAGTCCTTTATCCAGCTGACTACTATAGGATGGAACTCCAAACATTCAATTTTGTGTAGTAGCTTACTGTGGTCGACCCTATCGAAAACCTTCGAAAAATCGAAATAAATTACATCGCAACATCCTTTCTTATCCAAGTATTCGGCCCAGTCATACATTCCAATAGATTAGATACTGCAGATTTATGCGGCACAAAGCCATGCTGATTACCAGGAATGATTTTATTAATCTAAATGGGAAATTATATGTTTTTTGAGAATTTTTTCAAAAATTCTGCAGAAGAATGAGGTGATACTAATAGGCCTATAGTTATCAACGGAATTAGCCGGTTCTTTTTTGAGTAGCGGTGTTACAAAAGAATGTTTCCACCTTAATGGAACTTCCGACCAAATCAAAGATTGGTTATACAAAAATGCTAGTGGTTCGGCAATGACGTGAGCTATCTTTCATACAAAGGCGGCGGGAATATGATCTGGTGTAATAGAATATGAGTATGGCAAATCATTGAGAAGTCCATATACTGTTACACCATCACACCACGGAAACAGAGACATAGGTATATTTACTGCAGCATTGAAGGTGGAATTGCTGCCATCACTTTGAATGAACACCTCGGCAAACTTATCTGCAAGTACGTTGGCTTTGTCCATATCAGAAAATGCCCTAGACTCTCCTTTTTGAAGACTAGGAATACTACATGTTGTTTTCATTCTTTTGTTTAGAAATTTAAAGAAACCTCTCTTATGGTTAGAATAGATTATCCTTTTTTCTAAATCTCTGTTGTACTTCTTCAGACGTGACTCAGATCTAAGAGAAAACTACGAAAGTTTTCCCAATCTCCGGCCAGTTGAGTAATACAAGCCAACTTAAACAAACAGCTTCTGTGTTCAACCATATTCTGGAGGTATTTCGGTAGGAAGGACTTAGAAATTGGAACTTTTTTCCATGGCACAAACATATCAATAGAATGATGTAAGATAGCAAGAAACATTTCATATTTATTCATTTCATATTTTACCGAAGCGGCCGTTTCAAATGAAGATCTCCAATCAATACCATACAAATATTCATTCAACCCACTGTAATCACACCCAGAAAATGCCTGAAGTACGTAAACCTCGCTACCTGGAAAATGCAAGACAATTCGAATGCCACACTATTATGATCATTGGATCCCAAAGGAGGCTCAACCCTAACACTGCCAATTAACGTATCATCGTTTGACAATATAAGGTCCAGCGTATTATTACCTCTTGTAGGAAATCTAATATATTGCTTTATGCAATGTGTAATTATCAAATCGGTGAACACAGAAGAGGAAGAAGAGGTTGGCCTATCTAGATCATTCCAATCGATATCCGCGTAGGTAAAATCACCTGTAATGATGGAAGGGTGCTCACATGAAACGATGTCACTTAGAGTATTCTCAAGCGACTCGTTTGAAGCAACTGAACAAGATGGAGCTCTATAAACTGCAATAAGCCGTACTTTGTAACAATCGAAAAGAATATCTACCGCTAGCATTTCATAAGAATCAGGAACAGACTCAGAGTAAACCTCAGTGTAGCCAAAACTGTTCTTTATAAATATAATTACTCCACCTCCCTGTTTCCTGACTCGGTCGCAGCGCAACACATGGTAGCCACTGCATAGGGAGCACAATAAACTAGACAGCACATGAGAAGAAGTAAGCCAAGTTTCACAGAAAATATACAAATCATAGAAATAACCAAGCACATAACCAATATGGCTCGCATTTTTGACCACGGACCTAGCGTTACTACAAAAACATTTCAGACAACGAGACCAAATGCGAGCTACATTCAATTTAAAGTATCACGCTAACTATACAAGTGAACAGGAACAGTGGGATTCGTAGAGGAGGGCTGATTGGTGACAGAAATATCCGCGTTTCCGTTCCTGTCTCGCGGCACAGGAGCTGGAGGATAAATCGTACAACCATCCCTCACTCCACAATGAACTTGACACTCTTTCCTTCGTTTTCTCTCCTCATATGTTAAAGACTCTCTTAGAAAGAGACCCTTCCCAGGATAAAAACGAAGACGGGATGCCCTCTGGAGTGCTAACGATTGAAGAGACGAAGATGGATGTACTATTTTCAGAAGACGGTTGTAGCCAGGCTTGGGCCTACCAACGCGATATACAGCGGTCGGAGAGCACTCTATGTTCAAGAAAAGGAGAACATTAACAGCAGTCATGAAATCGTAAGAGAGACGCCTATTGAGTGTCATAGACATTTGTTCTGGAACACCCTTAAGAATAAGTGACAGACGGCGCTCAACCTCACAAGGATCATTGGGATCGACAGAGGTGTTGGAAATCAATTCAGCCACTTGTGGTTGCGGTTGACTTGGCTGTAGCTTTCTCACAGCAGCTTTGGAACTAGAGCATTTATAGTAAATTGTAAGAGTCACCTGAACTGCAGTGCAGTACAACTAAATTTCCTGAAGCTTTTTTCTGCTAGTGTTACTCAGCTGTGATTCGATATTTATTTAACTGTTGTGCTATTTTCAGCTTAAGCTGAACAGTTTTCTTACCAAACTATTTCTTTTTTTTTCACTGCTTCTTGCTAGTAGAACATCTTTCAAACCAAAATAAACTCTCTCAGAAAAGTCAAAAAAAAATGTCAATTCAAAAGCTATACTTAAGCCTGTGCCTGGCATTCCGACAGAAAGCTTGCATCGTTTGAATTTTTTGATTTCCTAACTTACTACCATTTTTTTAGCTTGCGTATTAGTCTTGGAATTAGCAGAAACAACTGCGAAAAATTCGCTGTCAAAACAAATAATTGAAGAATCGTTTCACCACTGACCAATGCGCCGGATTTCTGCTCAAGCCTGCACTTGTAAGATTACGAAAACTCTATAATATTGCTCTACTATTTAATAACTCCCTGTGCTCGCTTGGGCTACCCTTCGCCTACTCCGCTTCCTTTCCGAGAACTTGTAGCATTGCAAGCGGATTAGATAGGGCGAATGCGATAAACTCAATCACTCCGACGGAAATATAGATCAAAACTGTCAAGATCAGCTCAATCTTTTCTTGGAATGCTACGCGGTCGATTTCACCGCATTTTTTATACCAATTTGCTCAGCCCTATAAAGCATAATGCAAACCTATTCCAAAACATTGGTCCATGTCGCGAAGGTGAGCAGCATTGGTATGTGGGAGGGCGCCAGCCAATAATAACCAGAGCACAGACCGAACAGCTGGCCGATCAGGGTACCGAATGTACACGCCCTTTCGGAATGGCATGCCGATTCAATGCGGTCTGATTGGATAGGCTTTCCCATCTCACAATGCTGCCCGTCTTCGCGACGTACACCGAGACGTTAGTGGCTTCTCCTTTCCACATGAGTGTAGCAACTTTGTGGACCCCGCTTCCAATTACGAATGATACTCGATCGTTGATCTCTATTCGGTACGGTTAGCATATATCTGTCCGCTTGGTTAACCTCGGCGTGAAACCCAAACCAAGAGCCTGGAATCAAATGCACGCGACAGGCGGCAGCTCCGCGGGGCCCTACCACGTACCAGCAAGCCGCGCAGGAAGGACAACATCGCCAGGTTCCTCAGCAAACCTCAGCAGCAATATCAGGACGAAGAACCATGGCTCCTCAGTCCATATAGGGTTTGAAGCCCAGTTAAACTCGACGAGGGAGCCCGAAGGTATCTGCCATGGACGCCTCCATCACATCCACCATTATTACAATCGCGTTCGTGCGCCTTTTGTTCAGTCTCGGATCATTACAGCTGGGACTGTCTCCATTACCCGAGACTCATAGAGTTCGCACTACAGTTCAGGCTTTGTTCGAATTGCGTCAAGCAACACCGAGGCACGTGCATGCGTCGTGCCCCTTGCACTATGTGCAAGACAGAGGGCTATCACCGTGCTTTCTGCGTGGACAATCCGCGTGCGTTGCCGGACATATCAGAGGAGCCGCACGTTTTTTACCGTCACCTCGCGGAAGGCACATTCCGCCCTTGCCCTCAGGGCCTAGAAGATCGGCAAAAGTGCGACGCGTCACTTCACCTCGTTACGGCTCGCCGTCGCCGCAAATCTAGGCAGCGGCCCACTCTTGACCCGACACCTGCTGTCCACGGGACAGGGTCAAGCGTGGAGTTCGATTTTTGCTGGAAATTTACAACCCCCCCCCCCCTCAGAAACGGAATTCGTACGACCCTCCCTCTCTCTTCCACTGTTCTATTTCTTGTATTTCTTGATTTTTTCAAGGTTTCTGGTGCATTTTGAACTTTTTAATAGATTCTTCTTTTCAGGTGCGGCTTCGGCACTGAAGAGAACAACGAAACGAGTTCCCTGAACAATACATGTTTTCAAAACACAATAAAATTCTTTAAAATTTTTAATGCTATTTTCGACACTTCAAAATAAAGATTTTCTGGTAGCAGTTTTCCAAATTCATCACTGTTCAATTTATGCAGTTTTTTTTTTCAGGACGTCATGGACAAGGAACATTCTTCTACCTGAAGGATCGACGTTTGCAACTGAAACTGTGCTCTGAAATTGCATTATATAAAACGTTGAGTATTACTTCACTACTTAAGTGCTTTCCTTATGAATTTTTTGAAGCGTTTGTCGAATCGATTTTGGAGCGGAAAAACGAAGGATGGACGATGGACCTCCCTATGGAAATAATGTTCTCCCATCCTAAGGAAACGTCATAAAAAACGAAAATGAAGCTACATAACCCAAGCTCTGTGCACGATACAGCAAAAAACATAGTTCTCCGCAGCGATGACGGAACTGCGATGACAATATGATTAGTATGGATCGTAAGCAAAGTTCTCGTTTTTCATGAAAATTTTTTTTAACCGAAGCAGACCACCCATACGAATAAAATTCTGCCACAAAAACTTCTTAGCCTTGGTCAATGCGCAGTGAAAAAATCATGATTTTTGGATCGAATAGGATAAATCGACCTCCGGTCGACTTTGCACCAACGTCATCGGAGCATAAACTTGAGCGTTCACAAAAAGGTTCATAACTCGGTAAGTTTTTTGAATTTCGGGGACTACTTTAGCTTTTGAAAACAAGGAGAAAAGCGCTTTCCCACCATTTAAAAACCATTCTCAAAAAGAGGGTTGTTCATGTGCGGCGGACGGTTCAATTTTTGAGCGAAAAAATTGAAGTGGCTACACAAAAATGCTCATAACTTAGCTTATCAGAAACCAAAAGAAAAGTTCTTTTTTGCTATATAAGAATCAATTTCCAAAAAAGGAGTCTTCATGCGCAGCAAGAAAGGTCTAATTTCTTGTTCATTTCGCAAAAGTACGTACCGAAAATCGAACCTCCCCTGCCCCGCATGAAGACCCCTTTCTTGGAAATCAGTTTTTATATAGTTAGAGAGCATATTTGCTCTATTTTTTGATGGCCGAGCGGGATTTTTGATTTTCGAAAAATTGGCCGAGATATGATCAATTTTCGGAAGTCGTGAACTGAATCCTTCACCATCGTCATCGAGATGATTAAAACACAAAAATGTTCACAACTCAGTCAATTTTTTGAAAATCGAAAATCCCGCTTAGCCATCAAAAAATTGAGAAAATTTGCTCTCTCACCGTATGAGAATCATTTTCTAAAAAAGGGGTCTTCATGCGGGGCAGGGAGGTTCGATTTCTGGTCGATTTTCGGCAAAAATCGACAACAAATCGAACCCCACCCGCCCTGCATGAAGACCCCTTTTTTATAAAGCGTTTTTGCAATAGTAAAGAAACGCTTTTCCCCTGCTTCTCGACAAGCTAGCGGAATTTTTGAATTTCAAAAAGCTAGCTGAGCTGTGTTTTTGTGAGATCACTCCGATGATGACGGTGAACGATCGATCCGAGGTTAAGTTCACGACTTCCGAAAATTGATCATATCTCGGCTAGTTTTTCGAAAATCAAAAATCCCGCTCGGCCATCAAAAAATAGATCAAATATGCTCCCTAACTATATAAGAATTGATTTCCAAGAAAGGGGTCTTCATGCGGGGCGAGGGGGGTCGATTTTCGGTACGTACTTTTGCGAAATGGACAAGAAATTAGACCCTTCTTGCTGCCCATGAAGACTCCTTTTTTGGAAATCAGTTCTTATGTAGCAAAAAAGAACTTTTCTTTTTGTTTCTGATAAGCTAACGGGATTTTGAAACTTCGAAAAACTTATCGAGTTATGAGCATTTTTGTGTATTCACTTCAATTTTTTCGCTCAAAAATTGAACCGTCCGCCGCACATGAAGAACCCTCTTTTTGATAATGGTTTTTAAATGGTGGGAAAGCGCTTTTTCCTTGTTTTCAAAAAGGTAGAGTAGTCTCCGAAATTCAAAAAACTTACCGAGTTATGAACCTTTTTGTCAACGCTCAAGTTTATGCTCCGATGACGTTGGTGCAAAGTCGACCGGAGGTCGATTTATTCTGCTCGATCCAAAAATCATGATTTTTTCACTGTGCATTGACCAAGACTGGGAAGTTTTTGGGGCAGAATTTTATTCATATGGGTGGTCTGCTTCGGCTAAAAAATAATTTTTTCATGAAAAACGAGAACTTTGCTTACGATCCATCCTAATCATATCGTCATCACAGCGGAGAAGCTTAGGTTTTTAATGTATAGTAAACACGATTTAAAATTTTATATGGCACAATTCCACTCTCTATCGTTTTTTCCTTCAGAAGGCAGAAAAGTTTTTTTCCGCGAAGAGTCCATCCATCCTTCAATTGCCGTCGATCATGTCAGAGAACGCAGTAGCCGCAAGCAAACTGCTATAACTCGGAGATCTTTGGTGCTTCTAAAAAATTCACAAAGCTTTAATAAATGTGTGTTCTATGTGTCAAAACGCAGGTTTTAAAACTAACATCTTCCATGTGATTAGAATATGTGATTATTCCACTGTGATTTGAGTCGATATTTTTTCGGCAAGCGACGCTAAATCAAGATCATATAGAAGATCGTTTCAGAAAAACATGGTTTCATCACTGTGAGTCAAATGGGCTTAAAATTCTATAGGGTACGATTTCACTTTCAGGCGCTGTTTCCTGCAGAAGAGAGAAAATTCTTCTCAAGGCAAGTCCGTCTTTCGGTTGCCATTCCTTCATCGATTCGAAGAGTGCTTCGAAAATCTTGTAGGAAACGTTCTTAGGTCGTCCTTAATAATTGACATTTAAAATTGTATAGAGTGCAATTTTGGAAGTAGATGTCGCTCCTTCAGGTAGAAAACTCCATGTTCATGAGCTCCTGGCAAAATCTGAAAAACTTCATCGATTCGAAGAGTGTTTCGGAAATCTTGTAGGGAAAGTTCTTAGGTCGTCCATAGTAATTAACATTTAAAATTAAATAGAGTACAATTTTGGAAGTAGAGTCGATCCTTCAGGTAGAAAACTCCATGTTCATGACCTCCTGGCAAAATCTGAAAAAATGAAAGCCTCTCATTGACTGTAAATCTGCGAACAGGAAACCTTTATTTTTCACTGTACAATATTTTTTAATATTCAATCATATTTTTTTACTCCAGGAAACGTGATGCTTGTATGTATCCGCATGGTCATAGCTACATCTGGAAAAAATAACTTATTAAAAGATGCAATCATCTAAAAACCTGAAATTAGAGAGAATCATCTGCCAAAACCGAGAGAGTACGACCCCCCCCCCCTCCAGACTACGTAACGCTATGACTCCCCCCCCCCCCTTCGATTCCCGAACTTCCCGAACCTCAAGCTCTTAACCCTGCCCCGGGAGGCCTCGCCCCACGAGGAGGAAGAGCCGCCAGGGCAGCAAGAGGAGGAAAAGGATCACGACATGACGGGTCGTGGTAAGACAAGGGGACAATTCGGTACAGCACCACTCTAAGGTATCAGGGCAATTCAGCAATTAACGCATCCATTAATAGACAATAGACGTGCTACCAGTTCAGGCAATCTTTTTGATCTTTTCAGCCATTTTAGAGTAGCATCTAAGCAGGTCGCCCACAAGCTCGAGCCACCATCGTTAGCGATCCGGACGCAGAGGTATGTGAAGATGTTATAGCCAATTTATGTTCAGAATCGCGCAGTGTCTCAATCGACCTGTAAGGAAGGACGCCGACAGAGTCGAAACCTACGTCGTCTACGCCGTGGAGTCAGCGAGCAGCCAAGCCTGTCCAGGATGTGGATCGGTCACCAGGAACAACGCAACGCATCAAACCGAGCTTTCATTTCACTTTATACTAACATGTGGACAATTCATCCCAGCCTTGCAATTACAGATAGCTCGAGTTAAGATTAAGTTGATGATAGGAACGTACGCCTGCAAGACAATAGAAGTCGATCGACAACGACTACATCAACTCGCGTCTGACATCTCTTCTGGTGATTGGTCGTATGGTCCGCGTGAAAGATGCGATCCGGCGTATGGCCATGTTCCGACTCATGGACGGGTCGAGGTGAAACAAGTGAGGCAGCCCGACCAAGGCGATGGAAGTAGGCCCTTTGTGGCCGAACCCAGCCTCTTCGGCCTCAGTTCAGTATGTCTATATGGGCGAGTATTATGAAGATATTTGAATTATTATATGTATGTTGTAATTTTATAATTTATATGTATATTGCTATTTTATATGTTGTTCATATGTTCATTTCATAATTGCAATTTTATATGTCGCACTATTTAGATTACCTTGTCTGCCGTACTCCGCTTAAGGAGGCATTGTTCTGTCAATTCATCCTCTGGTCGTCCTAGGCTGTAGTTCGATCCCTAGCTATAGTAGTTATTCTAGAAGTTCTCGTATATAGTAGTTTATTCAAGACCTCGTATACATATATCTATTTTGTCCTATTCTCTAGTTTCTAGCATAATGTCCCTAGTCGGTGCGTACCTCCTCAGATGTGTGTAGAGCAGAGGCGTTTCAGGTAGAGTAGACCGCTATAGTAGCCATTTCACGTGTGTGCTATCACCAGAGGGCAGAGATCCTACTTGTCAGTTCATCGCCAGTCAGCCGACTGTTCCACTTCTGTTCCTTTCTCGTGGCGTTCTGGGGTCCTACTCGGTTCGGACGGGGAAGGTCGTGTATGCCGTGTGGTTCACAGTCGATGCCCCTCTAATTAAAAGGCCTTATGCCAAATGGTGGCCAGGCAGTTCCTGGACTTAACCCTCCGAGACCGTTCTGTTTGCTGGGCGAGAGTGTCGCGTCTCGCGACCATCGCAGCCTCATGGTCCTCCGCGAGCGTCTAGGCTCGCGGGGAACTGCGATGAGGTTCCCTTCGCGCGGCCTGTCCCCGCGCGAAGATCAATCCGGATCCAAGAGCAGTAAATAACAATTCCTCTGATAGCTGGAGTGAATATAATCCTATACTCAAATTTTCTAAGAAACTTGCAAAATACCATCGCCGTCAAGAAAAGAAAATTGTTGAAGCATAGACAAATTAGCCTTCTACAAATTCATGAGATCAAGACTTCAAGAGAGGATTATTATTGGAGTTTTAGTCGAAGAATATGGAAGCATTGACAGAAACAACCTAGATAAAGCTCAACTATTAGCGGACACTTTCGTATAAGCTTTCACTGATAATGATCTCGACAATATATAATCCCCAATCAATGCGTTCCCCCTCATGTAAGATTCTGTTTGGTTTCATGCAGACGAATTGTACGAAGAATTTTCAAGGTGGCCTACGTCGTACTTTCAAACGCCAGGTAAAATACCGTTCTTCTTTTTAAAACAAGTAAGTACAAGTATTGTCAAGCCTCTTGAATTCATTTACAATTTAAGCTTCATTACAGCTAAAGTTCCACATAGATGGAAGAGCGCTATAGTTAAGCCAACACCGAAAAAGCCCCATTTACGACACGGCAGAATTATTGACCGGTTAGTGTCACATCTGTGTTCGCTCGTCTTTTCGAAAAAATTCTTAAAAAGAGAATTGTTGCACACCTCGACCACCACAACTTAATCTCAGCAAACCAACATAGAATAAGATCCACTGAGACAGCTACGCTACAGGCCCTGAATGACTGGACCAATGACATATTAGGTTGATCGAAAAATCTTGCAACAGTTTACGCTACTGCCTGTTAAATGTGTTGAAGCTCTTACAGTATTGGTCTTGTGTGGTGATGTCACAGTACATTCTTGAAGCTCCCTCAAGCATACTATATAAGGCCTCGTCGAGCACGAATACAGCAACAATGTCAATGATAAGCATCAGCATCCTATGACTTATCGTCTACTACGAATTTCTGCAAGGCCATTCCGCAGGGACTGCAGCCTCCAACATCAAGGAGGAAGTCATTCACTATTCCACAGTGGCCCGTTGGTATCAGCGCTTCAAGGCCGGAGATATCTTTCTCGAAGATTGACCTCTTTCCGGACGCCCCTCTGTTGGACTCAGAAGCATGCTTTACCTGGTGTTGCTGGATAGTGAGAGCACAGCCGCAGCATCTATCTACGCTACCCAGCTCCAGAGCTTGGCCGAGGTTATGCGCCAAAAACGCCCAGAACCGGAAATGTCTACCTGCTGTACGGCAACGCGCGTCGTCATGTCGCAAAAGTGAGTCGCAAGAAAATCCTGGAGTTAGGCTGGGAAGTTCTGTCCTATCCGCCGTACTGTCCAGACCTCGCTCCTTCTGACTACCTCTTGTTCAGAGCTCTGAGTTAGCATCTTCGAAGTAGAGAGTTCGATGATCGAGGTCAACAGGAAATGGAGGTTTCTGAATTTTTTCCTCACAGCACTTGGAATTCTGGCGGAAAGGAATTGAAACGCTGCTTGAAAGATGGGGCAGGATCTATTAGGGGGGGGGGGGGCAAAAGTAATGAGACAAAATGAAAAAAAAATCTTGATCTCTTTATAACTCAATTACAACTCAACGATGCTGAGGAATGTATTTGCCATTAAGGGCAAGGTCCTTGCTGCCATCGCTCAGCCAACTTCCTGATCCCATCCTTGCAGAACTGCTTGGGCCTGGTGTTGATCAACTGCTCGATATGGTTGTCAAGGACTGCTTGGGTTCTTGTGTCCCTTCCGACTAGGAGGTCTTGTAGGCTCAAGTAGTAGTGGTAGTCGCATGGAGAGATGTCCAGCGAATACGGTGGGTGAGGCATGTGAACGTAGCCCAGCTCGCCAAGCTTATCCGTGGTTACTTGTTCCCGATGGGGTGCTGCGTTGTCGAAGAGGAGAACCTTCTTGAAGCGCAGCGAATGAATAAGAGCGAGTCGCCGGCCCATCTCTTCTGTTTCGTTCACTATGCCCTTGGAGTTCATCGTAGTGCTCTTGGGAAACAGCTTCCGGTAAACCTGTCTATGGGCGCAGACCCAAAAGCTCCAAAGGTGCCTCTCGCCGTGAACATCTCGCCGAACGAAGGTCGGTAACAGGTCACCCGGCCTCACTCAGACTCGCTGCTTGGCAGAGTTAAGGTAGAAGACGTACTTCTCATCTTGCGTGAATATTGAGCCCAGGCTGCTCGGGGTTGGGAATTGGGGGAGATTTGCGCGACACAGGTCGACTCGTCAGACTGGGGTTTCGGCATGAGACAGCATGGGGATTTTGGCATGCTTCTGGAAAGGGCGGAAGTGGTAACTTCTCAGATAGGGTTCAGTGAGTAGCATATAAACATACAAATACGACAAACACAAAACCAGACTCCAGCCACGAAAAATATGGACACGGCATGGGGTGTCTCATTACTTTTGGCCCCCCTAATAAGACGTGGATGGGGAACATATCGTGGACTGAGTTTTTGTATATTGTATTATATTGTATTGCATCGTAATATTGGTGTGCTAGTGTTGCAACGCTTTTCGATCAACCCAATAGATAACATAGGATGGCTTGATGTGATTTACTTTGCTATTGCAAAAGCCTTTGATAAGGTATGTCATAAGACACTAAAAGCTAAACTGATCATGGTGGGCATACATCCTCGAATAATTTCTTGGATAGTTGAGTTTTTAGATCGCAGAACTTTTACTGTACGCGTGAATTCCAATTATTCAGCACCTCAACCGTGGCGGTGTCAAAAGAAAAAACTAAGATGCTCCAGTTAAGAAGATCAAATCCCGGCTACACATACAAGTTAGGTGAAAATGAGATTACGGGCACTGATCAAACAACAGATCTTGGGTGTCTCCTTGATGCAAATTTGGCTTTGGACGCGCACTGTGAACAAATTGCAAATAAAGCGATAGCTGTAGTACACAATCTCTTTAGAAGTCTTCCCACAAAAAACCATCTGTCCTTGTCAAAGCTTATAAGACTTGCGTTAGGCCGAGACCTAAGTATGGAGCAACAATTTTTTCCCAGTTAAGAAAAAAAAAACTTAGACTTGAAAAAGTCCGAAATAGCTTCACTAGAAAGCTACTTATTAGGAGATGTGGCTTTGATTACCATGCTATTCCCAGCAGTGAAGTAAGAAGCAAACAACCTGGGCTACAGACACTTTCATACAGACGAACAATATACGATCTCGTAATGGTTCACAAAATTCTCCGTGGCTTCTGTGGACTTGATAAACATGACTTCTTCATGATGAGACCATCTAGAACCCGAAGTGGAGAAGAGAAACTTTCACTAAGTCCTGCAAAATCTTCAACTCGACATAATTTTTTTTTGTTAATGGAGCTGGTTCGGATTATATGAAACTTTCCAAAAACTCAGTTATTCGTACAAGCTGAAACCATTTACTACGAATGCAAGTCGATTCATAAATAATTCTAGGACATAACAAGGTTTTGTGGCAGAGCCCTTCTTGGTTTGTTCTACTTTCTATTCTTCATTCTCTGGGTGTTTGTTATCGCATGCACTTTCTAATCATTCTATTACACTTTGGTCTGGATCGTTAGCCAATATCATGTGGATGTCATTCTATACTGTTTCTAATTATATTGTTCTTCACATGGATTTCAGCCTTGTAATAAATAATAATAATCCGAGGGCGGAGAGCGCACTCGAGCGGGTGCCCGCGCCTAGCGCACAGTCGGCTGTCAGTCTACGCCTGCACCGACCGCAAGCGGGGATGCGCCTTTGAGGCGTCGCTCATCCGCCAGTCTTCCTACACTCAGTTCAGCCGGATCTCTCCCGCGGGGCCTGGCCACAATCTCATCTACTCCTAATGCTTCGACTGTTTCCTGGACGCAAGTGTGTCACAGGCGTTATCCAATGTGCATCCGGATCCAGAAGAGTGCCACAGATAAGACTTTGCACAGCATTCGTAACGTTTTTACTTTTTAAAGGCTTCGCGCAACAACGAGTGTGCGCGTACTTGATTCTCACTTCCGTTCTCTGTCGGCACATGGGTAAGGGGTATTGGTGGAGTGGGTGCGGGGGGGGGGAGGGATAGAGAGAATGAGTAAAGGAATCGGAGTAATGTTATTCCTGTCGAACTGTGAACGACATCGAGCGGTCTACCATTACTAATTGATCACATTTGTGTTCCCGCAGATTAAGGACTTCGTATTAAGGCTCTCTCTATCTGTTCCTCGCAATGTGCAGAACGAGTACTTCAGAGAATTAATCGCGTATGTGCAATAGAGGGTGAGGCCCTAGAGAAGCAGTTGAAGGTTTTGCCCTACCGTATTTCGCTACACCGTTCTATATAGCAAAATCAGTTTTTTACTGTAATGAATGAGAGAAGGCCTAGAGAGGACAAGAAGACGGTCGGGGTGTTCTATTCTCCGGGTTTGGGGCGAAGCCAACAACTAGAGGTTTGGCGGCCGGGAGGCAGTTGAAGGTCTGGTAATTAAATCGTTCAATCGTTCTTTGGGGGAGCACAGGGTCCGAAGCCATGGTGGCGCAATGGTTGAGGTGGCTGTTACGATCTTCGCTGCCCAAAATCCAAAAATCAGCCGCAAGGAGGAGTGCATCGCGGTGACGTAAGAGGTGGCGCCCTTCGTCGATCTCTGTGGATTTGACCTACGTGGTCGCGCTCCCCGGGACAGGTGGTCCGTAAATAAGCTCACCCACCCACCTAAGTTAGCCCACCTCCAGCTAAGGGTGACTGGTGGATCATCTCGACCTCCACCGTAAAGGTTAGCGTTGCTGGTTTTTACTACATCGCTTGTTGTCTCATTGTCTCCCTAGGGATTAGTTTCTGTAAGATGAAATGGTGTTTGGGCGAATAGTTTCCAAATGTTACTTCGACTCGACTCTTCCATACCCTGACAAATGCGACATCGCCGAAACGTTATTCAGAATAAAGGTTAGTCAACTTCAGGGCATCAGTGCTAGCAATGCCAAGATTTATGGAATGGCGGACTTGGACAGTTGTATATATATATATATATATATATATATATATATATATATATATATATATAGGTCTGTCCGTCCGTCCGTCTGCTCATCCGTCTGGCCTTTCCTAGAAGTCGAGTAGCAGGCGTCCGTGTTCAGACAAGGTGCCACTCACGCCGTGTCGAGGCAGTATAGTGTCACCGATGTCACGCAAAGGGCGTTCGAGTTCAAAAGACATGCCAGGGACGTTGCTCAACAGGCATCCGGGTTTAGAAGATGTGTCACAGACGTCGTGCAACAGGCGCTCGGATTCAGAAAGCATGTCAGCGACGTCGCGCATTGGGTGTCTGGGTTCAGAAGAGGTGTCAACGATGTCGCATAATGGGTGTCTGGGGTCAGAAGACATGTCACCGATGTCATGCAAGGGGTGTATGGGCTCAGAAGAGGTACTACGGATTTCATGCAAGGGGTGTCTGGGTTCAGAAGAGGTGTCCCCTATGTCGCGCAAGGGGTGTCCGGATTCCGAACACGTGTAATAGGAGACCACTAAAGAGGATACCAGTAAGCGGGGGTCCAGTGAAGGGTGGGAGGACCAGTGAAGGGAGGAGGGGGTACCAGTAAGGGTAGGACCTTTAATGGGAGCCAGTGAAGGAGGACCAATGAAGAATACCACTAAGGTGAGGGTTGGTGAGGGGGTAGTAAGTGGGGGAAGTGAACGGGAACTAGTGAAGTGGGAGGGTTCTGTTAAGGGGAATCATTAAAAGAAGACTAGTGAAGAGAGGACCAGTGAAGGTAGGACCATTAATGTCATGTCGGCCAGTGAAGGTTAGGGACCAGTAAAGGGGATCAGTGAAGGTAAGACCAGTAATGAGGAAAATGTATACGGGGTGGGGGGGGGGGGGGGGGGGGTGCGGGAACTTTCACTTACTTTCGGCCGCGCGCTTTGGGCGCGACACCGCCGTCCGACGCGTACGGCTTGTTAGCTCCCTGCGCGCGGATCCCGCAACGACTATCGATGGCTGTCAAATTGCCAGTCGTCGTCACGCCCTTGTTGATTGTTTACTGTTGGACCATGTTGCAGTCTATACAATTATCACGCCAAATTGGACGCTCTTCTAGACAGGTCGAGCGCTTTTGAAATCAAGCTGAACATCTTCCAAATCAAAACGAGTTCCTTCCACATTGAACTGGAGACTACAAACAGATTAGAATAATTTTTGTTCAAGGAAATTTTCAGGAAATTTTCTTCAATATTTAATTTACTTGCTCAATAAGTGAAGACAATGTTTGAAATTTTATAAAATTCTAATTTTTGAAGAAAAATAATTTTAAAGAGTACAAAGGCTGCCCTTTTGGTGCCATAAGAAGAGATTGCACCATGCCATTGTCTAAGACGTCGCGATGTTTGGCTGATTGATAGCAAAATTTATGTTTGCATGCAATTTCGCATCTGTAATGCACAGCAAAAACCATTGTAAAGAACACAAATATCTTCTTCACCTTGACCCTTTATGTAACCGTCACTCATACTACCAATCAAATAAAAACGCGGCGAGCTAATCGCATGCATAGCGCGATCTTTTTTTAATGTTAAAAATGATTGCTGCCTTATTGACCTTTAAAACAAAATTAAATTTGTTAGTTTTTCTCAGAATATAAAAATGTCTAAAAAGTTGTTACACTCATTCGGGCATGTCAACTAAAAAATGTCAAAGAAAACTATGTCAACTTTTCTTGAACAAACAATTATTCTTCTTTCCTTAGAGATTCTCTAGCTTGACCGAAAGACAGTCGCTCTGATTTAGAAGGCGTTCACTCTGAACCCAAAAGCATCACGCTTGTTTAGAATAGTTCCAAATTTGACGTGAAAATGGTATAAGCTTTCCACTAACGGTCTTAGACTATCAGATATACTATTATTACTAAGCTCCTACTAATAGTAAGGACCTTATCACAATAGTAGCTACAATAATAGTCAGCTGTTAGTGTTAGCTAGTTTGGTGTTAGTAACAGCAAAAATTCGCATTAGCCAGTTTTCGCAACTTCATGCAGTACTAGGCAGCAAGGGGCAGTAAAAGAGGGACCGGTAAAGGAGACCATTAATGGGGACCAGTGAAGGAACCAATAAAGGGTACCACTTAGGTGAGGAGGGGGGGCAGTAAGGGGTGGGGCAAAAAGGGGACAGTGAACGAGAACCAGTGAAGTGGTAGAGCCCTGTGAAGCGGTGGCGGAACCGGTAAAGGGAGAACTGGTGAAGGTGGGACCAGTAATGAGTGAAGGGGCTGCCAAAAGAGAGGGGACCAGTGAAGGTAGAGAGTAATAGGAAGGGGATTAGAGGAAGAATCCTGTAAGGGCGGACCAGGAATTTTTCTCACTATCGTCCAACGTGTATGTGACAGGAATGTCGCACGACGTGCATCTAGATCAAGAAGATGTGCCACAGATCAAACATTGCGAAGCATGCGTTGGATTTTCAGACGACCTTTGAAGGGGAGCAAGCGTGTGCGTGTACATGCCTCTCACTCTAACTACTGATTGATACTCACTACATTTTTCTGCGTGTCTCTGACTGCACATCGGTAAGGGGGTATTGTGTATTGTCGGAGGGGGGGGGGGGTAGGGAGTGTCGTCACAATTCACGACCTGTGTTCTCCATCGACTTTTTGGTCGCATTCTCAGAAGATGTCTCTTTGATATATTTTTACTTCGCGCTGAGGAATGCCTGGGAGACTGTTATCTTCCGCTCTCGCGTCTATATAAATTGTGTAATGTTGGACTGACTTCGCTTCGGCTAATAAATCTGCCACTGAACCGAGCTTTCCGAACAGGGAGAATGACTTCGGGAATCGAAGGATTATTATTGCCGTCGGATATTTAGCGGTATCTAGCCCTTATAAGATTATGGCAATCTGTTCCTCACCACGTAGAGAATGTGTACTTCAGAGAATAAATCGGCGTAAGTGCGATAGAGGGTGCTAAGGCTTCATAGGAGAACATTTGAAGATTGTGCCCTACTGTCCCGCTTTACTGTAAAACCAGTTTTTCACTGTAATGCGAATAAGCCCTTCATGTGCCACCTCACCGCGGTGAAGGGGTGAACATCACTTTGTGATGGCTAACGGCACAAACGGTCACGCAGTACGCGACGCTTTGTCGTGTATTGGCGGCTCTCCTGTATCCCTGGCCAGGAACATGTGAGTAACCAGACCACCGCTACGGCTCAAACAACTAAACCCGCGCCCCAGTCCTCCGCGCGCCAGAGGTGGACTTCTACGACGTCGGTTGCATCCACCTCCGGAGAGGGGCCATCTAATCTCGGAGTTAAACTATCAGGACGTCATTGGAATCGGACTACCGGAAACGCCCTCCCACCACGACACGGAAACTGCCTATTCGTCTGCACTTATAACTGTCGTTCGATCGCATCTGAGCAGGATCTTCGGACACTGCTTTACAGAAGCCGCAACACCAAATACGACGTTATCGCCCTGCAGGAAACGAAAGGCAGAACGGAAACCATAAGAAGGACAGACCACAACGAGCTTTTCATTATCGGAGCAAAGGTGGACAGAAAGCATATTGGCGGAGTTGGATTTCTCGTCAATTCGACAGTGCACCACCTAGTAGGCTCTTATAAGATCATCAGTCCGCGAGTAGCTGTTTGTCGTCTGGAAACCAAAGATCAGGGAACCATCTCCATCATAAATGGATATGCTCCAACATCTGCGGCCACAGATGAAGAGAAGGAGGAATTCTACAAGCTGTTCGAAAGGACTGTCAACGACGAGAAGAGCTACTACAAAGTTGTCGTTGGTGACTTTAACGCTATCGTCGGTACGAATGATCACGACGAATGGAGGCTAGGACCACATGGAACTTCCTCAAGGAACGAAAACGGAGAGCGCCTGATAGACTTCCTATCCGCGTGCCGTCTCTACCATGGAAATTCTATGTTTAAGAAGCCTTCAAACCAACGATGGACCTGGGAAAGCCCAAATGGAGAAACACGTTTAGAGATCGACCATGTTCTTACAAACAGACGCTGGAGTCTGTTCGACGTCTCCGTGCTGCCTTCATTTGACACCGGCTCGGATCACCGTCTTGTCCGTGCGAAGCTGACTCTCAAAAAGAGGATGTTCAAGCGTGACACTCATGAACCGGCACCGGTGAGGATCCCCACATTCAAGTCTGAGGAGTTGGAATATGCGATAAAGTCGTATTGGAATCTTCTTGAAGATCCATTGGAAGACTACGACCTTCTCTCCAAAGGACTGTTGAAATGTGCTAACAGCTCTTGCAAAGCCACATCACCGTCTGCTTCAAGATTCAACGCACATGCGATTAAACTCTTGGAGCAAAGAAGAGCTGTTAAACTGGATCCTAATGCTTCCCATCTGGAAAAGGTCACCATCTCGAAGGCCAGTCGAATTGCAGTGAAGGAATACATTCAAGCCTACAGAAGATTGAAGCTGTTAGAAGCGGCTGGGAAAGGTTCAAGCATAAAGCGCTGCAAACGAGATCTCTGCAATCAGAAGGCAATAATGTCAGCCCTTGTGGATAAGGATGGAACAACGCAAACGTCTCGAAGAGCGATCTAGGCCATCGTTCAAGAATTCTACACAGATCTGTTCCGTTCTTCCATCACTGTCCCGAAATGCTTGATGCCACCAGCTGAGGAAGTACCTCCCATTCAGGAATCAGAAGTTGCTCATGCCATCAAAAGGATGAAGCCGGGCACTGCTCCGGACGGCATTTCTGCTGATCTCCTTCGTGCGGGTGGCAGTGCCCTCTGCTCACTTCTTGCCAAGCACTTCAACCACTACCTTCGACTTGGTAGGATTCCGGACTCATGGAAGGAGTCGAAAACAGTTTTAATCTTCAAAAAAGGTCAGCAGGAGGATATTAACAACTATCGACCCATCAGTCTTCTCTCGGTTGTGTACAATATCTTCACCAAGATACTGCTTAACCGCATGGAGCGTTGCTTGGATGAATATCAGCCAGTGGAGCGGGTTTCGCAAAGATTTCTCCTGCATGGATCATATTCAGACTGTCTCACAGCTCATCGAGAGGAGCCGCGAATACCACCTCCCACTTGTCCTTGTCTTCGTGGATTACCGGAAAGCGTTCGACTCTGTGGAAATCAACGCCGTTCTGAACGCACTTGTGCACGCTGGTATACCATCGCCCTACATCCGACTTCTCGACGAATGCTTCTCGAACACATCGACTACCATCCAGCTGTTCGATCGAAAGCTTAAAATTACTATCGGGAAAGGAGTACGGCAGGGAGACACGATTTCTTCCCAGCTATTCACAGCGGCACTCCAGGATGCCATGAAAGACTTGAACTGGGACCATAAAGGCTACCTTGTCGACGGTATACGGATCAGCAACCTTCGCTTCGCCGACGATATTGTTCTCATCTCTACCAGCACGGCAGAAGTCGAGGAAATGCTGAACGAGCTCAATGTGGCAGGTATGAAGATTGGATTGGACATGAATATGCCCAAAACACAATTTATGGTCAACCAGTGGTGTGACACGGGACTCGTAAGGTTAAATGGAGTCGCTCTGCAACAGGTCGACTCCTACGTCTATCTGGGAAGAGAGCTGAACATGGATAACGACCTCGCTCCTGAAATCGCCCGCAGGAGACGCGCAGCATGGGCAGCCTTCAGTTCGATTCGCGAAGTCACCGATCAGGTCAAGGATCCCGGCCTCAGGGCCTCGATAATCAACGCCTCTGCACTGCCTGCGATGTGTTACGCGACGGAAACCTGGCCCGACAACAAGACAGTCGCCAGAGCGACGCAAACTACGCATCGTGCACTGGGGAGATGTCTTCTAAAGACAAGCCTTCGTCAGCAATGGCAAGAAGGCCTACGAAGCTCGGAGCTACGGGAGGAGTCGCAATTAGCAGACCCGCTGCAGTACCTGAAGAAGTCCAAATATCGCTGGGCCGGACACCTGCTTCGACGAAAGGACGATAGATGGAGTCTCTGTCGTGCCGTCCCCCTCTTTTATTTGGCGCTTGCGCGCTAGCTCTTCTGCGCTGCGGGGTAGGCCCTACCTTTGAGGAGGGGGGAGACGGCACGGTGACTAGTTACGATACCACTGAGGCGTCCCCCACTGGCATCGTGACCCTTATTGTTGCTGACCCAGTTGACGGATAATAAATATAGACACGTTCCACGTGTTGGGTAACAAACCGCGGACTAGAGGCCTTCGCAGTTTTAATGACATTGACACAGCATCAAAAAAAAAAACAATCCTGACGACCTACCGGCCACAAGTCCCAGTTACCCAGGGTCGTGGAGGGGGGCGGGGTCGACGGGAGGTCGTTGGTGGCGGCGGAAGGCTGCTGACGACGACGGATGCCGCTGGCGGAGACGAGAGGCCGGTCGTGGCGGCGGAGGGGGGCTGACGGCGTCGGCGGAGGGCCGCTGGTGGCGGCGGAAGGCCGCTGACGGCGGCGGGAGGCAGGTCGCGGAGACGGAGGGGGCCTGATGGCGGCGGAGAGCCGCTGGTGGCGGCGGAGGGCCGCTGACGGCGGCGGATGCCGCTGGCGGAGACGGGAGCCGGTCGCGGAGCCGGGCGGAAGCCGAAGATCTCGGGCCCAAATTTATTGATGTGCGCGCATGGGATAACGGTACCGTATCCTGCCGGGACCATGCGCGTGTTGTGACCTGGGCCCCCTTTAATCGTGGGAACCACGACACTGGGGGCGGCGACGGTGACAAGATGGCGACGTCGTTGATGTTGACTTCAGGATATATGCCGTGATGCGGACTAACCTAGTATAACTGTTTGTCACATGAAACGGCAAAACTGATTGAAACGAACCTTCGATGACTGCAAAAGCGAATTCAGATGTAACCTCATTGTCGCTGGGAGGGACATCGAAGTCGATATGTGAATCTGGCCACCGTGATGGATCGTGCAGCAAAAATGAGGGTCCAGTCCACCAGCTACTGCCATTGGCATCGTTCGTTGCGAGACCGCGCGTAGCGTGGTCCGCCGGGTTGTCCTATGACACGACGTGACGAAACGTCTGCGGTGGGGTCGTGATCATCTAATATACCTAAGCTGTCCAGGAACCATAGACGTTCTACTGCGCTGCTGTCATCGGATACTGCTGTCGCTGTAAAGGCGTTCTGGGTCTCTGGTTCCTGCGATAACCAGACCGAAAAATCGAACTTCCTGAAACAACTGTCCCAAAGCGCGTATGACTTAGGACCATGCCCGACGGGAGGGAGATTGGAGCCTCCGGGGAAAGTACGTCCTAGTAATGATCGATACCGATCAAAATGTCTGGAACCACAGAGACATCTTGGCATGTGGGCAGCTGTAAACCATGCGTATGAATGAAGTGGATGTCTTCTTCAGACAAATGCAAAGAAGTCTGTTCTAGGGTGATGACTTCTTTGTTGAGAAGTTTCACCTGAAAGATGTTGCCAGTAGCCTCGATGAGCTTGACATCAACTGTACCTGTTGTTTCTGTAAGAGTATCCGCCAAAGGTAACGAAGGTACATGGTTTGGGATCAACTGGAACTAAGCCTAGTCGTTTCGCGGTGCTGTTTACTATAAAACTTTTCTGTGCTCCAGAATCGAGAAGCAACACTACTTCTTCGAATCGTCCGAAGTCACAGTGCGCAGCTATAGTCTTAAGGAACATGAGAGACGAATTTGGTGAACGCTGCTGAATGTAATAATTTGCATCGCAAAACTGCACGTGCCTCGTGTCGGGGTCAGTGCGTGAGCTCTGACGCCGATACGGGTACGGCGAATCATCACGACGTCTTGGCGAACTGTTACGGTCCCTGACTGGCGAAAATGAGACCCGTGACGATGGCGAATTGTAGCGATACGACGAATAACTTCTATGAAACCTACCGTAATCGTAGCGGCTTCGCGAATTCGATTTTGAACGGTCATTGTACGGCGAATAATGTCTACGAGAGGTATCGTGGGATGGGCTGCGCGACGCGTAATTGTTGCGTGGTGAACGATAACGATGTCGATGGTCCTCACGTCGACTGTGGTGCTCGCGACGATCTCTGCTGGGAGTGCGATATGTAGAACGTTTTTGAACTGCGTCCTCGCAGAGCATCTCGTGATGAGATGCTCCGCAACGACGACAAGATGACCAATTGCAGGAGCGTGTTGTATGACCGCTAGTGAGGCACTTCCAGCAAAGACCCTGCGTTTTCACCAAGTTACGACGTACCACTGGCAAAATATCTAATTGGCAACGAGTTGAAACATGATCAGTTGAATCACAGAAACAACATGGTCTGGTGACCCTGTTTGAATTAATTGGACTCGGTGTGCGTGATGGAATGGGTGAATGAGTATGTACCTGGATCGATAAACTTTCGCTGAGTGTGCATGAGTCTTCGTACTTTTCACGTGGTGCGATGGTGAGATCGAGTTGTTGCATGATCTGATCGATATTAAAATCTGATGCTGTCTGAAACTCAACATCATGCAGTTTTTGACGGATGTCTAAAGGAAATTTACTCTTGACAAGGTCAAGAAGTGGTAATACCGTCTTGAAGTCTTCATATTGGCGAAGACCATGCAAAATTCCTGGAATGCGGAACCATGTGTTGCGAAGGTCTGATCCTAAGCTTCGTGACTGAGGAAGTTGCTGGAGCTGTTTATGTAATGTTGCCCTAGTTTTATGTGGGCGGTTGAAACGTTTATGTAATAAGCTGACCAGCTGATTATAGTTGGGACGCCCCGGATCGAGATCTTGCAACACAATCTGCGCGTCGCCTTTGAGTAAACTTTTCAAATATAGGTACTTGTGGATCGGATTGATATTAGGATCGTTGTGTACCGCGAGCTCAAATGAACACCAAAATGTGTAAAACTGCGTAATATCACCATAGAATGGGTCTAACTCAAGCTTATCTAGCTGAATAGGCGTAGCAGTGGGCATCTGTGCAGAATAAGTGGTATTGGTAGGTGCGAATAGTAGACTTGAAATAGGTGATGAGGACAGATAATGATGTGGCGTAACATGGAACGCTGGTTGAGTAGTGTCTGAGGTTGGCGCGGTGGCGGAAGCTGATGGTGTATGATCTTCGTGCGCCGGGACCGACTCAGAAATTGTTGCAGGTTCCGGTGCGCGGAGAGTATTGATTAGTCCATTCACCTCATCGAGGTGGTCCTGGGCGGTTGCCGTAATGGTCTCAGCTTCTACCACTGCATCATCCACATGTGAGTCACGCATGTAACTCTCGCGAGATGTCTCGTTCGTTCCACTGTCTACCGCGACCGCGAGATATTCCTTACGACACTGTAGAACCGCTTCAGTAGCGGATCGAATTTCCTGCAAGGAAGCCGCAAGGCCTTTACGACGTGCCTGTAGATGGTCATGATACGATACTGAGGCAGGATCGATGAAGTCGAACAAGTGGGTGTCGAACTTACCTGTGACCGCCTTTAAGGTGTTACACGCCTTAGTAAGTTTGGACTTAACTGTGGAGATTGATGGCATTATGACTACTGCGGGAGGTGGTACCGCTATTACCCAATCTAAAAGGGAGAACGCGTGAGGCATTGTATTTGTGCCCCAGGCAGACCTTGGCCAGATGCTACCCGAGGTGTATACGAAATGCGGAGACACGTGGGGCCAATCCGTAATGTCGAAGACTGTGATACATGAAATGCGATGTTATTTATGGACGCGTGACCGTGAACATGTGCATTACAAAGGGTAAACTGGCTGCAGAGAGACTAGAATATAACTAGAGCTGCGGTATTGGCTTAATATGCACGTATAACACACACCCTTTAGCTAAAGCCAAGGAGCGAAGTGGCGGGCGAAGTTGCGGTTGGGACTCCCAATCCCTTTGCATGCTTCCTTGCGATCGCGACTTGCTGCTTGAGGAGCGCCTGACCCATTGTGGTGGGCTTCTGCGTATCCTATCCTCGAGGCTGGGGTGCGTTGTAGAGGTGCTGGCAATGCCCTGGGAACGCCACAGGTGCGATGCCGTTTCCACGTCTGGTCGTGCCACTCGATCGACAATGGTGCACAACTACGACCCATAGGTATACGGAAGGCATTTGCTCCAGTTATAGCGTATGTGCGCTACTGCGGCATCAGCTCCTAACCACAACAGCAGCGAGCGGTATTACTAGTACCCTTGCTAGCGCGACGAGGTTCGATCACTAAACCCCAGTACAGATTTCTCTGTACTGAAGTCCAGTCCGATGCACCATGTCTGCCGTCCCCCTCTTTTATTTGGCGCTTGCGCGCTAGCTCTTCTGCGCTGCGGGGTAGGCCCTACCTTTGAGGAGGGGGGAGACGGCACGGTGACTAGTCACGATACCACTGAGGCGTCCCCCAGTGGCATCGTAACCCTTATTGTTGCTGACCCAGTTGACGGATAATAAATATAGACACGTTCCACGTGTTGGGTGACAAACCGCGGACTAGAGGCCTTCGCAGTTTTAATGACATCGACACAGCATAAAAAAAACAATCTTGTTGCCGGCCACAAGTCCCAGTTACCCAGGGTCGTGGAGGGGGGCGGGGTCGACGGGAGGTCGTTGGTGGCGGCGGAAGGCTGCTGACGACGACGGATGCCGCTGGCGGAGACGAGAGGCCGGTCGTGGCGGCGGAGGGGGGCTGACGGCGTCGGCGAAGGGCCGCTGGGTGGCGGCGGAAAGCCGCTGACGGCGGCGGATGCCGCCGGTAGAGACGGGAGACCGGTCGTGGCGGCGGAGGGGGGCTGACGGCGTCGGCGGAGGGCCGCTGGTGGCGGCGGAGGGCCGCTGACGGCGGCGGATGCCGCTGGCGGAGACGGGAGCCGGTCGGGGAGCCGGGCGGAAGCCGAAGATCTCGGGCCCCAAATTTATTGATGTGCGCGCATGGGATAACGGTACCGTATCCTGCCGGGACCATGCGCGTGTTGTGGACCTGGGCCCCCTTTAATCGTGGGAACCACGACGGTCTCCGTGTCACAGAGTGGCTCCCAAGAGACCATAAGAGACCACTGGGACGACCGCCAACGCGATGGGCAGACTCATTCTCAAGATCTTTCAGAGAGCGGAGTCTGCCTCACTGGATGCAAGCAGCCAGAGATCGAGCGGTCTGGAAGAGTTGTGGTCAACGCTGAGAAGACCTCCAGCCGACAAAGGACCATCAAAGTATCAAAGTAAGTATGTAATGCGAATAAGAAGGCCTAGACAGGGTGTTCTGTTCACGGAGTTTGGGGTGCAATCTTAGTTGGTGGTGGCCACTTTTAAACGACCGCATAAGGATTGACTGTGTCCAATATTGCACTATATTGAACACATTCAGTCCATAAAAGATAACTACATTGAAGAAAGCAAAATTAGACACATAAAACACAGATTATATAAAAAACTTCTACATCAAGGCGCTCGCACATCATTATTACGTGAAATCGATTGTCGCGTCTGTAGCCACGGACTGATGTCGTAATCGAACCAAAGACATGTTTGACAGGTCTTGATCAAAAATTTTTGGCGGAAACGTGAAGGTATGGGTCTTGTGCGGGCTATTGGCTTCATGGCGCTCGCACCGAGCGGTCGGCGCTTTGTTACCGCTTGGGCGACCAGCCTTTGCTCTCTTGCATTCAGTTTCTGCCGCAAATAGGGTCGGGGGGGAGGGATGGGGGAGTGACCATGTAGTACGAAACTCTGCTTTTTGAAGACGCATGTTTTTTGCAGTAATAGTGTGTTCTACCCCCACAGTGAACTGAGTTAGGCCATTTCTAATGTAACTGGACATACATGTGCCTTCCTACTAAGATGTACAACCAATGAATAAGGGGTCAGCCCCTCCCCCCCCCCCCTCTCTCCCCCCCCCCCCCCCCCCATCCGACCCCATTTACGTCCACTTTCTTTCACTCCAAGGTTTGGATTTCATTATATACAGTATACACTAACGGAATTGATTTGATTTGATTCAATTGAGCTAACAAATTGTTGAATTGCAAACCTGAGATCCAATCCTTGAATTCATTGTTATTAGTTGCGAATGCGTCTCGTTTTAACGTTTCGTTAGATCTGTATTAGCTGGGGAGGAAACACTTCAATGTTTTTTAAACAAAGACATTGAAATTGAATGTCAAGTGCGTTGATGAACTATTTAAGAGATACAACGTAGATATGTAGAAACTAGTTTCTACATATCTACTTTGTATTTACTTACATGGTGACCCTCCTGAGCCGCTTTGCGCTGGTTAACCAGGTCCGCCCCCTCCCCACCAATTAGGATCTCGGAAACTCATGCTAATTGGGCAACCAGGTTGGTGCAGTTTATTTATATACATGTATTTGTATACGTTAGTGGTTTTTTATTGTATTTTTATGTAAAAAATGATTTAAAAGTGGCCACCACCAACTAGGATTGCACCAGTTTGGGGGCTAGGCCCCCAACCAGACGTTTGGAGGCTAGGCCGCTGAACGTCTGGTATAAATATATATATATATTTATATATATCCAATCGGTGTTAAATCTCGGCTTGTTTTTCTAGCTTTGTTTTTGTAGCAAAGGAAGGAAGTACACGGTTTTTTGGTTTTTTGACAAGTCTCATGACTATTTTTTAACAGACGGCCTAGGAGGAAAACTCCAGAACGCGTGGTTTGTTCTCATTGAGTGGCTCTGGTTCTTTTCCATTCTTTCACCTTAATCCTCTGTTAAAGCATAACTACATAAACGCGGAACTGCAAAAATATTTATCAAAAGCTTCACAAGGTATGCTAACAAGCGGATGAAGCATGCCAAATATAGATATTTCATTGTAGCCACTCTTCCACTTTTTGTCTCAGCTCTCGTGACTTATCAGTTATGATATCTGTAAGTTTCGTAATTCCTGTCACCACCAATTCAAACTTCAGGAGACCAACGACATTCTTCGTCCCAAGGTGTTTGCTTTGTTCGAAGTTCTTGGCTAGTTTGGGTTCCCTAGTCGGTACAGGAGAATCGCTTCCATCAGGTGATTTTGAGTTTGCCGATAAGAGAGACGGCGAGGGCAAGGCCGAGTCCGATAGTGGTTTTGCTTCCATGCAGCACAGCACGGAGAGGATCGAGATGAAAATCCAGACGAGCATTCTCCTGAAAAACGTGTCTTTATGAGAGGGTGGTTTCCATGTTGACAGCCCGCGTAAGAGCAATATAAGACATTCGTTGCGACTGTCGGCTAGTAACTGATCGTACTCATGTGATGTTAAGCTAAAGTAAAGGTAGAGTTTGCAAGAAGAATAGCTTCACTTTGCGTCTACGTTATTCTTTTATGCAGCGCATTTCATCAGCATTATTCCACCGTAAAATTTGCCCGCGCCTAACTTCTTAAATACACCAAATCTTTCGCAGAACCACCTCACTTGCCCCGTTAATGTTTGTCGTAGTAGCAGCGCAGTCGAAGGAGGCACCGACAGTCGCGTTCGTCCGATTACGGATTCGGATATCTTTCTCACAGGCCAACTGTGCCCCTTACACATCACGACTTCTATGCGTTGGTACCACTGTTGAATGGGAAGCATAAGAAAGTGACTTGTTCATAGACTAGCAACTGTAGGTCATTGTATAGGCCTGCGCATTCAAAATGACTCCACAATATCTTGTGGAAGTAGGATGTGTGGTCCACCTCAGAAAGGATTTTCCAACTCCGTCCTTTATCCACTATCCTTCACTAGTTCTGGTTCCACTTGAAAGAATCTACCTTTTCTCATAGAAAGGCAACAGTAGATAAGAACGTTAGAACAGATTGCAGATTCTTGAAAAGCCTCGCAGCCGAGTTCCGTGCTGTTCGACCGGCGAAGCGCATACGGCTGGAAAATGCTCAAAAACGCCACAAAATTGTGTAGACGTCGAAACCCCTCAAATCTCAGATAGTCACCTGAAATGCAAGGGGGACGAGCGTTCTACCCCTTCGTCCCCCTGGCCCGCCCACCCTCCAACCCCTGGGCTTGCTCAAGAGCCCAGTGGCTGCCTTACGAGATAGTGGAGACGCGGATATTTTCCACGCCTCTGTTTAAAGGGCGGGGGTAGAACGCCACTCCGCCGAAATGCAAGGATGCCACAACGCTGGAGTACCTAACCTCGACCTTTGCATGAAGCGAACTCTCTACCTACTGCACCACGACCCGCTTGCTAGCGCACGTCGACTTACAAGAGATCGATCCAATGTCAACGTGGAGGGCGACGCTGCCGCAGGTGGTTACGCGGAAGAAGAAGCGCCGCGACCCTCTGTGTCCACCCGCCCTGCAGATGAAGTATTTTGTGGAATTCTGCAAATGAAGCGCCTGCGTGTACAATCAAATCAATCATGTGAGAACCAACAACTACGGTGCGCGATGGTGAGTTTGGTGCCCGCTAAACTGCTCTAAGGGGCCTTTCATGCAGCACCTGTGTATTCTTCCCTTGTGGTAAACTTGGGGACATCTGATGTAATTGGGCATCGCATACTTCTTACGAAGGGCATAGCCAACGAATGCAAGGTGTCGCCCCCAAGCCACATTGTGTCGTTGCTCCCACCTAAAACAACCGGCTGATATGCGGTGGCGGGGCGGTAAATTATAACTCACGGTTCAATCCCAATGAGGGGGGCCACGGCGGTCTCGAGCCGGAACGCATGTGTGCGCGTCGACAGTTCACCGTGGCGATACGTACAGGGATGTCTGCGGGCTCCACGTGTCGACCCACGCCTGCGGGCTCCACGTATCGACGCACGGCCACTGTACGGCTATCCTTGTAGGAATCGCCACGGTAAACCTGTCGACGCGCTTTCTTCTCGTCTTTTCGTTCGCTGTTTTTTCGTCTAAACTTCCTCTTTATTTCAGGAGGAAGACTGCAGTAGCCGCAGTAGGGGTTCAGGTAGGCATGTTATGTTACAAGTATTCATCTCTATGTAGTGTTTCAACGTGAGTATGGAGTGGCTCCCTCATTGGGATTGAACCTAACTCACCTTAGCTTAGGAGCGATGAAGCGAGAATGAACCTCACCAAACCACCGCAAAACATATCGATGTGATCGCAGTGATAAGGGTGGGTACGCGCTTTGCGCGATGAATGTGGGTATCATGCGGTGCGATTACGTGAGAACCAACAATTACTGTATTCGATGGGGCGCAATGCTACTATGAGGGGGCCAGCCCACATTTGAAGAGTTTTTATCCGTTTGACCTAGGCCCCTCTCGCTGCAACTTGCATTACACGTATGTACGCGTCAATTTGCGTACAATGTAGGAAATTCCACGTCACCATATCCGACTTAGGTCGGTCGAAGCCTTGGGGGGCCCTCCCTCGTGGTATCATTGCGCCTTCGATGGTGAGTTTGGTGAGCGCTAAACTGCTCTAAAGGCTCCAGCACACTTCACTGCCTTTGCTGCGGCAGCAATGATAAAGGATATAATCGAGCTGCTGCCTCTGATATCCTTTATCATTGCTGTCGCAGCAAAGGCAGCGAAGTGTGGTTGAGCCTTAAGGGGACCTTCATGGAGCATTTGTGAGTTCTACTCTTGTGGTGAACTTGGGTACATCTGGGGCCGGATGCATCAACGACTTACAGCAATTTATCAAAGAAAGTTACAGCCAAAATCCCTGACAGCGCGGCTTATCAAGCGATGTGGTGAGCGATAAGCCGCATTATCTGAGTTTAACGCCATCAATTCTTTGTTAAAGTTATGTAAGTCGTTGATGAATCCGACCCCTGATGACTCGACGCTACACTTACAACGATGAAATTTTCACGGACGAGTTGTCCGGGGCGGGTTACAACAACAGCAACGTGGTGGAAGATAGCCATTAGAACTAACCACTTGCTCCGCTGGTAATATGCCAGCTCCTGCTGGAGTACCACGCAAACTTGCACATCAACTTGCACATCAACGACTTACAGCAATTTATCAGAGAAAGTTACAGCCGAAATCCCTGACAGCGCGGCTTATCAAGTAAGTAAGTGTAGCGTCGAGTCATCAGGGGTCGGATTCATCAACGACTTACATAACTTTAACAGAGAATTGATGGCGTTAAACTCAGATAATGCGGCTTATCGCTCAACACATCGCTCGATAAGCCGCGCTGTCAGGGATTTCGGCTGTAACTTTCTCTGATAAATTGCTGTAAGTCGTTGATGTGCAAGTTGATGTGCAAGTTTGCGTGGTACTCCAGCAGGAGCTGGCATATTGCCAGCGGAGCAAGTGGTTAGTTCTAATGGCTATCTTCCACCACGTTGCTGTTGTTGTAACCCGCCCCGGACAACTCGTCCGTGAAAATTTCATCGTTGTAAGTGTAGCGTCGAGTGTCTCCCAGTGCTCTCCTGTAGCGGCGGTGGAAGAGCCGCGATCCGCCACCGACCGCTCAACGACCCTCCTCCATACCGACTGACCATGGTGTCGGTGGATATCGAAAATGGCCACGTCGATATGACGTGACATCAGGAGAATCTGCTTAGATCTAAGTAAGACCCGTGGTGGAACGCCACCGTATCGATTTTTACTTTCTTTGCCGCGAGAGCGATTCTCGGACAACCCGCGCCGCATACGCCATAGCCTACATAGCGACGAGGGGTGTTTCGCAGTACACGGTTTCGGCCCCACTGCTTCGGCGGTTGGGTTGAAACCACTATTTTTGGTTGGGGTGCTCATGGCATCCGGGCGGAGCAAGGTTCTGCTGCAGAATCCAGCTGCGGACTTCCCTGGGCGACGGAAGCAGTTTCCATATGAGGAGCTTGGATCGCACCCACCCTGGAGTCCCTTCCCTAGCCTGATTCTGCGCTCGAAGAGCGCAGAATCCAGCTGCGGACTCCCCCTGAGCGACGAAAGCAGTTTCCACACGACCAGTTTGAATCGCATCCACCCTGGAGTCCCTTCCCTAGCCTGAATCTGCGCTCGAAGCCCACCCCCCCCCCCAATCCGTATCGCACCTTGAATGAACAAATATGGTTCGATGTTAAGCATTTGATTTACCACCACGCTTAAATAGAGCGTACAGATTGATACGACCGTACTCGAATGTCAATGTTACGCCGTAGCGCAAAAATGTATTCCGATCTGCTTTTAGGCCGCATAGATCCACTCCATGTTGTGTCGTTGCTCCCATCCAGAACAATCGGCTGATATGCAGCGAAGGGTAAATTATAACTTACCTTAGCTTGCGAGCGAATGAGCGAGAATGAACCTCACCAAACCACCGCAAAACATATCGATGTGATCGCAGTGATAAGGGTACGCGCTTTGCTCGATAGATGTGGGGTATCATGCGGCACTCTGCAAGTGATGGGAACACCTGCATGTATGATTACGAGAGAACCAGCAACTACGGTATTTGCTGCTGAGCTTTGTGAGCGCTAAATTTCTGTAAGGAGGCCCTTCATGCAACACTGGTTTGCTCTACCCTTATGGTGAACTTGGGTACATCAATTGACTCCACGATATCCCGTGAAGGTCGAATGCGTATCACACAGAGAGAGAATGATTAACGCCGTCCTTTATCCTTTATCATTACTTTATGAGAAAAACATGAGGTGTATGCTAGTGCAGCAGCTGGTTAAATTCCTTCTGTTAGGGGGCGTTCAGAGCATCATCGCCACGCGACGCGACGCAATGGTACTCACCCATATCGATCGAACGATGTCGCATCGCCCCATCGCGAGGTGTTCATAGCTGTTCTGCAGCGAACACCTTACCGGTCGGCGATATCATCATCGCCAGCCATGCGATATCTTCGCTTTCTCGATTTATCTGGACTAAAACTATTCCCATTTTTCTCTCATTCTTTAATGTAGTGCGGCATTTGTCTGATGCTTCACAGCATCCTATGGGGCGTTCAGAGCGTTCGCGAGGAGACGCGAAGCCCACTGTCGGAGCGACGCGATGATCGCGTCGCTCCCTCACCTGGAATCGCACCGCTATGAACGGCACGCGATTAACATCTGAACATAATCTCCAACATCTCATCATAATCCACCCCATATCATATCAACACTTCGCGTCGCCCCGTCGCGAGGTGTTCATAGCTGTTCTGCAGCGAACACCTAATCGCACGCAGTCATCAGCATCGCCACGCGATGAAGATGTCGCCCCATTTGCAAGCAGCGATGAACTCATCGCGGGGCGATGCAGTTCGTTCTCTCTTCACCCACAGCTTGCACCAGTCTATGCGAGCGTGAAGCAGGTATACAACTTTATAAAGTAATTTTTTAATTTCTGGTATCTGCTGCTGAAATCGAGGGATCACAGAAAACCTCCAGTAACAGTTATTTCTGGTAAGTTTTTCTGTTTTCTACTATCTCGGTTCAGAAGTAATCTAATTTGTTCTAAGATTTTTCCCTAGCTTTATGATATACTTTGTAATCAATTGTGTTCTATACAAGGGGCTTGTGGGGGAAGCCCCCAACCAGACCTTTGGCAGCCGCTAGGCCGCTGAACGTTTGGTTCAATTTATAATAGGAGTCATGCGGAAATTTCTGTTTGAAGTTGGTTTTTTTGTTTTGTTTGAAATTTTCGGAGATTCAAAGCTTTTTTTCATGTTTAGCTGACGTAACGAAGGAGGGAAACCCTGATACGTGTATTCTAGGCCCGAAAGGAAACCGGTAAGCATTTATGATTAGATTTTTTAAATATATAGTCATTTATTTGTATATGTTGTACACTTTATAATTGACTCAAATAGACCTTTGTTGAGTTAGCATGGTGTTCTTTTCATGTTAAAGTAGCTTTGCTTCGGACTGAGTGCTATCGCTGAAGCCAGAGGGACAATATAAAAACTTCGAAAGCTTTTGACGATTCTCAATGCAGGCATGTCCGAATTGTACACGAAGTTGTTTTCGAATGTTTTCCAACGGCAATGCAGACTCTGTAAACACAAGGGGTGAGCAAATTATTCTCATAGTTTTGTATGCAATAATCTGGCTGTTTAAAGGATTTTAGCTCCAGGTACCAAAAAAGTAGTGGACGTTAATTATATAAGAGAAGGAACTCAAATTGCAATGAACAATGTAATGAACAAATTTGTGAGAGAATTGTTGATTATAATTTGAGTTCCTCGGTTCAATCCCAATGAGGGGGGGGGGACTCCATACTCACGTTGAAACACTACATAGAGATGAATACTTGTAACATAACATGCCTACCTGAACCCCTACTGCGGCTACTGCAGTCTTCCTCCTGAAATAAAGAGGAAATTTAGACGAAAAAACGCCGGACGAAAAGACGAGAAAAAGGCGCGTCGACAGGTTCACCGTGGCGATTCGTACAGGGATAGCCGTACAGCGGCCGTGGGTCGATACGTGGAGCCCGAAGGCGTGGGTCAATACATGGAGCCCGCAGACATCCCTGTACGTATCGCCACTGTGAACCTGTCGTCGCGCACACATACATTCTGGCCCGAGGCCGCCGTGCCCCCCCCATTGGGATTGAACCTCCTTCTCTTATACAATTTACGTTCATTACTTCTTTGGTACCTGGAGCCATAATCCTTTAAACAGCCAGATTATTGCATACAAAACTATGAGAATAATTTACTCACCATTTGTATTTACAGAGTCTGCATTGCCGTTGGAGAACATTCGAAAACAACTTCGTGTACAATTCGGACATGCCTGCAATGAGAATCGTCAAAAGCTTTCGAAGTTTTTATATTGTTCCTCTGGCTTCAGCGATAGCACTCAGCCCGAAGCAAAGCCACTTTAACATGAAAAGAATAACTTGCTAACTCAACCAAAGGTCTATCTGAGTCAATTATAAAGTGTACAACATATACAAATAAATGACTATATATTTAAAAAATCTAATCATAAATGCTTACCGGTTTCCTTTCGGGCCTAGAATACACGTATCAGGGTTTCCCTCCTTCGTTACGTCAGCTAAACATGAAAAAAAGCTTTGAATCTCCGAAAATTTCAATCAAAACAAAAAAACCAATTTCAAACAGAAATTTCCGCATGATTCCTATTATAAATTTAGCCAGACGTTCAGCGACCTAGCGGCTGCCAGAGGTCTGGTTGGGGGCTTCCCCCACAAGCCCCCTTGTATAGAACACAATTGATTACAAAGTATATCATAAAGCTAGGGAAAAATCTTAGAACAAATTAGATTACTTCTGAACCGAGATAGTAGAAAACATAGAAAAACTTACCAGAAATAACTGTTACTGGAGGTTTTCTGTGATCCCTCGATCTCAGCAGCAGATACCAGAAATTAAAAAATTACTTTATAAAGTTGTATACCTGCTTCACGCTCGCATAGACTGGTGCAAGCTGAGGGTGAAGAGAGAACGAACTGCATCGCCCCGCGATGAGTTCGTCGCTGATTGCAAATGGGGCGACATCTTCATCGCGTGGCGATGCTGATAATTGCGTGCGATAAGGTGTTCGCTGCAGAACAGCTATGAACACCTCGCGACGGGGCGACGCGAAGTGTTGATATGATATGGGGTGGATTATGATGAGATGTTGGAGATTATGTTCAGATGTTAATCGCGTGCCGTTCATAGCGGTGCGATTCCAGGTGAGGGAGCGACGCGATCATCGCGTCGCTCCAACAGTGGGCTTCGCTTCGCCACGCGAACGCTGTGAACGCCCCCTTAGGCTTTTGGGAATAGGTATGATCGCTTCCCTGCGCTTTTGCCAACGTAGCAATGACAGTTTTAGAGACTCGATAGCTGCTTCCGGAGTTTAGGGTACTCCTCAATAATCGTCATCAGCGCCTCTGATTTGTAAATGTACATTCAGGAATAATCTCCGCCAGCAGCTTTTGCGTCTAGAAGAAGTAGAGGGTCGGTAGTTCTGCAGGCCTTCTCTAGTATTCGCCTTCTTCAAAGGATTTGCGCGCAAGCTCCTCGGGACACTGCACGCTACGTCGGTGCAATCCGGCCCAACAACCTGTTAGTCTTCGTGTTGTTGCTCGGTAACTCATCTTTTGCAGCATTAATCTAAGGTGGTAGCTCACAAGCGTTGAAGTTAGGGAATACATGCGCCGAAGAAGATCGTGTAAAAGCCTCCGAACACTTTTGTTTTGAGCTTAGAGAGCAGAGACGAAGGTGAGGCCGTCGGCAGCAAAGCTTTTCGTGTCCACATTGCCGCTGATATGCCGCGGCAAACGCGGCAGCGACAATAGTGATTCAACCATTATTGCCGCATAGCTCTGCCAGTGCCGTAAGGCCAGTGGCGGGATCTAGAATGGAAACTGATAATAATAGTGATAATGATAACGAAATCACATTGGCGATGGAGTGGGGCGACAAAATTGAGGATGAGTATCTCGCCGCGATGTCTTTCCACCTCAACGCGGCCGTTTTGCCGCGTTTCGCAAAACAAAATCACCACCTATATATAAAAGAGTTTGTCCGTGGAGTGATCTAACCTAAGTGAGGTACGCCGCATCAACCAAAGCAAGGGCGGTCGAATGATCTAACCTATGTGGGATATTAGCACCTATCACAATCACCACCACCATCACCACCTATATATAAAAGAGCTTGTCCGTGGAGTGATCTAACCGAAGTGAGGTACGCCGCATTATCCACAGCGAGGCGATCGATGATCTAAGCTGAATGAGATACGTCTCATCGTCTACAGCGCGGGCAAAATTTGCTATTGAACGTGGGGTGTTGCTGCAGCAGGTGAAACGCAGTCCTTTACTGCTTAAGGGCCTCTACAGAGTCTCGCAGCAGCATCCCGAGAACTCGTCCATATCGCTCCCGCTCCCGCCGCAGTGGGACCCACACTGCCACTGTGGTTGAAGCCGCGGCGCGAAAGAGTTGTGCGGAGCCGCCGCACGCAAAGGTCCCCGAGAGCTGTCGCAGTTCACGGCGGCTCTCACCCGCCGCGCCAGGAGCTGCGGGTGAGACCCGCCGGCGGGCGTGATAGAAGTGTGTCCATTATAGTTCATCTATTCTAAACATTTTCTAAAACGAATCTACATGCGGATATAGTAGGCTGGTGCATAATCTCTGTCCATAAAGAAGCTTGACAACCAACAATATAATCACCGGCAGTGTCGACAAATGGAGGTGTCCTGGAATCCTGCACTCAAAACGTAACGCAAAAAAGCTTAGCACGATATTAGGAACCTTAATTGCACTGAAAATCTCCGTGACCTTCCAGTCACAAGTTAGTCGTCTGAAGTTTTCCTTAAACACAGAAATGCAACAAGAAAGCAGACCGTTCTTTTTAGTACGAGGTATAACTGCATCGGACGGACCTATCGAACTTAACAGGGCATCGGAGAGAACGCAGTCATCACAAGAACTACCACATTATCTTCGAGCTGCTTGTCAAACGAGGAACTTTTAGCGGAGGTAGGTCGACAAAAATGAGAGCAAGCGCAAAATGGCACAGAACTGTTGAGTTATAAGAAGTGTTCTATTAGACTTCGGGGCTTAGATTTAAGAACTCCTAACTTGACTTGGAAACGCTTCCTCACAAAAGAAAAAGCGTGCTGCTTACTTCATCTCTGACATTCTTAGGGGTCATAACTGCCGGCAAAAGTACGCAGTGTTGCGTACAGCAACCCATGCGGCGCCGCAGCACCCGCCGTTGTCATGGCGGGTCCGCGGCACCCGCAAGACTCTGCTGCCGGCCTAACACAAAAGCACCTACGCGCGTTTCTGAGCGTCCAGATTCAGGAGCCGTTAGCATGAGAAGACTACTACAGAGGTAAGAGTAGAAGGAGGAGTTTGATGGTGGAGAACAGACGGCGATCAGGGGGCAGCGACCAGGAGGAGCATCGTGATGGTCGATGGGGAGAGCAATGAAGCAGGCCAGGAGGTGGCACCAAGAAGAGTTTAGGCAATATGTAGGGATCATTAGGGAGTTACCAAACAGGGGAGGGGGGGGGGGGTGGGACGGTACGGGGCATGGCCGTCGTCGTGTCGTGAGCGTGGGAGGCCTACTTAATTGGGGTAGAGTAGTGAGGAGTATCCCGAGGGGGAGGAGGGAGAGGAATTTACCTGGAAAAAGGGACCTCGAGGCGGGACCGGGACGGGGAATCAACAAGAAGGGAGCCGTAAAGGAATTCATACGGAGAACAACGAATCTGCCATATGCATAGCCTCTTCATGCTCAACACAGCGGCGACTGCGCGCGCTTCTGAGCTTCTTAATCCAGAAAACGGACTCCCTACGTCGCGCAGCAAGCACCCTGGTTCTGAATACGTGTCACCGACCGTGCCGTGAGCGTGGGAAGACCACTAAGGGTTTGGTGGAGAAGGGCGGTAAGGGGGACCTCTATGGTGGACCAGGAGAGCGACCAGGAAGGAAAGGAAGAACCTGGAGGAGAGGCCAGGATGGGGAAATTAGCAAGAAGAGACCAGTAGGGGGTCAATAGTGAAAATAAAGAAGTGGGCCACGAGTTGGGACAAGGAAGGTGGGGGACTAAAGAGGGGGAGGGAAGACCTTTAAAGGCGGACCAGAAATAAGATCCAGCAAGAAGAAACGAGAGATGGGAACCTGGCTTCGGAAGACATGTCAACGACATCCAATATCCGATTACCATACTTATTGGACATCTGCTACGGAATACTGTAACCGAATTGTCTCCTTCAGGAACCATCGTGCCGTTGCTGTAAAGGGTGTTTAATCATTGTAACAAACTGAACAAACTGAATCATTGTAACACTAACGGAACAAATCACTAACACGATAGGCACACTGTGAAAGTTCGTAACCAGGAGCTTACAGAGCGCTTTGCTGCCATAAGTAATGAAGAACAGCTTTTATAAAAGAGCCTGTATGGTACCCTGAACACTTCAAGGGGAATAACAGCAGATAATTATTGTATCTCGCAGACGTGCTGCATTGGGTGTTCTCTAGGTAGTGTAACAGATCTGCACTGGTGTTCGAGAACCTGTTGTAGACATGTTGCACACTTAGCTACTTCCTAACAGCTCTGATTTTGCCTATTCCCAACACATCGCATGCCTATCGTATCCGTCAAATATTTTTATTACTTTTACTCCACACAATCTATAGAAAAACGCCGCATGAACCCTCAGAATCGCGCAGCGAGGGATGACGCGATTCACGCAAGTGAGAGAAGACCTTCGGAGTGCTGACAAGGAAAGGTTCCCAATTCGTGGTGAGCTTTTGCGATGCTATTTTGACAGGATGTAGGGCCCTGTGAGCGGAGTCTAGAACCACAGTCAGTTTTTGCTGAACGCTTTTTTAAAGACCTGAAAAAGGTGTTAAGGCGTGTGCGCAGGAGCACACCGGCGGACTTTTCAGTTTGAGTCCGAGTGCTGCCAATACTTTTGCACGTACTAGTTTGTTGTTAATACGCTTTTTCATGATCACATAGGCTATTTCACACCATCAATGCTTACAAGAAACCAAGGCTGTCTATTTGCGCCTTTATATGTGCTAGTTTTTCCACTATTCATATCTGCACCACCGCCATTTTATACCGTATCATCAATGATACCGTAATTGCACACAAATACGCTTATCTTTCTCCCGAATATTGTAAACCCAGGCCATATCGACATAAGTGCACTAAAATGTCGTTTTCGCCTGAACACGTTGTCGGCCGAGTACTTACCACCTTCATGCCGTTTTTCACTTCTCCAACAAGGAGAGAGATTGCAGTTGCGGATGCCATAAAAGGATCCCTCCTGGACGCCGGTTATGGAGATATCGACTGTTAGGAACAAGATGAGGTACAGGTTAGAGGTAGCAGGTTAGAGGCCATCCAGAATGTGTTATATGTAGCCGAGAGTAGGTAAGTAAGTAGGCAACTGGGATAAAATATCATACAAAAAGGGCACCACCCACGTCTTTTCCTTTGATTGATTATAAGCCAGACCTACCGACAGTTCCGCGCTTCGATGTTTCGGCCGTGTCTGTCGTACGCGTGGGTGGCAGCTGGTTACGTTGTTGTTCACTAAGGACCCTTCCCTACACCCACGGATTACGCGTTCAACGAAGATGAAGTGGTCATTCATTGCCAGGGAGAAGACTGTTCCTACTGGCTTTTGTAAGATGCTGCTGGTGACAAGCGGTGTGACAAGCGCTTGTGTTTTAATTGTTTCATAATTTTGTCATAGCTGTTGACTAAAGGGGAAATAGTAAAGGATAAAAGGATAAAGGACGGCGTTACTCAATCCCTTCTGGGATGCGCCAGCGCATTCTACTTCTACAGGATGTCGTGGAGGCGACATGAATGCGTATTTGGCCATACAATGACTTGCGGTGGCCAGCCGATGAACAAGTCAACGCTTCATCCTTCCCAGACACGTCTGGTACCAATTCACCGACCCCGGAGGGATGGAAGGCTTGGTTGGCCTGGGCGGGAAATCCGAACCAGCAACCTGGTATCGGGTGCACGCCGCAGTCGCGCCTCCTCCGACTGCGCTACACGCGCCCAAATAGTAAAGATAAGCCTTTTAATTAAATAGTATATAAGACTTTTTGGTGGCGATGTCCGTTCCTCCACGTGGTGCTGCTGGAAACTGCTCGCTCTGCGAGCTAAGCTAAGCACGGACACTCGAATACAGGCGACAGGCCCTTGTGACAGGCCGGCCTACGAAGACCCATGTCACATCACATGGTTGATGACATTATATGAGCATCGAGATAGTGCTGCGGCGTCCGCGGGAGCCGACGCGCACTTGCAGAGCCCGGCAAGTGTGAGAAGTATGCGAGGGTCCCTGATGCGAGCACGGCATCGGGAGCAAATGAGCTAGTCCGAAAGTCCCGTAGCGTAAGCAGGACCCGCGTGGGAACGCTGAATGTGGGTACGTTGACGGGCCGCTCGTGCAAAAGTCCCGTAACGTAAGCAGGACCAGTGCGAGTTGGTTGAAGCACTGGAGCGTAGAAGAGTTGATCTCTGTGCGGTGCAGGAGACGAGGTGGTCCTGCCGCAAGTCAAGGGACATAGGACGAGGCTTCAAGGCCGTTCTATGTGGAAGTCCCAGGACCACGAGTGGAGTTGGAGTCATGGTCTCCGAACGCTTTCGTGACTCGATTGTAAACGTCGAACGCTTTGACGATTGATTGATGAAGATCGTTGTCGCCGCTAAGAAGCGGCTCTATCACTTCTTCTCTGCGTATGCTCCGCAGACTGGCTGCTCCGATCAGGCCAAGGATGAGTTTTGGAACCTGCTTGATGAGAAGACAGCGGAGGTACCGTGTCATCATAGTTGCTGGTGACCTTAATGGGCACGTAGGTGCTGCGAAGGACGGGTACAGCTGTCATGGTGGATTCGGTTACGGGTCGCGTAACGCCGATGGTGAGCGTATCCTTCAATATGCGGAATCGCATAACCTCACCATAGTGAACACCGTATTTCGTAAGCGCGACTCCCACCTCATCTCATACTATAGTGGGAGCTCCAAGCCTCAGATAGATTTCGTCCTTGTAAAGGATCGCGACCGAAGTTTTGTCACAGATGCGAAGGTCGTGCCGTATGAGACGGTCGCCCCACAGCACCGAACGCTGATCTGCACCTTAAAGATCTCCCCTCCAAGGCAGAAGCAGGTCGAACGATGCGGTGCACCAAGAATGAAGCGGTGGCGAATGAGAGAGAGAAGGAAGCAGCTGTGATTTCTCGCGTACGGTTACCGACAGTCACAACTGCTGACGAAACTTGGAAGAAGGCTGCCGACGCGATACGTGAAGCTGCAAAGTTGGAGCTCGGCATAACGGTGCCGAGCTCCAACCTTGCAGCTCGTCAGTGACTATCCATTGGTCTCGATTCCTCACAACGACAAGGTAGATTTGCGTTTTAGCGTTCCCGCTATAAAACGACATGAGGTAGGAGTCACGTTTTCGAAATTTCGTGTTCACCAAGGTGAGGTCGTATGACTCTGCATACTCAAGTGTGCGCTCACCATCGACGTTAAGTGATCCACACCACCATGACAGCTGTCTTTTTTGCTCCATCGTGGCCATTAGGATCACCTGCATCGACAATTACGTCCAGTGACGGAACGTCTGCTGTGTTCTCAACAGGCAGGCTCCAAAACTCATCCTTGTCTCTTTCGGAGCAGCCAGTCTGCAGAGCATACGCAGAGAAGAGGTGATGAATTCGCCGTTGAACGGCGGCAACGATCTTCATCAAGCGGTCGCTAAACTCCTCCACTTTTGCAATCGCGTTTTGGAAGCGTTCGGAGACGATTACACCAACATCGCTGGTAGTCCTGGGACTGCCACACAGAACGGCCTTAAAGCATCGGCCTATGTCCCTTAACTTGCTACAGGAAAGGTTCACCTCACCTCTTGCAGCGCAAGTCCGTTCGTCTTCGCTTCAGTGCTTCTGCCAACTCGTACGAGCGGCCAGACAACGCATCCATACTCGGCGTTGCCACACGGGTCTTTCCTACGTTGCGGAACTTTTGGACTAAAACGCAGTTTCCCCCTCCGATGCCTTCCTTGCATCAGGAACCCTCGCATACTTTCCAAACTCGCAGTGCTTTGCGAGTGCTCGTCGGCACCCGCGAACGCCGTAGCGTTATCTCGCGCTACATGAAGCACCATCGTCCAAGTGGGATCTCCATAGACCGGTCTCTGCTACAACGGCCTGATGTCTCCACTCGAGTGTCGTGTTCGGCTCGGCTCGCAAAAGCGGGCAGTTTCCCCTGGCACCACGTGGAGGAACGGAAATCGCCACCACTTTGCGAATACCACTGACCGTATTTATGAAGCCGCGCGAGCGGGAAGATAAACAAGATCATTCCGCTCCCTTTGCATCTCTGCAAGCGGTTGGTATTCACGGAAAAACGGGAGATGGGGCAAACGCAACGCATGGTTAGTTTGGCAAAGCGGAAATTCCAAAAAATGTTCTCTATTCTTTGTTTGTGATTTATCTCGATTTCTAATTTTTAAACAACAAAGTTTGCGAGGTTACCACAATATCTAAAAATTCAATAGCTACTATCACACCAAAAGCACCGAATGCAGCTTTATTGACATAATCAGACGTTCAGCGGCCTACCGGCCGCCAAACGTCTGGTTGGGGCTTCGCCCACCAACCCGGAGAATAGAACACCTCGATCGTCTACCCCTCCTTTTTGGGCCCTCTCTCATTCATTAGAGTAAAAAACTGGCTTTGCTATATAGTATAGTATAGCGGGTACGGTAGGAAAGAATCTTCAAAACTGCTCCTATGGCATCTGGCATACCTCCGAGTCCCTCCAGCGACTGGTCGTGGCGATAGTGTTGCGCGGGTAGCTACGAACTGCGCGATAAATCTGTGTTGGTATTCGGTGTGCTAATGGAGGGAACGCGGTGATTCGTACAGTGTTGTCTGGTATTGTTCGTATTGTTGTGGTTGTTGGTTTGGGGTTTGTTGGCTCTGCCTAAGGAAGCCCCACACGGGGTCCGTGTGAAGGGGCAGAGCGCTCATGGCAGAAGCCTGCGCGTGGCCCTCCACATGGACACCGCGTGGGCAGTGGTGTCAATGCCAGGCAACCAGTTCAGTGGGTAGTGTCTCCCCATGGTATATACTGGCTGCAGCCCAAGGCTGCAGGGATACAGTTCAGTGGGGAGTTCATAGACGGACCCAGGGATTCCTCAATTCAGGAGTAGCACTTAAGGGCATGGGACCATACACCTTCACGGGGTACTCGATGTTGGCAGCTTCGGGTGCGCCATGGGCAGGTTGGTGTCCCACGTGCTAACGGCAGAGCCGCTGCACTGGGACCGCCGACTTGCGACAGGTCCCCTTTCACTTGGTTCCCCTTCACTGGTCAACCTTCTGCTGGTCCCCCCCCCCTTAACTGGAACCCCCTCCCCCTCACCGGTCCCCATTGCTGGTCCCCATTTACTGGCTCCCCCCCCCCCCCCTTTCACTGGTCCCTCCTTTATCGGCCAACCCTTTTTCGCTCCCCCTTACTGGACCCCCATCCTTCACCGATCCCCATTACTGGTCTCACCCTCACTGGTCCTCCCTTTATTCATCAACCCTTTTCCGGTCCCCACCTCACTAGACCCGTTCCGGTTCCCCCTTCACTGGACCCCTTCGCCTCCCCTTCACCTGGTCCCCTTTCACTGGACCCCCCCCCCTTCACCGGTCCCCATTGCTGGTCCACCTTCTCTGGTCCCCTTTACTGGTCCCCTCTTTCACTGGGCCTTCCTTTATTGGTCAACCCTTTACCGCTCCCCCTTACTGGACCCCAACCCTTCCCCGGACCCTCATTACTGGTCCCACCTTCACTGGTAACACGTCGTGAGAATTCGGAACCTATGGTGCGCCATCGGTGACACCTCTCCTGAACCCTGATGCCTGTTGAACAACGTTGGTGACATGTGTTCTCAACCCGGACTGCTTTGCGCGACATGGTGACACGTCGTCTGAATCTGGAAAGCCTTTCGCGACATCGGTGACACCTTTTCTGAACCGATGAACGACGTCGGTGACATGTCTCCACAAGCTGGACGTGCTTTGCGCGACATCAGTGACACGTCGTCTGAATCCGAACACCCCTTGCGCGACATCGGTGACACCTCTTCTCAACCTGACGTCCTTTGCGCGACACTGGTGACATGTGTTTTCAAAGGCGCACTTCTGGTGCAGTAAATAAATAAATGTCTTCTGAACCCAAACGCCTGTTGAGCGACGTCGATGGCACATGTTCGGCACTCGGACGCTCTTTGCGTGACATCGGTGACACGTCTTCTGACCCCTCTCAACACGACGTTGGTGACACTCCGCATGAACCCGGATGGCTGCTACTCCATGTTTACGAAAGGCCAGATGAACAGACGGAAGGACAGATACAACCGCTTACTCTTTTACATATACTAGGATCATCCTTATTAATCCTACTCGAGGGAAAATTTCGGAAAGGCATTCTGACATAATTTCTGATTGGCTAGGTAAGAAGAACAATCGAACAACACCGGTTCACGAGCGGTGCCCCAACTATTACCCAAGTTGCTGATTGTGTCTTTGGTTGGAATCGCGTGTTAAATGAGGGAAAATCGGTTTATGTAATTTCCTCCGACCTGCCTTCGACAGTTAATCATAGGGAACGTTTATGGAAACTGAATCAGGTTGGTGTTGGAGGTGTGCTCCTACGTTGGATCTATTCTTAATACTCTTAATAGGCAGATATCTCTCCTCTACCCACATGTTAAACTAAACTCTCATTAAATTAAAATTGGACAAATGTAGAATTGAAATGGATACTTTGCTATTGATTTGAGATGTATCTAAAGTTTAGATAGACATAATTATTATTTATTACATGGCTAAAATCCATCTGAAGAACAATATAATTAGAAACAGTATAGAATGACATTCAAATGACTTTGGCTAACGATCCAGACCAAAGTGTAATAGAATGATTAGAAAGTACATACGATAACAAACACCCAGAGAATGAAGAATAGAAAGTGAGGGGCTCTGCCACAAGACCTCCTAATGTCCTAGAATTATTTATGAATCGACTTGCATTCGTAATAAATGGGTTCAGCTTGTACGGAATAACTGAGTTTTTGGCAAGTTTCATATAATCCGAACCTGCTCTATTAACAAAAAGATTATGTCGAATTGAAGATTTTGCAGTACTTAGTGAAAGTTTCTCTTCTCCACCTCGGGTTGTAGATGGTCTCACCATGAAGAAGTGACGTTAGGGCCTCTACAGAGTCTCGCTGCAGCACCCCGAGAACTCGTCCATATCGCTCCCGCCGCAGTGGGACCCACGCTGCCACTGTGGTGGAAGCCGCGGCGCGAAAGAGTTGTCGCGGAGCCGCCGCACGCAAAGGTCCCCGAGGGCTGCCGCAGTTCACGGCGGCTCTCACCCGCAGCGCCAGGAGCAGCGGGTGAGGCCCGCCGGAGGGCGTGATAGATGGGTGTCCATTATGGTTCATCTATTCTAAACATTTTTTAAACGAATCTACATGCTAGGGATATAGTAGGTTGTGCATAATCTCTTTCCATAAAGAAGCTTGACAACCAACAATATAATCACCGGTGGTGTCGACAAATGGAGGTGTGTGGAATCCTGCACTCAAAACGTAACGCAAAAAACCTTAGTACGATGTTAGGTAACCTTAATTGCTTGGAAAATCTCCGTGACCTTCCAGTCACAAGTTAGTGGTCTGAGGTTTAAGGAGAACCCTTGCACAGAAATGCAACAAGAAAGCAGACCGTTCTTTTTCGTACGAGGTATAACTACATCGACCAGACCTCCCGGACTCAACAGGACATCGGACGGAACGCTGTCATCACAAGGGCTAGCACATTATCTTCGAGCTGCTTGACAAGCGAGGAACTTTTAGTGGAGGCAGATCGACAAAAAAGAGAGCAAGCGCAAAATGGCATAGAACTGTTGAGTTATAAGAAGTGTTCTATTAGATTTTGGCGCTTAGATTCAAGAACTCCTAACCTGACTTAGAAAACGCTTCTTTACAAAAGGAGAAGCGTTCTGCTTACTTCATCTCTGACATTCTTAGAGGTCGTAACTGCTGGCAAAAGTACGCAGTGTTGCGTACAGCAGCCCTTGCGGCGCCGCACCACCCGCCGTTGTCATGGCGGGTCCGCGGCAGCCGCAAGACTCTGCTGCCGGCCTTAATCAAGTCTACAGAAACCATGGAGAATTTTGTGAACCATTACGAGGTCGTATATTCTTCGTCTGTATGAAAGTGTCTGTAGCCCAGGTTGTTTGTTTCTTACTTCACTGCTGGGAATAGCATGGTAATCAAAGCTACATTTCCTAATAAAAGTTTTCTAGTGAAGCCATTTTGGACTTCTTCAAATCTAAGTATATTTTCCTTATTAACTGGATAAAAATTGTTGTTCCATACTCAGGTATCAGCCTAACGTAAGCCTTATTAGCTCTGACAACGGCAGAAGGGTTTTTTTTTGTGGAAAGACTTCTAAAGAGATTGTGTACTAAAGCCATCGCTTTATCTGCAATTTGTTCACAATGCGCGCCGAAAGCCAAATTTGCATCGAATAGAAACCCAAGATCAGTTGCTTGATTAGTGCTTGTAATATCATTTTCACCTAACTTGCATGTATAGCCGGGGTTTGTTCTTCCTAAATAGAGCATCTTAGTTTTTTCTTTTGACAAAGGAGCCACCATTCGACAGACAGACAGCGGCCACAGACATAATGTAAGGAAGTCAAAACTATCTCTTTCTTGAAAAAAAAGTTTCAGTAAGAATTCACATCCTTAAAGTGTCTTAAGGAAAAATAACCACACTGCAAAAGAACAAAATTCCCGTCATCTGATCTCAAGGAATTGTCTTGGATTGCTTCTAACGTGCTGGAAATCAATCAATTCTCTAGAGTGTTTAATAGTATTAACAGCATTAATTTTATAGCACTAGAGAACAATATAAGAAAGTGTTACTAAACTGTTGTCGCACTATAATACTCACTGGAGCTCAAAGGTTTTAAGAGGTTTCCTCGTGCATAAATTATGCACGGTGCTCAGCTCAAAATCTATCTCAAATGAAAATGAATGAAAACTAACTCCTGGCTAAATCGATCACTTGCCTTAGTGATAATATCCTGAAAATTCACGTGTATTATAGCGGGGACATCTGAGGTTACCGGCTGATATACTAGAAGTCATACATCTTTCGCAAAACCCATGTATGACCGTGTATGATTTGTGCATGCAACCTCAGCTGGCCTCTCACGCTGTCAACTAAACCATAGATACCTTTACCGGTTTCGGGTGTCTGACTTATCGATTTTATGGGGCGTTGTCCTTTCGTTTTTCATTTTCGAATTTTTCGGCGATAAGCGGCTTGGGGGATCACCTTGTACTGAGTGGTTATCCCCTTGATAGGAACACTCATGATTGTCAAATTACATCGGAAATGGCCTGCCTCAGTCCACCCCTAGGGTAGAACACACCAGTGCTGTGTAGAATTGTTAATTTCGTGAATTAGAGAACGTACAAATCTGCCGTACAAGCTGCTCCCGAGCCGTTTATCTCCGAAAAATTCGAAAATAAAAAACTAAAAACTGCGAACCGCCCAAAAATCAATAAGTCTGATACCCAAAACCGCTAAAGGTGGGCTCAATTCACAAGAAGCGAGAGCGGACGCAGATGAAGACGGGACGTGGATGCGGCGGTAACCCTCGAAAACTTCTCTTGTGGGATGGGTCGCAACAGAAGTTCCTACCACAAAGCTGCCTTTGTGGGACGTGGCTGGTACGCAACGCCCTTAATAGGAACGCGGATGGGACGCAACGGCCCAAATAGGTTCGCGGCTGGGACGGAACATCTGATATGGGACGCGGCTGGGACGCAACGAATGTCTGAGCTAGTTGGTGGTGCCCGCTCTTGAGCGATTTCCTAGCATAACGAAACACATTTCATGGGCAACAACAGTTTCCGAGTTTCTAGTCGGGAGTGGGGAGCCTAAAAAGGAGCGTTCTGTGTGCAAATATATTAGGTGAGACAACCTTACTAGATTTCCATCCAGAAGGATGATGATCAAGTAGCTAAAACAGGTAACATGGTTAGGATGAAATAAAAATAGGCGAAGGCGCCACCAACCAGCGTTTTGGACACATACAAGAAAATGTAGTTTTATTCGATTGATAGCAAATTTTTGTTTGCATGCAGTTTCACATCTGATAACGGTGCAGCATAAACAATTGTAAAAAAACATGTCCTGACTTTTTTGTTGAGTATTTACGCTATCAATCAGGTAACTGCGACTTGCCTTGCGAGTGCATGGCGCGATCCAGTCTTTACATGCACTACATAATTGCTCACTTGCTGCGTTTCATAACAAAATTTTATTTATTATTTCTTAAAAAAATTGTATAAAATTATTACACTCATTCAGGCAGCTGTAGTGAAAAAATTAAAAAAAACCCTACTCTAAATTTTATCATAACAACGTCCTGTAAAGTCTGTAGTTTAACCCGTAGGAAGCTTGTTTCGACTTGGAAGACGTTCAGTTCGATTTAAAAGTTCATACGCCAGCTTAGAAGAGTGGCTTTTTGACGGCTTTTTTTTCCGCACCGACGGCTTTTTGACGGCTTCGCCGTGGCAATAACTACTCATCATTAATTGTTGACACCTTTGTCATGGTTTTTTCAGGAAGAGCATCTTAACTACGTCGATCAGGGCAAGTTAGAAAAAAAGCGAAAAAATGGACGACATTCACAAAAACGATTATTTGCACAATACCGATTGATGGCGATCGACAGTTCAAAACCGAACTTCAGATTCGTGTTCAGCGGCCTCGATTACCCCCAGGGGTAAAGTTTCTTGCCACTTGAACGACATCCACAAAAAATCGATAATATCGATCGATATCGATTGGTCGACTCCAGATTCGTGTTCAGTGACCTCGATTACCCCAGGGCTAAAGTTTCTTGCCACTTGAACGACATCCACAAAAAATCGATAATCTCGATCGACTATGAGATACAGAAGAAGGTCTACCTGTGAAAGCAACTACTGCAATAACTTAGTTAACAGAAACCTCTGGAATTTACGCAAAGGTAGGGATAGAAGGTGCTCATTGTCCGCAAGCAGCAAGTTGAGCTCGCGTAAGCTTCTGAATGTCAAAAATGTAGATCTTGTCGTGGTCCTTGCAACGGGAACATGTAGGCGGAGTTTACCTCTTCTTGTCCTAATTACTTTGCCTCGGAAAATTTGGGAAGGGTTCATGTAAAGTTTTCCAGTGAGAATCTTAAAAAGCACTTAATTTAAGCCAAAGCATCGCATTATTAATTTTCGTGTGAAATTATTTTGAACGCTTTCCAGCATGTCGATATCCCTCTTCTTGGTAGGACTGAAAACTTTTGTTGCAGACTCAACTACGGGGCGTACGTATGTTACGTAGGCTCGCAGAAGCGTCTTAGAATTTTTTCTTTTAAGATCCTTGAAGAGATCATATGTGCGAAAGTTGGCAATTTTCACCACAGAATTGTAATGCTCATCAAAATTGAGCTTCTTTTTTATTAAGAGACCGAAGTCTCAAACATCCTCAACTACTTCACGATATTCCAAATGAAACGCCCTCTTAATGGTTTAGCCAAATACTGGGGAAGGCTAGAACATGTCCGAAAGCAGGACGTAGAAGATGTATTAGGTTGTCCCATAAGTCTCCGCCGCTTTTTTCAACGATTCATTGCAGATTTTGCCGGCGGTCTCCTACACAGCGCTGCATAGCTTTCGAAAGAGAATGATTTGCTCTATCAGAGCTTGTATTGCATTTCTTTTTTCATCATGAAATTTGTCAATTTTTAGGTCGTTGAAGTGAAAAGTGAAAAAGTGAAAAAGTAGCAATTTGCGCACTTGTTCTCTCCGCTTAGGTTTGTAATTTTTTGCGCAGTTTTTTTATAGCACTTGGAAAACAATGCTCTGTACTACAAGAATGTATGTTAGTGCTATTTGCTCATTTGTCCTTTGTTGATTTTTAGGTCATCAAATTGGGACGTCCGACTTTTCCGTCCGAATTTTTACCAAAACTCCGGTTCCGTGGTTGAACTTTTTTGCTTGGTGTTATATGTCGTTTGGAAGACGAAGTCTTGCTCAGTAAGAATCTGTGTCGCGTTTATTGGCTCACACTAATTTCTGTCGAATATCAACAACTGAAGAAGGAGAAGGAGTTGTTGGTGAAGACATCTTCTCTTTTTGGCATTTTGTTGATATTTAATAGAGATCAATAAACTCGACATATATTCTATTAGAGCAGGACATTTTCTTTGAATGACATATAACACCAACCCAAAAAGTCCAACCACAGAGCAGGAGCTGTCGGCAAAAATAACCATCCTCCTTCGGACGTCCCAATTTGATGGCCTAAAAATCAATAAATTACAAATGAGCAAATAACACATATATTTTTGTAGTACAGAACATTGTATTCCAAATGTTGTAAAAAACTGCGCAAAAAATTGCAAACCTAAGCGGAGAGAATAAGTGCGTAAATGGCTACTTCTTCACTTTTTCTCTTTTTACTTCAACGACCTAAAAATTGACAAAATTCATGATGAAAAAAAACTCAATATAAGTTCTGATAGAGCAAATCATTCTCTTTCGAAAGCTATGCAGCGCTATGCAAGAGACCGCCGTCGAAATCTGCAGTGAATCGTTGAAAAAAAAAACGGCGAAGACTTATGGGACAACCTAATATTTGCTGCTATAAGAAAGTCGATAAAGAAAAAAGGGGGTTCGCCACGGTTCGTGCAAAGAAGGTGACCACACGATGTAGCAAGTGTTTGAAGTGTTTTAGTCTAGATTGTTTTTAAAATTCTTACAAGAAGTGTCACTAGTTCTTTTGTGCATAACCATTTTTCTAAAATGTAAGGAGTTTGTGAATAGAATCGAATTTTTCGAGGCTTGAATAGTGTCTAGTGTTGATTAATTGTTTTATCAATGTTAAGAAGTAAATGACCCCGGACCACTGCGCAGATAGCATTGGTAGGATCCAACACATCTAATGAATACTAGTAAACTATGAAAAAGCGAGAAGTGGGCCGCAGCGAACCTGTTTTATAACCGGGAGCCAAAATCGGCCCGCGCGGTCCCACGCGACAGAAAAACTGCTACCCGCAATCGACCCCAGAGCGGTCGTCAATGAGTTAAACATTGTGTAGAGCCGAAGAGAATACCGCAAATGCGGCACATCGGTGGCAAAACTGTCACTGATATGCCGCTTGGCGGTATACGCGGCGCCGCCAATGTGGAAGCGGCAATAATGATTCAATGCATTATTGCCGCTGCAGCCGCTTTGCTGACAAGGTTCTGTTCTGGGTCTACTCAGTGCCATCACCCATGTAGCATGGGGCGTGATAAGACATGCTGATATTGACTGGAATGGGTAAACACGGCATACGGCTTCTGGGCTCTAGCTGATCGTTACGGTGATCCAGAATGGAAACTGATAATGATAATGATACTGGTAATGGTGCCGCGCTGCATCGTCCTTTCGCTACTACGAGGCAGTCTTGCCCTCTACGCGGCTGTTGTTCTGACTGCCGCGGCCGCGTTGCCGCGAAAGTGTGAGGAGGCCTTGAGACTCGTCCTTTCTGTTTCAGATTACGAACAGATCAAATTTTGCCACCTATAAGAAATCTCAAAGAGCTGTGCTTTTACTACTATTTATTGGCGAGAATCTCGTCAGTACTTCCGTGAGTTCGTTCGCCCCTGGTGGTTGATAAGAAACTATGCTAGTTGTGTTGGTTTTGTAGTACTTGCTATTAGTGACCCGGTACTAATCTGTGACATTACTGAGTTAATGTATGACAATGTTCATATCTGGTAAATAAGTGAAGTAAAAAATTAAGCACTGTCGTACCATATTCGACTACTGGTCGTACGTAGAATTTGAATGCTAAAACTAAGGGTTTGGCTGCTTTCGAGTGCAAGGGCTTAAATATATTATCACCTATCGCAGGAGCTACCTGTCGTACTTGCTCGTCTAGTAGACTCCAGCAACGTATCCATTCATCCTTATCAGGTGCCGAAGTGCTCCAACATTGGATCCTCCTCGTTCGAGGGAAAGAGCGTCGTATCCTTTGTTTTAGATAGCATATGTGTTGTATATATATAGGTGGCGATGTCCGTTCCTCCACGTGGTGCCACTGGAAACTGCTCGCTTTGTGAGCTAAGCTAAGCACGGACACTCGAATGCAGGCGACAGGCCCTTGTGACAGGCCGGCCTACGAAGACCATGTCACATCACATGGTTCATGACGTTAAGTGAGTATCGAGATAATGCTACGGCGTCCGCGGGAGCCGACGCGCACTCGCAGAGCCCGGCGAGTGTGAGAAGTATGCGAGGGTCCCTGATGCGAGGACGGCATCGGGGGGCAACTGAGCTAGTCCGAAAGTCCCGTAACGTAGGCAAGACCCGCGTAGCTACGCTGAATGTGGGTACGTTGGCGGGCCGCTCGTGCGAGTTGGCAGAAGCACTGGAGCGAAGACGAATCGACTTATGTGCGGTACAGGAGACGAGGTGGTCCTGTTGTGAGTCGAGGGACATAGGCCGAGGCTTCAAGGCCATTCTGTGCGGCAGTCCCAGGACCACCAGCGGAGTTGGTGTAATCGTCTCCGAACGTTTCCGAGACGCGATTATAAGCGTGGAACGTTTTAAGGACCGCTTGATGAAGGTCGTAGTCGCTGCTGAACAGCGTATGTATCATTTCTTCTCTGCATACGCTCCGCAGGCAGGCTGCTCTGAGAGAGCCAAGGATGCGTTTTGGACCTTGCTTGATGAAAAGACAGCAGAGGTACCGTCAGAAGACGCTGTCGTTATCGCAGGTGACCTCAACGGTCATGTGGGGACTGCGAAAGATGATTGCAGCTGTCACGGCGGTTTCGGATATGGAGCACGTAACGCTGATGGTGAGCGAATCCTTGAGTATGCGGACTCGCATAACCTCATCATCGCGAACACCGTATTTCGAAAGCGTGACTCCCACCTCATCTCATACTATAATGGGAGCTCCAAGTCTCAGATTGACTTTGTCATTGTGAAGGATCGCGACCGAAGCATTGTCACAGACGCGAAGATCGTGCCGTATGAGACGTCGCCCCACAGCATCGACCGCTGGTGTGCACCTTTAAGATCACCCCTCCGAGGGTGCAGCAGGTAGAGCGATGCGGTGCTGCAAGAATCAAGTGGTGGCGAATGAAAGAGAAGGAAGCAGCTGTGATTTCTCGCGTACGGTTGCCGACAGTCACGACTGTCGACGAAACTTGGAAGAAAGCAACCGACGCGATACGCCAAGCTGCAATAAATTAGAAAAGATTAATGCATACTGAATGAAATGCAGGACTAAAGTAAGGAATACCCTGTTTCACCTCTTAGCCCTATACAGGATATTGAAAACAATGGGCGGCTACCATTACTCCCAGAGGATCATCAGTAGGGCAGGGAGTGGTAGCGTATCAGCAAGAGTGCGGAGCGCTATTTATAACCAGACGAGATCAAAAATATTTGCGGGAAAGTGCTGTGGGCGTGTACCAAAGAAAACTATGTAATCAAAATATGGAAAAGTAAATAATAAGTCAAAATTATAGGAAAACAGGATATATATTCTTAAAACAGAATTGTAACTATTTTAGTTGTTGAAATATTCTATCAACAAACTTATGCGTTTCCTTAAAAGAATTATGAAGTTCATATTCATAGGGAATATTTTTATTATTAATGATACATGAGGTGATTGCTTGGAAGATAACTTTTTTATTATACTCCAAGTTTAGTAAGTTATTAATTAAGTTACTTAATCTATTTATAAAGTCTTCTTTTAATGTACAATTTCGAGATATGCGTAGAGTCTCAGTATAAATTATAGATTTTTTCAGGGCGTAGCTGGTATAAGTTGAGCTATGGGGAAATCTGATAGTTCTAAAAGTGAAATAATCTGTTTTATTATATTGTTTTGTGTACAATCTGTCACCATCTACCATAATTGTTAAATCCAAAAAGTTACATAATTTGTCATCAACGTTAGTTTTAGTTAAACTTAAACAATTTTGGTAAGTATTAAATAATTTATCTTCAATGTAACTATTTTCTAAATTATGTATGATTAATATGTCATCCATGTATCTATAAGGTAGGAAAACTTTATTAAATAGAAAATTGTTAGATGAGCTTTTAAACTCAAATAAGCATAGAGTAAGATCTGCTATAATTGGGCTGGCATCACCACCTTGTGGAACACCTTTGATTTGTCTATAAGTAGAGTTGCCAAGAATGCAGTAAGCATTATTTAATAGATAATCTAGCATATATATTATATCTTCTTTTTTGTAAGATCTGTAATTACCATTTTGAGAAGGTGAGTCACTATAGAATGTTTTGTATTTATTTACTAACAGAAAGTTTTTGTTAGCATTTTTAAAGCAAATATTTATGATTTCTGTGATGTTCTTAATAACTGTGTTATGTGGGATATTTGTAAACATATCTGCGAAATCAGCAGAATAAAGCTTAAGATTTATATCATTTAGTAAGCATATTTCACTGGATATGTTAATGTCGTTGATGGACCAAAAATTCTTAACACAGCCATTCTTACATAGAACATTGTAAGCATAATTTTTGAAGTGACTCCTGATATGTGCAAGAATAATAGCTAATTCAATAGCAAGTGGTTTGACACTACTGTTTGAAGCACCGGTTATAAACCTGAACTTAACTGGATTTTTATGAACCTCAGGAATACAATAGATTAAAGGAATAGCGCTACTACTGTCACAACTTAAATTGAAACTAGTGATGCATATGTTATGTTTATTTATTAGCTCTTTAATTTCAATGTTGGTAGGAATGTATATTTTTTCTGTTGTATGGTTGTTCATGCTTTCTATCTCACTATTAATAATATTATAGTATAATTTTTTACAAACGATGCCATAGTTTGAAGATGCTTTATCTAAGGGACATAATATAAAGTACTTTTTCACGAAGTTTATACTAGCCCAGTTTATTTTTTCAATATAATTGGGACTTTTTTGTTAACATGTAAGAGAGCTCTATTTTTTCTTTTGTAGAAGAACATTTTTTGAGTATTTTCAATTATATTCAAAACTTCAGCATTAAGTCTATATCGATTCCTAATTTTTGTCATCACTTGCCGGAATATGTTATGCCAGATTTGTTTGATGTCGTAAGAAGTGATATTGGGCTGTGGCCTGTACTTCGTTCCTTTACATAATAATTGGTAAACTTCTAAATTTTTAAAAATATCAATATTTCCAGTGATCACATGTCCATAATAAGAATCTATATAGGATTGATATTTATTGCAAATGCAGGGGGGTTATATGTAGTATTGTTATCTATACTACGTAAAAAACTATTGTAATTGAAGAGTTTTTTGGAAATAGGTACTTGATATTGATATACAATTCTAAACGGTTTATAAGGTTTGTCACTATTCTCTTTAATTAAACTAACCACATATTTATCATTAATGATTTTATTTATATTAAAAGAATCAAGGATCGTGTCATAATATGGCATTTTGAGATTGATTAAATTATTATTTCTTATTGGTTTTTGTATAGGACTATCTCCAAAGTTAAAATGGAAGTAGCATAGTGTACTGAGTAAGAGAATTTGATTTTCATGAGAGGTTACTAAAGATTTCATATTATTGAGAGTAGTTGATAAAAGAGTTTTAATATAGTTTTGGCTTTTACCCTTGAGGAATCTGAAAAATTCGAAGCCATTACGACATTAATCATTAAGAAAGCACAGTGTTTCTTCTATAACATCTTTAAAGTTGAAGTGCTTTTTAGTTCTCTTTTTCTGTTTCTTACCTCTGTTAGAACGATTTTTAACTATCTGTAGATTAAAAAATGGATGATTAGGCTTATGTGAGAGAGGATTAGAAATATGTGTTAAATTACCATAACCTTTAATGTTGTCATTAAAGCCAAAGGGGTATGCGGTCATTAAAAGTTTGATCCAAAAAAGTTCTTTATCTTTCAAAATGGATATGTCTGTGTTTTCTTCAAGATTATCTAGAATTGTAACTTTAAATTTTTTACTAAAGCAAGTACCATCAAAGTGTTTGTAAAAGATTTTTTTAGTTTTTTGCCTATAGATGTTACTTATATGCTCCTTAATTCTAGTTTTCAGTTTTCTTGTTGTAATACCTACGTATTGTTTACCACAATCTACACAAGAAAGGCAATATACAACATTGGAAGACATACAGGTGGCTGAACCTGTCTTATAAGTATTTATTACGCAACCGGTAGTGAAACTATCAATATAATTGTTAGTATCTATAATATCGCAAACTGCACATTTTTTATTACATATTTTACCTATTACAGAGTTACCAAAATCTTCAAGGTTGTACTTGCCGTTAATTTTGCGCTTAAGAAAGCGCTTAAGCTGAAAGTAATGGGCGTTGGAAGTTGTAGTTGAGCTGGTTTTTGGCCTAGATCAAACGTATAGGACGGCCAAGTCCCATACGAGTGGGAAGGTTACCCTGAGGTCTCGGAGGGGATGCCTCCTGGGGTTGGCACTCCCAAAGAAATACTATACCGGAGGCGTAGTACCTACCCTCCCATGCCAGTAACTACTTGTATAACCCCATCGGTATAGCTATGAGCAGGAGAAAGAAAGAAGGAGGAAAAGGCAAACCTACCGGCAAGGCAAGTACAACCTTAACAAATGGTTTATAAAAATAAGGAATTTTAGATAAGGTGCAGTGACAGCATTCTACTAATCACATATATAACACTAATAACCATAATAATATGTGCTTTAAAAATTGTATTATTGTATTATAGAACAATATTGTTTATATTTTATAAATATTAAATTAAATATTTAAGCTTATTTTTAATTGTTTATTTTTATTCTTTTATAAACAAATTTATATCTATTTATATTTTTAATTTAAATTTTATTTTTTTATATTTATTTATTTTTTTAATTTTTTTTTAAAATTGTTATTATTTTTAAACCTGCTATTAATTTTTATTTTTTAAATTATTATTATTATTTAAAAATTAATATTTTTAAAAAAATTTTAATTTTTTTTAAACTATTATTATTACTATTATTCAAAATAGTTGAATCCAAATAAATACTACTTATTACTAACACAAAAATTATCATTTAGCGAAAAATAACTGAAAACATGAACGTGTATAGTTATTTGTATTTATGTTAGTCTGATTTTCTGCATGTATATACATACTATAATATTGTTATACATATATTTATAATATGGTTTGATTGTTGTGTATTGTATATTGTATACAAATAATTTGTAATATGGTTATTAAACTATCAGCATATGAGTCAGTGCGCGAAATGCGAAAAGGTGCTCCATTTTGATTAAAGGACGCGGATTGTGACCGTAATCATGTTTTTGAATACTAGAGGCCTAAACTTTTTTAGGCCAAGATGACAGATGCATTTATTCTTTGTAATCGTTTTAATTATTCGTGTTCTATGCATACTAATAGTATATATAGTTTGATTGTAACTATTCTATAGTTTTGCAACTATAACGAACAGTCTTTCACAATATAACTAGTCTTTATCACCACTTCTATGTAGCTATCTCGAATTCACACTCTTATATTCTATTCCCTTTCCTTTGAGAACAGAGTGGCCTAATTGAATACTAACTAATAGCACAAGGATTCAGTATTGTTCAAACCTTCACAAACAAATGCGTTAATATGCGTTAATTCACGAGAGTTATCCACTATATATAATGAATAATGGTTCTCTTCCAACATGTCTCACTAGCCACTAAGGCTCTCGTAGGATGTATATGGTGAAAAAAACCAATAAATTTATATATTGATAATTATATCAAGTGTATTGTTATTTTTTATATATTAGTACAATTTTTAGTATGTTTATACGGATGTTTATGATGAATAAAATATAAATTTATATAATATTGATAATTATATCAAGTGTATAGTTATTTGTTTATATATTAGTCTAATTTTTATATGTATATACATATTATAATATTGTTACATATTTATAATAACGTTTTGTTGTTGAAGTTAGTGTACAACATATAACAAGGTGCTCCATTTTGTTTAAAGGACGCGGAATGTTACCGTAGTCAGATTTTGAATATTGAAACTTTTTTAGGACTAGATGATTGATGCATTTATTGTGTTCGTGTTTTTTATTTCATATATGCCGATTGCGTGATAGTATTTCAATGCATGTTATTAATCGCAACATTTTACAAAAAGGATTGTTTCAGAGTAGCAATTTAGGAGACGGATCGTTGTCGGAATGTCTGAATGTCAACAAACTGATACTGGTATGTCGTCGATCTGCAGGAATACAGGTAAGAGATAAATGCATTGTGAAACTAACCATTTTAAAGTATTTTGTATAGGAGTCAATTCCAGATTTGTTTTTTAACGTGGATGCTGAGAAACGTGCAAAATTCAATGATGTTTTCCAAAATAAAATTCTCAAAGGATACGCTAGGATCATAAATATACCCGTACAGTTGCGAAAGGACTTTGACGAATTTATAAAGGAGTTCTTGAACTGGATAAAGTAAGTAACTTTTTGAATACAGGAATAAAAGCTTAATAATTAGAAACCCACGGTTTAGATATGAAGGTGCTGAAGAGAACTATGAGGAGGTTTTGACTTGGCCAATGCCTGCCGGGCAGAATAAAAATTTTTTTGCTATACGAGTAAGTTAATTTTATCAGCAATATCTATGAGATAGTAATTGTAATAATTTTTTTTAACTTTTTAAATGTAATACATTTATTAAGGTAAAAATTTCATACAAATTTCGGACCTGGTTTCGTGAAAAAGGCTACAAGAATCTATTGCTATACAATCAGCAAAATGGTTTTGACATGAGGATTATACAGGAGAAAGGGATGCGTAGCAAGGAAAGGCAGAATCTGTGGTAAATATCCAAATACCTTACGCTACTTTGGAATAAGATAAATGATTTTTGTTTTTTAGCCTTTTCGTGAGGAACAAGGTCAAGGAGCTGTATATTAATGCCGGGAGGAGACCGATAAATATGAAAATAAAGAAGGACGAGCTGATATTAGAAAATGTCGGTGTGAGTTTTCTTATATTTATTTAATAATTAACACATATCTCTTTAAAAAACCAATATTTATTTATTTATTTACATGTTTATTTTTAAATATTCGTGATTAACATTTTTAATATTTTTTAATTTCAATATACATTTATTTATACACATATTTACTATTATTATTTTATTTTATACGTTTTAAATAATACTATTGCTTTATTATAAATTTTAAATTTTAAATTATGTATTGTTATAAATTGTGTATTATCTTATAAATTGTAATCTGAACCAGATTATTGTAGCACTTTGACCCTGTTGTACTGGCAAAGAGGTTGTCGTTAGACGTGAGTGAGTGGAAAGGTTTATCTTTGGAATTTCTTATAGACGAGAGGATACAGAAGGAGGTAGGCAATTATTAAGAACTTGCATATGACTAATATGCGAAATGTTTGTTTATATAGGGAAAAACGTCTGCCATAGGGCCCTTATGTCTTCCAGGACTGGAAAATCCTAATATAAATGAGGTAAGTAATATTATTAATAGTATGTGTATATATATCTCTAATTGTATATGGATATAACTTACAGGAGTTCCATGTTAGGAAGCGATTGAACGAAACTGTTCTGGAGGACGTTCCAACCAAAAAATCGAAGAATGACTTCAAAACTGGCAGCGGAAAAAATAGTGCGTGAAAAATGTGAATTAATTGGTTTTAGTTGTGTTAAACTAACACGCTTTAATAAAGTTTGTGTGTGCTCATGTTGTTTATCAAAGGTTCATAATGCTATTATATGCATTTGTAATATATTATATAACGTACGTGGCTGTGTAAACAGCTTAAGAAATGTTGGTTGTTAAGTTAATCATAGGATGAAGTGGTATATGTTAAGAAGTAAAAGCAGCAGTTAAGCAAAAGAAAGAAAAATAATAATACTAATTAAGGGGTGTTAAGAAGTATTATAAATATCATTATAGGATTGCTTAAGGAGTAGCTAGTGTTAGTAGAAAGAACTTTAAATTTTGTTTGGTTAAAGTATTTAAAGTAAAACTATCCACGTGGATAGCATGACCGTATGGTCTGATTTGGCCGTGTGGCCTGCGGGCAATATGCGACCGAGTAACTTTGGATAATGAAATAGGTGTTGTGAAGGAATTAGGTTGGAACTCGGCATAACGAAGCCTGGGCGACGCAAGGTCGACAAGCAGACATGGCTGTGGACAGACGATGTGAAAGCGAAGGTTCGAGAGAAGTCGCTTTATCATGTGTTTCTCAGCGATAAAACAGCCGACAACTGGCAGAAGTATCAGAAGGCGAAGAAGGCTGCAAAGAAAGCCGTGGCTGTTGCAAAAGCCACTCATTATAGTGATGTCAACGAAAAGCTCGCGTCGCGCGATGGTGAGCGGTATTTGTACCGACTTGCTAAGACCCGCCATCGCCAAACCGAGGACATTGAAAAGTTTGTTGGCATCAATGATGAGAGCGGCCATCTTCTGACAGACCGCAAAAAGGCGCTGAAGCGATGGCGTGATTACTTTGGGGAAATTTCCACCATGGAATTTCCTCATCCGGCCATCCCTTCTGTGGCTTCTGTTCACGGTCCCGTTCACAAGATCACCGTGGAGGAAACAGAAGCGGCTCTAAAGAAGATGAAGCCCGGTAAGGCGACAGGGCCGGATGATCTGGCAGCCGATGTTTGGAAGTCGAAGCTCTGGTATCATGCTGAGTGGTTGGCTGAATTCTTCAACCAGGTAGTAAAGGAGAAGAAAGTACCGGAGTGTTGGCACAACAGTACGACGATTCCGATTTGGAAGAAGAAAGGCAGTCCTGCAGACTGCTGCAATTATCGTCCGATTCGCTTGCTTTTGCACAGCATGAAGATCTTCGAGCGAATCCTCGATAGACGAATTCGTGAGATCGTCAAGCTCTCGGAAAACCAGTGCGGCTTCGTAGCTGGTTGTGGAACCATCAACGTACCCTGAGGAACTTATAGAGTGGGTGCGGATACTCTACTCTTGCCCAAAAAGTAGAGTGCAAGCTGCAGCTGGAACCTCAATGGAGTTTCCTATCTCTGTTGGGGTGCACCAAGGTTCTGCGCTTTCTCCACTCCTCTTTGTTGTCGTTATGGATGCCATTACGCGAGATCTTCAGAAGCCTGTCCCATGGACATTGCTCTATGCTGATGACGTGATGCTCGCTTGCGAAGATAAAGATGATCTCGAGCGGCAGGTGCAAGCTTGGTGCGACCGCCTGGCGATGTTCGGACTCAAATTGAACGTCAAGAAGACCGAGTACCTAACGACTGACGTAAGCGAGTCCGGCTCCATTAAGATTAACGGTACTGAGCTTGCTCGCACTTCGGTGTTTAAATACCTGGGGTCAGCAATAGCATCTGACGGGGGTCTGATGGTTGAAGTGAACTCACGCGTGAGTGCAGCTTGGTCCAAGTGGCGTTCGCTGACTGGTGTGCTCTGCGACAGGAAGATACCAGAGCACCTGAAGTCAAAGATCTACAGAACAGTCGTACGGCCGGTAGCAATATACGGCGCTGAGTGTTGGCCTGCGACTAAAGAAGTTGAGACGCGCCTCAGCGTCATGGAGACGGAGATGCTGCGCTGGATGGCTGGAGTCACGCGCCTGGACCGCATTCGAAACGAAGCTATTCGGCAGAAGTTCGGTGTCGCGTCGATAGCGGACAAGATGCGCGAAGCTCGCTTACGATGGTACGGCCACGTTCTGCGTGGAAAGGATGACAGCGTCCGCAAGATAGGCCTTGAGTTGGAAGTGTTAGGAAAGCGACCTAGAGGACGCCCGAAGCAGCGTTGGTCGGATACGTTACACACGGACATGAAAGTAACTGGCGTCCACCCTGATCAAGCGCATGACCGGGAAAGGTGGCGTCATGACACCAGAAGAGCGGACCCCGCGACGAAGCGGGACAAACGCAAGAAGAAGAAGAAGATGTGTTGTATATATAGGATGGTTGTACACGTTTTTTTGACAAGTCTCATGACTTTTTACAGACGACCTAAAACAAAAACTCCAGAACGCGTGGTTTGTTCTGGTTGAGTGGCTCTGGTTCATTTCACTTCTTCCACCTTAATCCTCTGTTAAAGCATAACTACATAGACGTGGAACTGCAAAAATATTTATTAAAAGCTTCACAAGGTATGCTAACAGGCGGGAGAAGCGTGCCAAATATAGATATTTCACTGTAGCCACTCATCCACTTTTTGTTTCAGCTCTCGTGACCAATCAGTTATGATATCTGTAAGTTTCGTAATTCCTGTCACCAGCAATTCAAACTTCAGGAGACCAACGATATTCTTCGTCCCAAGGTGTTTGCTTTGTTCGAAGTTCTTGGCTAGTTTGGGTTCCCTAGTCGGTACAGGAGAATCGTTTCCATCAGGTGATTTTGAGTTTGCCGATAAGAGAGACGGCGAGGGCAAGGCCGAGTCCGATAGTGGTTTTGCTTCCATGCAGCACAGCACGGAGAGGATCGAGATGAAAATCCAGACGAGCATTCTCCTGAAAAACGTGTCTTTATGAGAGGGTGGTTTCCATGTTGACAGCCCGCGTAAGAGCAATATAAGACATTCGCTGCGACTGTCGGCTAATAACTGATCATACTCATGTGATGCTAAGCTAAAGTAAAGGTAGAGTTTGTAAGAAGAATAGCTGCACTTTGAGTCTACGTTATTCTTTTATGCAGCGCATTTCATCAGCATTATTCCAACGTAACATTTGCCCGCGCCTAACTTCTTAAACACTCTGAATCCTTCGTAGGAACTACCTCACTTGCCCTATTAATATTTGTCGTAGTAGCAGCGCAGTCAATGGAGGCGCCGCACCCGATTCCAGTTTCCGATACAGGCCAACCACGTCTGACACCTCCCGAGGTCTATGCATTGGTACACTCTTGAATGGGAAGTAAAGAAAGTGACCTGTATAGGCCTGCGCGTTCTAAATGACTCCACGATATCCCGTGAAAATAGAATGTGTGGCTCATCCCAAAAAGGATTGTTCAACACCGTCCCTTATCCATTATCCTTTACTAGTTGTAGGTCCACTTGAAAGAAACCACCTTTTTCCATAGGAAGGCAACAGTAGCTTAGAACAGATTTCTGAAGAGCCTCGAAAGCGTTACTGGGTACACTGCTGGTGAAATTGTCCCCAACGGCACGCTACAATTTGATCTACACTTCCTAGATGGCTTTTCTCAACTTTTTAATAGCTCAGACATGCGTACTGTTGGTTTTTGTTCTCTCCAAAAGGACTGTCCGTATGCTTCCTATCCAAATTAGTTTAGGTTTAGAATTTCGTCTTGTTTTGTGATTTCTGTTGTTGTCCAAAGTCCCACTTTGATTTTGTTTCTGTTTTGATTATTGTTTCTCTTAGGAAAGCAAGACTAGCGGAAAGTCAAAGAGAAATTCACTACTTTGCACTCCGTTTCAGAACCATGAAAACGTTACCAGGAATATTACTTATTACAATATTCACGTCAATGGAAAAGCAGCTGATCCACGCCTTCAAGATGACTCCTTCCGGGGCGCAGTCGCTCGGTACAGCGTGCTGCCCGCCGCCCACTTCCCGCCCTGCCCGCGCCGCCCTATTTGGACAAGTCTGCTGCGCTCGAAACCGTCGTTAATTGGCGTGACATCGTCCAAAAACCTATCAACTGGTAGGGGGCGATTGCGAAGCGCATCTCGGGGAACTCTGAAGTCATTTTTCAGTCGGTTTGTTTATGGTGGGCGCGTGTAGCGCAGTCGGAGGAGGCGCGATTGCCGCGTGCACCCGATACCAGGTTCCTGGTTCGGATTTCCCGCCCAGGCCAACCAAGCCTTCCATCCCTCCGGGGTCGGTGAATTGGTACCAGACTTGTCTGGGAAGGATAGAGCGCTGACTTGTTCATCGGCTGGCCACCGCAAGTCATTGTATGGCCAAATACGCATTCATGTCGCCTCCACGACATCCCGTAGAAGTAGAATGCGCTGGCGCATCCCAGAAGGGATTGAATAACGCCGTCCTTTATCCTTATCCTTATCCTTTGTTTATGGAGGCAGTTGAGGAAAGGGGGACGTCGCTCTTCTCTCTAGATTCTTTCCATTTTCACCACAATTCTTTAAATTTTCGACTCAACTAGAGACTATGGGTAATTCCGGTCAGTTTTACATTGGCGGGACCTGAAGAAAGCCTTGGCGCTGCAGAAACTCTTTTGAAAGCTCTTTTGCTCAAAATATGGTAACAAGGTTCTGACTCTTGTCTCAAGAACGAAATCAGTTCAGGATAGAGATGCAGGGCCAAGCTAAGTGATTAGAAATGCGATGCCTGTATGTGAAGGCAGGGACCCCGACATCTTGTCGGCGCGTCCCTCGCCCCGCCCCTTTCTGAAGGCGGTGTATCCAACGACTCTCCGCCACTCCTTCCAAGTGCTCAGTGGATGAATGTTGCGGCTAGGACTGCGTTTTATTCCTCCCGGGGCCGTATGCTCGTCTTCCCTTGTTCGGGTAACGCCTGCTAGCATCTGCTTTCGGAGTGAATGCCTAGAGTGGGGTACCCCGAGCGGGATCGTCCCGGGGGCTCCCAGGGGAGGCGAAACTCGAAGTCCGTATTGCGGGAAATCTGCATTCCGAAATACAGGGTGTCTCTAAAAATGTGTTCACTGTTTGAAAGGTGATAACTTTGCTCACACTGAAAGTACTGGAAAAGTTAAGGGCTCATATGAAACTCAGGAAAGTGGAAATTTTCTGACATGTGGGCGGTGGATTGCGCCATGCACTCGTCTGAAATTTTGCATTACACACTCGACTGATTGTGTTTCGCCTGAATACCTGTTATAACTTCCTCACAAAGTAGCCGTATCAATTTATTTGTGCTTGTTTTGAGGCTTAAAACTTAAAAACGTGCTCGGCTTGCAAAAAATGCTGGGTATCCTAAAATGAAGCTACTATTTGAAAGGATTCAACATTGCTGCTAGTGAAACATTTGAAGATGTCTAAGACTCATATGAAAGCACAGGGTGGCGAGATTACTGTGGCGCATAGGTAGTCAAGATTGCGCCATGCTCCTGCCTAAAACCCTACCTTTCAGACTCGACTGATCGTGCACGGGCTGAATGCTTGTTACAATCTTGTTACTACTTGGCCAAATTAACCTGTGCTGTGTTTCCTTCAACGCTTTCATATGCCAAGCAGCTGTGATTATGCCGATGAACCTCTCCGTTCAGCTTGAATGTTGCTTCATCAGTCTACAGAATCCATTTTGGAAAATGGGGCTCCTGCTCAAATTTAAAGTTGCAATCAATAAACTCGCATGTCACGTGTTTTTCGTTTTTTTTTTGTTTTTTTTTTTTTGATTTTCAAGCTCTGAACTCTCAAAGAAGCACATCGCAGATTAATCTGGCCAAGTAGTAACAAGATTGTAACAAGCATTAAGTCCGTGCACAATCAGTCGAATCTGAAATGCAAGGTTTCAGGAGGGGCATGGTGCAATCTTGACTATTTACACGTCGCAAAAATCTCGATGCCCTGTGCTTTCATATGAGTCTCAAACATCTTCAAAAGCTTCACTAGCAGCAATGTTAGAATCTTTCAAACAGTGCGTGAATTTTTGGGATACCTCGCATTTTTCACAAGCATTAGTGTGTTTTTAAGTTCTAAACTTTAAAAGAAGCACAAATCAATCAAAACGGCTACTTTGTGAAGAGGTTATAACAAGTACTCAAGTGAAACACAATCAATCGTGTGTAAAATGCAAAATTTTAGAAAAGTGCATGGCGCAAACCTTAACGCTATATGTCAGAAAATTTCCATTTTTTTTTAACTTTTATATGAGCCTTTAACTTCTTTAGTACCTTTACTGTGAGCGAAATTACCATCTTTCAAACAGTGTATACATTTTTTTGAGACACCCTGTATTGGGAACGGTCGTCCTTTTTAAGGGCCAGCTGTAAATGAGGACCTGCACACCTTCTCCAACTGTAGTAAACGTTTCCTCTGTTCAATGGAAAACGGTTATTAATGAGACTTACTTCCACGGGGTGTTTGTGTCTTCTTAATTTTCTCGCGTTTTGTGTACCTTTTCTCATGCATTTCTAATGCATAGACTATTGATAGATTAATTGACTTGGATTTTGACACTTTTCTAGCACTTTTTCCTTGTTAGACAATCATTTTTCACATCTTTACGTTCCTCTTCCATTTCACCTCTTATAGCAGTCATCAAGTACGAAGGAGAAGCGAAAAGGAATACGACGACGCAAGAAAGCCGTTTAATAAGATAAAGAACGCAGGGAACTTCCTCATAAACACGATGACTCATGGCAAAAATATGGGAAGAGGTCTCACGAATGACGGCTGAACGATTAACTCTGAACAGGGGTGCGCGCGATACCCGCGCCTCCTCCAACTGTACTACCAGGCGCCCAATGCCTCCGCTATATCAGCTAAATCAGTAGTTCAGCGGCCTAGCGGCCGCCGACGACTGGATGGAGGGTTGGCCCCATCCCCAAAAAATCGATAATATCGATCGATATCGATTGGTAGACTTCAGATTCGTCTTCAGTGATCTCAACTACCTCCAGGGCTGAAGTTTCGTGCCGCTTGAGCGCCATGTTCAAAAATCGACAGTATCGATCGATATCGAATGGTCAACTTCAGATTCGTGTTCAGCGACCTCGGTTACCCCATGGCTGAAGTTTCGCGCCGCTTGAACGACATCCACAAGAAATCGGTAGTATCGGAGCCGTACTGTCGTAGACATCTCTTGGCATCAGTCCCCCCTCACCGTGACGGACACGTGACATTAGCCGATTATATAGGTAAGTTGTCGAGGGCGTAGCGCATTAGAAGGCATCAGCACGGGTTTTATACCAAGCCAGCCGAAATATAAAATGCATTCCTGCTGTCGGAGAATACTATAATCTAGAGATATGTCTCGCCGTCAGCACAAAAGAGAGTGTGAGCATCAATTACTACGACCTTAGAATCACTTTTCAACTGGCTTGTTTGATGGCTGTTGGAAGCACACCCCTTTCCAACCCGCAAGCCTTTAAATACCAACCAAACATTGAGTAATCACGGAGACAGTCCGACTTTATGGCTCACAATATATAGAACATAGCTGGACACCAAGAAAAGACGGTACATTAAAACAGGAAGGTCATACTCACGCATGGCTGGCCCACATTCAGCCTTCCCAAACACGGTCAATACAGTTCGTGCTCTGCTCCTCGCCTACGTCCCTTTCAGCTGTTCGATACCAACGCGACCCATCGCTAAATATGCGTACCATTTCCCCTCTTCCCTACTCAGTGATCTGTGACGATTTCCCAGCTTCGTAGAGGGCGTGGCCTCGCCCCGAACGGGGACTGGGAGAGGCGAGCATATCGGGGAGACGCGCCGTGTACCCCATCCACCATCCGAGGATACTCGGGGTATACGAGCATGTGGTCCCTTTCGTGGTTAAGGGTAAGTTTCCGATCAAAATCAGTATAGATGTGCGGATGAAGTTCCACAAAAACTTCAGGGTTTAAGAGAGCATCGAATGAAAGGCAGAACTACGTTGAGAATCTATTCTTTATTGCACATGCTACCTACAACGGTTGGAGACTTATATAAGAACGAAGCGATACGGAAGTTCTATTGAAATAGATGACATGAATGGAATAGAGTGGCAACTTGAGAGGGTGAAGCTGATGATTAAGCAAATGACATAAACAAAGTCAGAATACTTGTTAGTCATAGAATGGGAATTTCAAAATATGGTTTTAATATCAGAGATGATTCAAGCAATAAATTCGAATGTTATAAACGTGTTCTGCCCATCCTGTGCTGGTGCAGAAACTCCCAACAGCGAAGATTAGTAGCTTTTTAGATGGTATGATCTTAGACAAGTTTTGACAACAAAGATTGCCAGAGCAAGAAAGGGAGAGAGTATTAAAAATGGGAGAATTTTCCATTATTTCATCCAATAGGTAACGAATGATAACGATTCTTCGATCAAATTATTGATGATAGATCTTCTTGAGTGCTCCTTTTGACGTTCATTGCACTGTAGCCAGCTGAGGTGACTCCATCGTTGAAGAAATCGAAGGATCCTTTGATCGTGAAGTTGTAGACTCCTCCCGGGCATGTAGTAGTGCGCTCGCTTCTTATTTCAGGATGGTCGAACATTAGGAAGATTTTGTCAAGGTTTCGGTGCACTTGATGACGTGATTGTGCTTGTCGCGGTCTATGTTCGCAAGCATTTCATTATTAGCGCTTCTGCATAGCAACGATATTGAGGCGCCTGTGGGGCAGCTATAGCAGCCAGTAAATTCGCAGGCTTGAACTTGGCTGATGTGTTGGAGCGTAGTCATGTTTAGGTTTTCTGATAGCGCATGAACTTGTATTGGGGATCCGACTTGCGTTTTGACGCAAGCGTCTTCGTTGTGTTCGAATATGAAAAAGTTCTTATAAGGGAAGGATGCTAAGTGACCATGGGACTTTGGGATGCGAAGTATATCGTTGGATGCGGCTTCGAACGCTGAATCCAAATATGCGTTCTGTTTCTGCTGTGTTCATCTGTGAACGGAGTTATGGACCATTTCCATGCCTCTTTGCCTTCTAGGCCCATGCGGAGCCAATCACAAGAGAGCACATGTAGGGTTGAAACTGCGCTGCCGCCCGAGCAGTCATGGCGCAGGGGGTAGAGGAGCGGCGTGGTGAGACGGGGTGGTTTATGATTCGACTCCCCTGTGGTGCAGCATTTTTGCACTTCCTAAAAAAGATCACATCTGTCACAATCTACCAAAGCTTTCTATGTCAAATGGCGAAGTTTGGGCGAAATGGATTACCATGATTCCACCACCTATTACAATTGAGTGATCAGTTCCTTAAATAACCCCATTGAGCGAATTTGTTTCGATACACGAGGTCGGTAATGACACCACTGCTGACATATCTTCCAAACTATGTTCTCCCCAGCTGTTGTGTTAGCGTGCCTTTCGCAGGAATCCAGTTCATTCGACACTTTCCGCGTTCCTACTAGGCAAGAGAAGAAGGCCAGCAGTTTCGCATCCATCTTGCGAGGTGCGCAATGCGAGAGCATCAAGGTAGATGATGAAGAAGATATCAGTGTGGAATTAGAAGAGGAGGATCCTAAATGGTCATGGAGGAAGACGACGAGGAGAACACTAGCCAGCAGCGTGGATCTTTTCGTTTCGGTGAAATGGAGGTGTCGAAGGGGAAGGTGAATTTTGCAATTTTGTATCGTATTGTATCATTGCCAACAGCCGTTATGTTTTGGGCATTTCGTAGTCTTATTGCACAGTTGCTAGTGTAACGCATTGTTTGTCTTCTCGCCATGTTTTTAGCAACAATTCATGATAAAATGTACCTTCGCGCCAGTGTGAAGTTGTCAGTATGAAGACGAGTCCTTTCTGGTGACCTTTTCCGTTGCGATTTAACACAGAGAGCATTGGTTGATGTGGCAGATCTGCAAAGATACTGCACTACAGGGGGGACTCGAACCAATTACCACCCCGTCTCACCACGCCGCTCCTCTACCCCCTGTGCCACCACTGCACTGCTCGGAGACAGCGCAGTTTCAACCCTACTTGAGCACGCTCTCTTGTGACTGGCCCGCTCTGCGTGGAACTTGAGGCTAAAGGAGCCTGCTACGAAAATGGCCCATAACTCCGTTCACAGATGCGCACAGCAGAAACGGAACACACACTTGGAATCAGCGTTCGAAGTGGCATCCATCGATATACTTCTCATCCCAAAGTCCCATGGTCACCTAGTACTCATCCCTTGTTAGATGCGTATGGAAGAGGCTGGACATATCTCTACAGGCTCTACATAATCTTGCTTGCTGCCGCTACAGTAAGAACAGGTTGAAAGTTGCAAGTTGCCATGATTGTCGGCTTCATGGCTATTATTGTTTACACAATGTAAGATAATTCGCTGAGTATCAATCTTGCTTATTCATGCATTACTCCGCTTTCGCAGAGTAGTGCATGAATAAGCAAGATTGATACCTTATTTCTATTGTGCTTGATCCCGCTTAGTGAGTCATTACGCCTGCCTTGTTTTTCTATGTTTGTCGTAAGTGGCTATCCAGATTTTTAAGTACAGACGAGCCTATGCAACCCAGCATGGCTTATTTTCTATACTCTCACATGTACATTTTCTTTATGTATACAGCACGGCTTATTCTTTACATGGAGGCAATACACTACTGCAAGTTCGGTTTGACATCTCATCTTCAGTTCTGTGGGAGCAGTGTCGAAATGATGCGTGCCGCTGCGGCGGGGGGAGTCCGTTCTTAATTCCGGTCCCAGGTACGACCGGAGTTAGGACCTCCTAGGTGCCTCCTCCTGTCTAATATGCTCGGAAGTGATTGCCGCATTCACGCCATAGCTATACTGATTGTCATACCGACCTCTACACCAATCACCTGTATCACCTGTCGTCCCGTTGATCATCGACTTGCTCGAGCGGGCGCCAGCAGCGTCTCCATTCGTCCCTGTCGCGTGCCAGAGTGGTCCAATGGATCCTCCTCGCTCGAGGGACACGAAGAGCGTCATATCGGTCGTTCAGGGCTTTCACGAAGAAGTCCGACCAACGCGTTGGTGGGCGTCCTGGTGTTCTTTTGACATCCCGCGGAATCCAGTCTGTGACGGCTCTCGTCCAGCGGGTGTCTGCGAATCGCATTACGTGGCCGGCCCACCTAATTTTCGACGACTTGGCCCATGCGACAGCGTCTCTGATCATCGAACGTCGGCGAAGCTCGGAACTCCGGAGGCCTTCTCTCACTTGCGTGAGTCGTGTCACTCCGAGCATCGTCCTCTCGATTCCACGCTGCGCGACGCTGATCGCGTGTTCATCCTGCTTTCGTATAGCCCAGGTCTCTGAGGCGTATGTTAGGGCAGGAAGAAAGAGGATTGACCTTCTGTGGTGACGTCACAGCACATTCTCGAAGCTTGCTCAAGCATACTATATAAGGCCTCGTCGAGTACGAATACTGCAACAATGTCAACGATAAGCAGCAGCATCCTACGACCTATCGTCTACTACGAATTCCTGCAAGGCCATTCCGCAAGGACTGCAGCCTCCAACATCTGCGGGCTTTCAAGGAGGAAGTCAATCACTATTCCACAGTGGCCCGTTGGTATCAGCGCTTCAAGGCTGGAGATATCTCTTTAGAAGATCGACCTCGTTCCGGACGCCCCTCTGTTAGACTCAGAAAGCATGCTTTACTGGGAGTAGCTAAATAGTGAGACCACAGTCACAGCATCTGTCTACGCTACCCAGCTCCAGAGCTTGGCCAACGTCACGCGCCAAAAACGTCCAGAGCGGGAATTGTCTAGTTGCTGCACGACAACGCGCGTCCTCATGTCGCAAAAGTGAGTCGCGAAAAAATCCAGCAGTTAGGCTGGGAGGTTTTTCCCCATCCACTGTACTCTCCAGACCTCGCTCCTGAGTACCACCTGTTCAGAGCTCTGAAACAGCGTCTTCGAGGTAGAGAGTTCGATGATCAACTGGAAATGGAGGTTTCTGAACTCTTTTCCTCACAGCCCTTGGAATTCTGGCGGAAAGGAATTGAAAGGCTGCCTGAAAGATGGGGCAGGATCTTATACTTGGATGGGGAATATATCATCGACTGAGTTTTTGTTTTAGCAAATAGCGACAAATTTGAATATTGTTGTGCTAGTGTTGCAAGACTTTTCGATCAACCTAATAAATATCACCAAACGAACACGCGTCAGCCAATCTGGGCGGCGACCCTATGCGGCTGTCTTTGGGAACGGCCATTTGATTTAGTTCAATTGGTCTGGTGCGTCTCCCTCCCAACCCAATGTAGGCTACATGCTTGACTAGTGCTGAAATGTGTGTGTGTTTTTTTTTTTGCAAAAGATCGATGCATAGCTATGCAGGAAAGCCAAATGAGACCCTAGGGGCTTCCATAGATTCTCCATAACGATGCATTCTGTCTTCATGCTATTAGTTCGTGGAGTAATTTTGTCGGGGCTAACAGAACAATAACGGTGGTACTAGTAGTTAATGTGACCTACATGGAGAGGCGGAGATGCGGCAACAAAATACCTGCGAACGAGCATGCATCAGAAGATCTGGCACCTGACTTTATACGGTTCCTTTAGGCATGGCCGTTCAGTGCAGCCTAATTAGTCTTGTGCGTCCCCGCTTTATGAGGGCCACGTTAACGATTTGTACTGAACTTTGGCACTTTCTGCAAAAGATTTATAAGAAAGCTATCCAGGAACCCCTACCCTAGAAGCTAGACCTTAGAACCCTCCATTAAATCTTCGTAACCGAGGCGTTCCGACTGCACACCGCCAGTTTTTGAGTTTTTGATTTTTTTTCGAGGATAATCGAATAAGGTGGTGCTAGTCGTTAATGTGACCTTCACCAATCAACTATTAAGGCGCGGAAAATCGGTGCCAGAATTATCTGGAAGAAATAGAACGTTTGCCCATCCAACGACTTGCCGAATAAGCATGGTCTTTGTTGCAGAGCAATGGTACAGAGCCAATCACGAGCCGTTCAATCATGTCGATGCCGCCTTTACTCTCTCGTATGCGATTATTATGTTGAACACGGATCAGCACAATCCACAGGTGAGATTTGCGGTGCTTAGAAATGAATTCTAATGATAACTGTTAAGTATGAAAGTCCATTTTTTAAAGGTTCGTCGAAACCAGCCTCCGATGACGGTGGACTGCTTCAAGAGGAACCTGTCGGGCACCAATGGTGGAGCGGATTTCGACCCGGATATGTTGATGACGATGTACAACGCGATCAAGTCGGAAGAGATTGTGATGCCGGCTGAGCAGACCGGAATAGTGAAGGAGAACTACCTCTGGAAGGTACGGAACGTTTGGTGTCAGCAATTGCCACCATAGTAGCTCCACATAGGTTAATGGAACTTTAGGTGCTGCTTCGGCGAGGTGAGTCACCCGAGGGTCACTTTGAGCATGCGCCAACCGGCTGGAACGACCACGACCTGTTCTCGATCACATGGGGTCCGGCTGTAGCCGCTCTGACGTATGTGTTCGACAAATCAGAGAACGACGTCATACTGCAGGTACGAGCGAACGGTGTGCTCTTCTGAACCTTTAAGTATGATCACAATTGTGTGTCAGAAAGCGCTGAATGGTTTCCGCAAATGCGCATCGATTGCTGCTCACTACGGAATGAAGGACGTCTTCGACAATCTGATCATTCACCTGTGCAAATTCAGCACATTAGCGAGCAATTCAGAGAGTGGGTGGATATTTTTTTTAAATATACTAATGTTTATTTTGTAATACTTGAGACTTAAATAAGCTGCAGGTCCTTTTTGCATATTTAAGACTCGAACGGCGTGATTGTTATCCATTTCGGAAATAATCTCCCCAGGGTGATCGAATCCATATACATGCTGAATATATACAGTTTTCACGTCAAATTGGACACTCCTCTAGCCTTAAGACTTTTTAAATCAAAGCGAACTCTTCAAAATCGAAATGAACTTCGGGAAGGTTAACACGTTGACGACAATGCGTCCCAAACTGAGGCGCTCTTATTCGGTCGCGTCGGACAATGCGTTCGAATTTGGGACGCACCTCTAATAAAATTGCTTTGAAACCACCGTTTCGGCTCAAACTTCACGACGCCCATTTCACCGAATACGGCCGGAGACCTCCCATATCACAACTATGGTGGTCGGGGCAGAATCACCGATTTGGATCAAACTTCGCCTAGGGGGGTTTTCTGAGATGCTGAACACGAATGCGACGCTCGTTTCACCGAATACGGCGCCTTGCGGTAGGTACAGGTGAATGAGGGTGATAAAAAATGGGCTTCTCACAGTCTTCTAAATCCGGATGAGGCCGCATTCTTCAGTGAAGACGAATCGATCATAGGCCACAGCATCTTCATCTCACACTTCGGCATTGTCCTCATCGTTGTCTTCATAGTCATCTCCTGATGAGTCGTACTCTTCTGATACCCCGAAGGCCTCTAACACAGCGGAATCATCATGTAGAGGCTCGTCTTCCTCACTTCCAATGAGCAAATCTTCAGAACCGGAATGCAGGTGTGTCTGACCATCGAAGGAACATCATCAGAGGAACGGTTAATGTTTGAGGATCGATTGTTACTGATTAATTTTGAGGCACGATGTCGTATCTCACTTTGCATCACAGGCTATCACATGCAGGGCACGTGAAAATCACGCATGTTATCAATGGTAAACGGACTGAGGACAGACTTCTTACTTATAAACAACAGCCTAAGCAGCCACACTAGGCGAAGTTTGGGCCAAGTCGGTGGTTTTGGCCCGACCACCTTAGTTGTCGATATGGGTGGTCTTCTGCTGTATTCGGTGGAACGAACATCGGATTCGTGTTCAGCATTCCAAATAACCCTTAGGGTGACGTTTGTTACGGGATGTCGTGTAGTGAGGGGCTTGGTTCCACACGACAGACGCGCGAGAGTCGCTCTGGTCGTCAACGTGTCAAACTGGAGACCCAATAAGTTGGTTAGAGTAATTTTTTGTTCACGGAAAATTTGGTTTAACATCCTTTGATTTTTTTAGTTTACCGCCCCAATAAGCGCAATAATTTGAAAAAAATTTTATTTTCAAAAATATTAAACTAAATTTCGCCTTGAAGCACAGCAAAGAAACAAGAATCAAAAAATTAGATCGCGCCATGCATTGAAAAAGTTCGCTGCAACTTTTATTTGATTCATGGTGTAAATGACACTTTCGTGAACCGCCAAAGTGAGGATATGTGTGTTCTTTACAATTGATTTGTTGTATCGTTAACAGGTGTCATGCTCCATGCATATAAAAATTTTGCTATCATTCGAAAAATAATCGCGACGTCTTGAGCGAGGGCATGGCGCAATCTCTTCTTTTAGCACTAAAAAATGGTCGCCTTCCTGATCTTTAAAGCGAGTTCTAATTCAGTATTTTTTCTCGAAAAACAAAATTTTTATAAAATTTTAAACAATGTGTTCATATTATAGGTAGATGAATTAAATCTTTATCTTTATCTTTATCTTTATCTAGAGACGCACATTAACATGAGCGTGGGATGAATTAACAGAAGTCGAACCTAAAACAAATTCCTAAGAACTTTGAGCATGCACATGCTCTGGTGAGAAAAAAAAACATTTAAGTAGTGCGGAGAAATAGAAATGACGACAAGTGAACATAACCCAAATATCTAGGAAATAATAGAGCAAAAAACCAACAATAAAACAAGGAACAATTAAAAAGGCAGTGAAAAACACACGAACGAATGATATTAAGATAAGAGCAAGACAGATCAAGATGAAGATGGTACCGTTCAGGGCAACCAATTTTTTAAAAGATTTGAGAGTAAGGAGTAATCTGCCTTTGGCTACCAGTGGTGCCAGCAAAGGGAAAGCATCAAGGAAGCGATAGTAAAATGTGAACAAACTACTCTGACCTTTTGGAGTCTCTAGTTGAACGTGAAGCTTATTTTGATCCGAAAAGTTGACTTTGATTTCAATGGTCTTAGGCTAGCTTAAGAGACTGTCATATTGATTTGAGAAGTGCCCAGTTAAACGTGGAAATGGTATGAATTAATTTTTATGGAAAATGTTATACATGAATTTGCTGTTCGTTCTCCCCTGTGAAACCCATCGAATAGCGAACAAACAATGCGCAGAAATCACCTGTATCACCTGTCGTCCCGTTGATCATCGACTTGCTCGAGCGGGCGCCAGCAGCGTCTCCATTCGTCCCTGTCGCGTGCCAGAGTGGTCCAATGGATCCTCCTCGCTCGAGGGACACGAAGAGCGTCATATCGGTCGTTCAGGGCTTTCACGAAGAAGTCCGACCAACGCGTTGGTGGGCGTCCTGGTGTTCTTTTGACATCCCGCGGAATCCAGTCTGTGACGGCTCTCGTCCAGCGGGTGTCTGCGAATCGCATTACGTGGCCGGCCCACCTAATTTTCGACGACTTGGCCCATGCGACAGCGTCTCTGATCTTCGAACGTCGGCGAAGCTCGGAACTCCGGAGACCTTCTCTCACTTGCGTGAGTCGTGTCACTCCGAGCATCGTCCTCTCGATTCCACGCTGCGCGACGCTGATCGCGTGTTCATCCTGCTTTCGTATAGCCCAGGTCTCTGAGGCGTATGTTCGGAGTCGGACGTTCTTCGTTTTCTTCACGACTTCTTCGACGCTCTTGAAAGCTCCCCAAGCCGCTCGTTTCCTCCTGCTCAGCTCTGGTGCTAGGTCGTTGGCCATGTTGACTTCGCGACCCAGATACACATAGCTGGAGCATTCGGAGATGTTCGTTCCGTTGAGCGAGAATGGGGCATCAGAAACCCATCCGTTCTTCATGAACATCGTCTTCGTAAGATTCGGCTGCAGTCCAACGCTTCCACATACACGATCGAAGTCGGCCAGCATTCGCTCCGCCTGAGTGATGCTCGGTGTTATGAGCACGATGTCGTCAGCGAAGCGAAGATGGTGCAGTTGCCGGCCGTCGACCTTCACTCCCATGTCATCCCATTCTAGTTCGCGCATGACGTTTTCGAGGGTGGCGCTGAAGAGCTTCGGGGATATGGTATCCCCTTGTCGAACCCCTCTCTTCACGTCAATGACGACGTCGTTGTAGAATGGTGAGATCTTGGTCGTGAATCCACTGTACAGCTCTCGAAGGACTCTGATGTACTGAGTAGGAACGCCCTGGGTGAGCAGGGCTTCCATAACCGCTTCAGTCTCGACGGAGTCGAATGCCTTCTTCAGGTCAATGAACGTAAGGCACAGCGGCAGCTTGTACTCTCGCGACACTTCGATGAGCTTCGTAATGGTGTGTATGTGGTCGATCGTGCTGAATCCTCTCCGAAATCCTGCTTGTTCGCATGGCTGTCCTTCGTCCAGCGTTCTACTAATCCTATTCAGGATGACTCGAGTGAACAGCTTGTAGACTACGGACAGCAGGCAGATCGGGCGATAGTTGCCAATGTCGTGCACGTCTCCCTTCTTGTACAGCAAGACGGTCTTGCTGGTCTTCCACTGAGATGGAACCTTGCATTCGGACAGGTAGCGTGTGAAGAGCCGCGCCAAGGTGTTGATGAGCGCTGGCGGGAGGTTCTTCAGGTGTTCAGCTCTGATCCTGTCAGGACCGGGTGCTGTACGTTTCTTCACCGACGAGATGGCGTGTCGGATCTCGGAAGGGAGAACAGAGGGGATGACGTATCCATCCTGCGGAAGATGGCGTAGGGGCAGGTGGACGTGGCTATCGAAGAGATCGGAGTAGAAGTCGTGGATGACTTTCTCCATGGTCCTTCTGGAAGAGGTGACGGTTCCGTCAGGACGTCGGAGAGCGGTCATCACATTAAAATTGTCGGCTTAAATTCCTATTCAATTAATCTGACGTATTACTTTTATTCTCATCACACGTGTTTCCGTTGTTGCAATCTCCTTGTATTCAATCTATCTCTTACAAAATTGCAGCGCTTACTGATATCATGACCTACTTTGCTTCACTAGCGTGAATTTATTGAAGTCGTGCAGAATGTGCTTTGTTTTTGGTCTGCTTTGTGGGAGCATTTATGGTGCGGTTATAAAATAGAATAAATGAACAAAACTTCGAGGATGGACAGTATCATTTTAGAAGACTTGTAGTTTGTAACACTGCGCTATCCTGTAGTAACCGTTGTGAAATTTCTGGTCGATCTCGGTTTCCGGTTTCCTTTTCACAACAAAAGAAGATCGTACTTGAATTTTTGGGGAGTCATAACTGCTGACTGCCGATTTAAACGAAAACAAATTCCAGAACTGGCGGATGGGTGTGGTAGGTGGTTCTGATTCTGTCCACATTTTTCACATCAATCTATTTTTAATGCCTAACTAAATCTACAACTCCAAAAGTTCATTAAAACCTTGCAATGCATCGCAACAGATCGTTGAATCGTGAACTTGTGCCGAATACCAATATTTCATCCGATTTTGCTAACAATTTCTGAGCCAAAACTTATCGCTTCTGATAGAATGGACAAAAATCGTTTCTTCATCCTACCCACTTCCTCTTTAGAAATGTTGGCTCCATTAGAGTTTTTAGGGGCCTCAGAAGAAGCGCTTCCGCTAATTGATTTAGTGGTCATCGATGAGGGGGACGGCAACGGAGAAGGCAACGACAAGTTCGACTGTGGCTCCAACGACTGCAGTGCCTCATGATGCTCAGCGTGGAGAGAATCGCAAAGAAAATCCAGACAAGCATTCTTCTGAAAAGCGCCTCGTTTTTATAGAAACGTGTGCACCATGTTGGCTGCCTGCATGGAAGCAGTTTAAAAGTCATTCGTAGTGACTGTCGCCTGGCGACACATAGTATGGACATGAAGGTAAGATAAAGGAGATTTAGCAGGGAGAATCGGATTCCTCAAACTTTTATAACAACATATTTTGGCCGCATACTACTATATTTCATATAGTAGGTGGCGCCGGCTGTCGCACTCACCACATTAAATTTCTTCGGATTTCGCCTAGAACAACCAAGCCTTCCATCCCTTCGGGATTGGTGAATTGGTATCGGGCTTCTATGGGAAGGGTAGAACGCTGACTTGTTCATCGGCTGGCTAGTGGCCACCGCAAGTAATAGTATGGCCAAATACGCATTCAGTTCGGCTCCACGACATCCCGTAGAAGTAGAATGCGTGGCCCATCTCGAAAATGTTGATTAACTTCGTTATTTATTTATTATTTTTTACACTTCGTAGTTCTTTTGAATGAAATTATCTATCCTCTTAGGAAAGCAACAATAGCCATGTTAAAGAGACATTCACTATTACTAAATCTTGTAGTTTTTAAAAGGGCCTTGATACACTGCTCGTCAGTTGTGTAGGCTGCAAACTGATCCTGCCTATCAAGATGATCTTTTTGGGCCCTTACTGGATGTTTATAGCAGATTTCAACTTTTTAAAATAATCATCCCGAAGCTCGCTATCCAGTTCCACAAAAACTTCAGAATTTGATAGAACATCTGATGTAAATAGGAACTACGGTTAAGAATTTCATCCTTTTGAACACACGCTATTATAGAAGGCTAGTTCTTGGAAGCAACAGGTGTTTTTTTTTCTGCACTGTCCTTAGTTATACGAATTCACTAGGTTATGGTGAACTCTGACCTCCAAAAAAAAAAGGGTTGCAGAATGTTCTCTGAATGCTTTCAGAGCTCTCACTCTAACTGATACGGATAAACACTATGAGGTCTCTACGAAGATGCTGTAGACGTTGTATGAGTCGTTATGCACCATTTGGACGGACCACCCCTACGTTTACAGTTCTGAGCGGCTATACGGTTCCAGCAGGTCTTCGACCATGCCAACACGTCATTCCTTTTCTGCAGCTTAGTGAACCTGATTGAGAGACTCATCGATCGGTGTCAACACTCAATAGAGTACTATACGCGTTCCTAGGAACGGCGCCGTTTTCGGCGGAGAAATGGGAATAAGAGTCATGAAGCAGTATGCTCTCAGGGCTGGCCTTATGGACAATAGGTGTGGTAGATCTACCATACAAAAAATCTGCTTAGATTTCCTAGAAAGGTGGAAAAAGTAATCAGAAGAAATTGCTAGGCGTGGATGTGGAAGCCATGAGCAGTTTCCGAAGCTTTAAAGGAGTCGCAAAAATCTCCAACTAAGCGATTTTTGAGCACAACACGACATTAGGGCGTTTGGAAAGCCTCTGCTGCAATTTTTTGCTTCGTCTCTGAAGAAATGAGCTGGTCGCGATTCGAGGAAGTTGGTCCTCGAATCCGGATTTCGTTGTGCTCATGGAGCATTTTCCCACCCAAGGCGTGCTGCATCGAGCGGAATATGAGGTAGTAGGATGGGGCAACGTCAGGGCTGTTCGGCGGATGAGGCAAAACGGTCCAACCAAGTTTCTCGATTTTATACTGAACGACTTTTGCGACATGATCCCTCGCATTGTCATGCAGCAAGTTGGTAGAAAAGGTGCCAACTTGAAGAGGATTTAAATTTGTAGCATGATTTGGAGTAGGATTTGGAGCAGACGAGCTCTACTGCTAGCTTCCGTGTCGATCTTGTCGGATCATCTTCAATGGCAGTCCGTGAGAGGTCACTATCTAGGAAAAGGCGCCTGTCTTCCATGCTGTTCGTCTTCACGAGTTTCGTCGCCGACGGCAAAACGTTGCATCTACCGCTCACTTTGTCTTTTGAAAACGACATCTTCGCCAAATGCACCTACCAGCGAACGATCCGATTACGCAGCGGAATTCTCCAATTTGAAGTCGTAGAGCAGGCGAAATCGTTTTCTACTCCATTGTAGATTAAAGGCTATAACTTTAGAAACCAACGAGGGAATGATGAAGGAAAAACGAGGAGTGTAGGAGATGAAACGCCGCGACAAACTGACTCTAAGCGAGCTCACAACCGATGCGAATAACTGTGAAAAGAAGGCCACAATGTACGCCACATTCCATGTGGGACAACCTGATAGATACTACAAGGGCATTAGCATGCAAGTTATATACGATTAGTGTATGCGACTCCACCTTCCCTGCTTACTTCACATCACCGCGACCCGAACTCTCTGCCGTTATTCGACTCAAACTCTTTTACGACCTCGAATCTGGCCCTGCTTAAGACGGCAGATGCTGAAGCCTGTCGAAGCGCATGTCAAGTATTTGGTTATTTGGCGAACCCCTTTTGAACGGTTTGTGTGCATCTGGCTTTAACGCTCTAAAGCAGGCAACAAGAATCTTGAGGATGAGCCTCGCTCTGGTTGACCGACGGCGATATCATTCAAAAAACTGAAGAAACTGGTGAAATGCATCCATGCGAGATATTTTGCTATCGCGCTTATCTGCTCAAAGTCCACCGTGTACAATGGACTACGATCTCTCGGACTGGGGAAGGGCCCCGTCAGTAGCTCTCACATGAACTGACCGACGACAGCCGCGAAATACATCTGCAACCAGCAGCTGTTTGGAAGCCACACATTTCACTTGCTGGGGTCGGATTCTTCAACGACTTACATAACTTTAACAGAGAATTCACAGCGGAAACTCAGACAACGCGGCTTAGCGCCCATCATATCGCTTGATAAGCCACGCTATCAGGGATTTCGGCTGTAATTTTCTCTGTCAAATTGCTGTAAGTCGCTGACGAATCCGGCCCCTGGTCGCTATCGTCTTTGGGAATGAAAAGCTAGCTCTCCGCATCAACTAAACTCGCAGGCATGCCGATGAAAAACCAAAATCATCCGCGAAGACGATAATGCTAAGCACCTGATGAGGAGTTCTTCAAATGTGCCATTTCGAAATTGCTGCCTGACAACAGGACGGCCACTTCCGAGTACTACTCTATTCAACCGCAAAGGCTGGCTGACATCATCAGCCAACAACACCCACAACCTCGACAAGTTCGCCTGGTGCGCGAGATAGAGATTAAACATGAATAAGGAAAGTTGTTAGTCTGCCTGAAGATTCAGCAAGGCTAAACGCAAAGCTACGTGCAAACATTAACTTAAAAACTCCTATCAAGTGCATTCACACTTACATTCAAGCGGGCATAATGGAGTGTTGGACGAGTGCATGGCGCTACTTCACTGTTAGTCACGACATGTGGTTGTTTCTCCTTCGCCCTTTGCAATATGCGCACCTAATGCAGCGGAATGGGTTAGAACTACATGTGGTCATGCAAGCGGTGAACACAAACCGTTTTGCAACACACTACGTCTGCATGATGACAGGCTTCGTTCAGAATGAGGTGGTCGTGAGCGACAGAGATGTGTCGTTGTTTCTCAGGAATGTACAGCAGCTTTATTTATTTATTTATACTCTTACATCGCAACGACATAAAGATACGCGAGTCTTTCTTGCGAAGAGGTCAGCAGATTTATTGGTTGCATCATTCACCATCGATTCCCAGTCGATCACATCTTTTTCCTTTCGTCCTCGATATCGTGCTATATCGTCGAGCCATCGTGTCCTTGGTCTCCCCGTAGTTCTTTTTCCAGACAGCAGCCACTTTGTCGCTTCTCGAGCCCAGGAGGTGCACGTGTTCAGTGACAATTTATGGGCGTATATCCACTTACGCCTCAGTGCGGATATTATCCAGTCCTTCAAGCCAGATCTTCTTCTTATCACTTTCGCTTTTATTTTGTCAGCCAGGCGAATACCGAATATAGCGCGCTCTAGACGTCGCTGAGCTGACTGCAAACTGATGGCCATTTCTTTAGTCCAGGCCCATGACTCGCATACAGCACAGTAGTACAGCAGCTTTACTGCAGCTTTTCATACTTTCCCCATTTATTATTGCCTTCTCTTACTCGCATCGTGACAGGACGACGAAATATGACATGACAAAGCTTACAAGGTGAGCAGCTTAATTCTTCAAAGCCCAGATAGATCTGTCCACCTGATACAAGAAAAGTGACCAGGGTCACGAACCACAATATCCTCCGACACCTAATAGTTTTAAGACATTAATTCCATCTGTAGCCGGATTCTTGAACGTTCCCGGAAAGAATAACAGCAGATTATAACAGAATAATTTAGAACAAATTCTCAAAGATGTCTTCTTTGGTTTCAATACATTCTCACAGTCGATTTGGGAAGACCCCGACGATGGTCGGGGTCTTGGTCCGCTGTAACATCGTCCCAGGATCGGATCAACGCCGCTTCAGCTGCCCACAGCGCCGTATCTCCTAGTAGAGATCTTCTGCTGCATGATGAACTATACCGAGTATTCATCGGATTGAAATCAGGCGAGTTAGATAGCCAGATCTCCTTGCTCCAAAAGCTTGAAAAGAGCTCCTCGCAAACGGCAATCGTGGATTTGGCGGATTGCACAGGTGCCCAGTCTTGCTGAAGAGAAAATCCAGTTTCGCCAAAATAGCACGTCACCCACGACTTCAGTACGTCGCAGAGGTCATACCGCTGGTAGCTGACGGCGTTGATTTTGACGTTGATGCGATCCTGGGACGAGGTTACAACGGATCAGTATGCTTCATGAAAACCAGTGGCATCTTTCCGGTAGCGCATATCCCAACCCACACTACACCGAGGCCGGAAAATTACTGCGACTGATGGTCCTTGCGGCCGTCGTCTTCTGCTGGCCCTTCTTGAGCAGTTGCCTGGGCGGACCAGTGCACGTCCTTCGTCACTAGCTTCCCAAAGCGACTGCAAAAATGCACTGAAGCCAAAGGAAGTAACTTTAAGCTATTTTGAGCACTCGTTGTGATTTTTCTGTTCTATTCTGTTGCTTTTGATCTAATGAAGTTGCTGTTATTTTTGTTTGTAAATCTGTTCTTATGTAGTTTTTTCGTACTGCTGAAATACTTTGAGAAATTGCCCGAACTCTTCAGCTATCCTGTATATATAATAATTCTTTATAATAACGCGCTAAGCGATGAGACATACTATCGATCGGCGCCACCGCAGAAATTAGCCATAAAATAGGGAAAAATCGGGGGGGGGGGGGATGGGGGTGGGGAACTAGGCACGAGTAAATAGATACCTAGACGTCTTCTCCCTGCCTGGGAACTTCGGCCCTGGAGCAATTGAGGACGTTGAACACGAATCTAAAGTTTTTTAGAAGTATCGATCGCCATCAATCGATACTGATCAAATTGCGTGGCTTGAAAATAGCGGAAAATACCAAGACGTCTTCTACGTGCCAGGGGATTCGGAAGACGTGCTCAATACGTCGCTCAGCGTGTTTGGGGATTCAGGTAGACGTGTCAAAGTCATTGTCTAAAATGCCTGGGGATTAGGAAGGTGTGCCAAAGACGTTGTTCGCTAAGGGTGGATCATTGAGGAAGACCAGTACCAGTAATGGGGACCGTTTTACTGAGGGAGGATCGGTAATGAGGAACCAATATATCGCCCTATCATACTATACACTGTACGTACTGCCAGCCTTTTGCACTTCTAGATAAGGGAAAAAGCTGTCCAAATAAAGCAGCTAGCTCGATGTGATTGTCCTTAGCCTAGTGATACCGCAACATTGCGCGAAGCGCGCGTGTATATGTATGTATAAAGAAAACCTGGGTTCCGAACGATCTGAGTGCCGCGAGATTGCAAGTGCGTCTATTCCAGAACTTTGAAAGTATTATAGATAAGCCTTGTTCTAGGAAACATAATCTGTAATACTATGCCACCAGGTAGCTGTTGTTATTACATCGTTGTCAAAGCTCAGATTCTAGATTTGTCTCATAACAAGAGAAGATCGTGCACAGTTTTTTGGACAAGTCTCATGACTATTTTTTACATACGAATTAAAAGGAAAACTCCAGAACGCGAGGTTTGTGTTGATTGGACGACTCTGGTTCTTTTCACTTCTTCTACTTTAACCTTCTCTTAAAGCATAACTATATGTAAATTTGCAAAATTTTTTATTAAAAGTCTCACCAGGTACGCTAACAAACCGGTGAAGCGCACTGTCACACATTGATATTTCAACCTATCTTTTTGAAAATAAGATCTACCCAAGCCCACCCTTCATCTCTCATTTTTTCTCCTGCCGTCAGCGCACGGTCTATTAGGTCCATGACGTCGATTAAATTCTTCGTCCCAAGGTGTTTGCTTTGTTCGAAGTTCTTGGCTAGTTTGGGTTCCCTAGTCGGTACAGGAGAATCGTTTCCATCAGCTGATTTTGAGTTTGCCGATAAGAGAGACGGCGAGGGCAAGGTCGAGTCCGATAGTGGTTTTGCTTCCATGCAGCACAGCACGGAGAGAATCGAGACGAAAATCCAGACGAGCATTCTCCTGAAAAACGTCGTGTCTTTATGAGAGGGTGGTTACCATGTTGACAGGCTGCGTAAGAGCAGTTGAAGACATTCGCTGCGACTGTCGGCTAGTAACTGATCGTACTCATGTGATGCTAAGAACTAAAGTAAAGGTGCAGGAAGAATTGCTGCACTTTGCGTCTACGTTATTCGTTGTGTGCAGCGCATTTCATAACTATAATTATAAATTTCCCGTGCCTAACTTCTTAAACACTCCAATCCTTTCATACGAACCACCTCACTTGCCCTGGTAATGTTTGTCGTAGTAGTAGCTCAGTTGAAGGAGGCGCCGACAGTCGCGCGCACCCGATTCCAGATTCCGGTATCTCTCTCACAGGCCAACCATGTCTGACACCTCTCGAGGTCTATGCATTGGTACACTCTTGAATGGGAAGAAAAGAAAGTGACCTGTATAGGCCTGCGCGTTCTAAATGACTCCACGATATCCCGTGGAAGTAGAATGTGTGGCCCATCTCAAAAAGGATTGTTCAACTCCGTCCTTTATCCATTATGGTTTACTAGTCGCAGGTCCACTTGAAAGAAACCACCTTTTCCCATAGAAATGAAAAAGTAGCCGATGGCGTTAGAACAGATTCTTGAAGAGCCTCGAAAGCGTTACTGGGTGCACTGCTGGTGAAATTGTCCCCAACGGCACGCTACAAATTGATCTACACTTTCAAGATGGCCTTTCTCAGCTATTAATAGATGAGGCATGCTCAATGTTGGTTTTTATTCTCTCCAAAAGGATTATCCGTATGCTTCCTATCCAAATTAATTTAGGCTTATTTAGAATTTCGTTTTGTTTTATGATTTCTGTTATTGACCAAAGTTCCATTAATGGTTTTGGTTCTGTTTTGCTTATTATTTTTCTCCTAGGAAAGCAAGACTGGCGGAAGGTCAAAGAGAAATTCACGGATAGCAAAATTCAAATTCAGCAGAAATCTTTTGAAAATTTTTGCGACTCTACAGGCTTATTCGGTTTTATGTCGTCCATTTGCTGCTATAGTAGCGACAATGGCTGTCACTGAAAGAAGCATTGTCTCGCCTGAGCACTAAGGCCACTACCTGACGCTTAGGTGTTGAGCAGCTAATAATGTCGCTCGAGAGTGGTTTGATTGTAATGAACCACCCTATAGCTGGGCTGCGTATACAAAACCGATTCATTCTACTTTCTGGGTGCTATTCTAATGCGTTGCCGAACTCGCCTTCCAACAATGCCTATGTTTCGACACTTTAAATTTTGTTAAAGGGATTACCTTGTAGTACATATAGACTTTAGACTACATAACCTCACCATCCTATTTCAGTCCTTAAGTGTAAAATGAAGGCACGGCAAGGAAAGAGGACAGGCGGATTTCTAGTGCTTTTGAACGGAAGTATTTAAAGCCGCTTTTAGTATTTCACCTTTCTACATCGTTTTCAAGTGCTTTTGATTTGTTTCTTCCTTCGTTATCTTTTTTTAATAAGTTGTTTGTGTTTTGTTTATTTTTCGCTGTTTTTTTGTTGGTACTGGATCTGGTTTTAGACTTAGTTAACGATGTGATCAAGGTTATGCGCACCTTTGAGTGCAGTAAATAAATAAATAAATAAATATTAGTTTTTGCACCTTCCAGAACAGGGGTGTGCGTAAATGGAATCCCAAATTTCATAAAACGTAAATCGTAAATCGTAAACCGTAAATCGTAAAAGGTGCCTGACTTATAATGCATCTAATTTCCTTGCTTTTTCTATTAAGTGACAACTAATTGAAGCTAACTATGTTTTATTGAGACGTTTTCAGCTCGAGCTGGGACCTTTTCTAATTAATATGGAAGCTATTAGAATCAACTAGCACCTTTCAAATCAAGCTGGGCAAGTTTACGGAGAACCGCTCTCTTAAAAGGCACCTATACAGGGTGCCCAAATAAAAGCTTACACTGCTTGAATGATCAAAAATGCTTATCATTCTACTCGCAATAGGCCTGCATACAAAACTATGACTTTGAAGAAACAGCCGCAACAACTCCGAATAAACCAACAAAAACCATTCCATCCAAAACCAAAAAATAATAATTTGATCGCTGGCCGACTCGACGAAAACAGTATTTACACACAAGCATCCCCTACTGAGTGAGCGCATGGCACATTTCTATGGTATGACACATCTAAAGTTATATGCCTTCCCACATTTTGAAGTGTATCGAACAGCATTTTTGCAGCAGAAAGAAAGTTTGTGACGTTTGAAACAGTATGATCACATTTTTTCCCTTAAAATTATAAAAGAAGATAAAATTATAAAAGAAGATATTTTTGTGGCATTCTATAGAAGTAGAGAAGCAAGGTGCAGCTTGAATTGAAAGTGGTTTAACTGATTCGTACAAGGTGCATTTTAAGCATATAGGGGGAGAGAAGTCGGAGGAGGACGGCTATCGCGTGCTGCAGAATAGTTCTTGATTGGGATCCTGCCACGGGCAAGCAAGTTTTCCATACCCGCTCGGTTGTGAACTTGTTTGATTTGATTTTGTTTGACCTGATTTGCCTGGGAAGGATAAAACCTCTACATCGGCGGCAACCGCAATTCGTTCTATAAAACCCACACTCAAATGACCTCTACGATACCCCACAGAGGTAAAGAGAATGATGGCGCACCTCAAACAGGCACTGGTTAACGTCATGCTTTGTGCTTTATCATTTTTGAAGGCAACCACAACTTCTGAGGCTGAATTCATCAACAATTAACCCGTGGGTATGCGGGTGATAAGGGGTGGAGATAAGATAAGAGTTAGGCAGAGATAACGCAAGACTCAGAGACGAAGGCTTCATTGTGGGTATCTCTACCCCTTATACCCGCGGGTTAGTCGTTGATGAATCCGGTCCCTGGAATGAAAGATCGTCGTTACCAGGCAATTACTTCCGGCATTTACTTCGCTCACAGATTTGCTTGCACTTTTTAGACTTCGGAAGCTCCAAAATATTGCATTACTAATTAATGACTGCTTGCATTCGCCAGTCCTGCTCTCCGCTACATTTGTAACGAACGCTATCGTATCTTTTGCCCAGTCTTTAGCATTCTGAACGCATCGCATAGGGCGAACGCAACAGCCTCAATCAAACCACTGAAAACAAGACCAAAAGTGTAAAACGCATTCACCTTTATCATGAAAATGTCAGACGCTTTTGTTTAAGGCGCTCCTGCGTAAATAGACTTCGCGTCATGACGTGCAGTGAAAATCAGATTGAAACGTGATGGTTTTACTCTTTCCAACAGCTCAGCTGTTATTCCACAGCCTCCAATCAAGTCCAATATTCCTTGATGGCTTTGCAGGAGTTCTACTCCTGTGTATTGGAAAGAGTCGTCTATGTAGTGAACAAGTGGTGAAAAAGTTACAGGTTGACTAGGCGGTGGTTACAGCATAAATATGGTTCAGCAGGTGGTCATCTTCATCCCAGTGCAAGGAGAATTTTCATGTTTTTCTGTGGACAGTAACTAAATGCTCTCAGGCCTTTCGAACGTGAGATGTTGTGTTAGAGTGTGGCCAGAAAAAAGACTAGCCCAGTTCCATTGCCAGGAATTAGCTCGAGCGGCCTATCCACAAAGCTGCGTTGTTCTGTCACAGCGCCACAGCAGAACATAAAAAAGTGAACAGGAAATAGCAATGAGCTATGAGGGAAATCTTTAAAAGTGGGTACATCGTCATAATCCGAATTGTATCACATTATATGGACGTTTGTCATCCGTGGACCGAAGATCACATTTACGAAAATTTACGATTTACGACCCAAAATGTCGTAAATCGTAAATCATAATTACGCACATCTCTGTTCCAGAACTCTGAAAACGTTACCAGGGATATTGTTTATTGCAATATTCTCGTCAATGGCAAACAAACTGATCCACCCCTTCAAGATGACTCCTCTCAACTTCTCAGTGTATGAATCTTGCGGTTAGAGCTGGGTTTAATTCTTCCTGGCGTGGTTAAGGTTAAGTTTTCGGTCATCAGTTTCGGTAATCAGTGTAGATGTGCAATACTCCGCAAAAGCTTCAGGATTTAAGAGAGCATCGAATGAACAGGCAGAACTACTGATGAGGATCTCGAAGTTGTCGTTCGCGAACACGTTATTGGAGAGGATATACATATAAGGATAAAGGATAAAGGACGGCGTTACTCAATCCCTTCTGGGATGCGCCAGCGCATTCTTCTTCTACGGGATGTCGTGGAGGCGACATGAATGCGTATTTGGCCATACAATGACTTGCGGTGGCCAGCCGATGAACAAGTCAGCGCTTTATCCTTCCCAGACTAGTCTGGTACCAATTCACCGACCCCGGAGGGATGGAAGGCTTGGTTGGCCTGGGCGGGAAATCCGAACCAGGAACCTGGTATCGGGTGCACGCGACAGTCGCGCCTCCGACTGCGCTACACGCGCCCATGGAGAGGATATATATATATATATATATATATATATATATATATATATATACGGTAACTCTAAGCAACTGATATAAAGAGTGTCCTCTGAAGCTAAATCCTACGAAGACGATGTTCGTGCGAAAAAAACGAGTTTCCAGTATCCCATTCACGCTCATCAGAAGGGATACCTCAAGCTGCTCCAGCTTTGTCTGTCTGGGTCGCGACCTAGTCTAGAGCTGGGCAGAAAGAAATGAGCGGCCTGGGGTGCTTTCAAGAGCCTCGAACAAGTCGTGCAGAAAACGAGGCGCAGTGCGAAGAGGGGCAGCCCACGTGTGAACGACTTTTTACCCGTTTGACCTAGGTCCCTCTGAACTTGTATTACATGTACGTACGCGTCAGTCTGCGTACCGTGTTGGAAATTCCACGACACCATATCCGACTTCCTCAGACACTGGGAGAGTTCACCTGCAGGTTAAAATGACGTATTTTCACGTCACAGGTGACCTGTAGGAGCTATTTTAAGACGGAGTTTCAGCGAGCGGTGTACTACGGGTCATTTCGACGCTCGCGTTATGCGCTGCGCATGTAATTGTAGATCTGAAGAGGCCATGTAGCGCTGTAGGTCTCATTTTGACGGTCGGTAGGTCGAAGACAATGCGCAAAATCCATTTGGTTTCTTAGCCGTTTTGGCTTGAAACTGCTTATCCAGTCTATTTAGGAAAGCATAAGCATACAACAGGGCTATAGAACAAGCGCGGAGAGGATGACGTCCCAGAGAAATTATAATGTTAAAATATTTTATGAAATGGTTAAAACCGCGATATCTTATTAGTAGGTGAGCCCACCAAATTGTCGGCGCTATACGACTAAGGTGGGTGCAGTAAATTGAAAAAAACTTACATAGCTAATTAGATAATTAAATAAGGAATTTAAAAACACTTATCCTAGCTCCGGAATCACGCAATCCAAAGAAATAAAACCAAAGTCTAACATCATAATATAACAACTACAGCTTAAGGGTAGGGAGCGCCTTAAAAGATTTGGTAAGCACAAATGGAGCAGCACAAATATAACGCACTAGCGTTATCAGAAATCGGCTGCTTCTTCGCTATTAAGTCGGAGATGGCACAAGGTTAGCAGGCTCACCTGACGGCAGAAGCTGATGCGTTAAAATGAAAATGTCCCTGAGAAGCTCGGAATCAGATTTGGCAGTGAATTAACAACACCTTGCCAGCATAGGTATCGTTGTCACTACCATTATCATTGTCATCATCATTCATTGCACTTCATTTAGGCCTATGGCATACCGCCGGCGACGAGCCCGACGACAATAGGAGCGCAGCGACAGGAGAGCGCTGGAGTTCAGCGACGACTGGAGCAGCGGTGTTGGGCGGGGGCGAGAATTGGCGCTGGGGCGCGGTTAGCTGACGCTTGCGTGCGTGGGCGGGGTGCAAAGGGCCGGGCGGCAGCTGACCGCCGTGCACAGCGCAGCGACGACTGGACGCTGGCGGTATGCCCTCTGCAACGACACGCCGTGCTGACGTGGCAAAGGCAAGCATCAAGCACGCGCTCTCCCCATTGTATCTGATAGGGTCCTGACACGAATATTCGGACACTTGTCCGTTGGCAGTGCCGTCGCCGGCCTCGTCACCGGAGGTATGCCTTAGGCCTATGTTATACTTCGGCGACGCGTCGGCCGACGTCGGCGACGCTGTGCTTTGCGGGCAGCTACGCACTGCGTGGCAGCCCGCCCAATACAGCGTCGCCAACGACGTCGCCGCGAGCTCCGCAGGGGGTGTTATACTTCCGCCGCCGACGTCGGCGACGCTGACGTCTGTGGCGACGTCGCCGTCGCCACCGACGTTGCCACCGACGTTGCCACCGACGTCGCCACAGACGTCGCCACCGACGTCGTCGTGGGTCGGTCGCCGCGCTGTGCACGGCGACGGGCCGTCGCCGGCCTCATTCAAGGCTGGGAGAAAATGCGCTCAGAGGGAGTATTTTGTTTGTGGGTGGGTTCTTCGTTCCCGGCACTGTCAACATCCTCGACGGATCTCGAATTACGAAATCGAAAGTGCAAAAACGCCCATCTTGCGGCATCCAGCCAATAGTGTGAAAAAACCAACGGTCGCGTCAGACTCCTAAGTGGTCCAGTACCATTTGGATTGGGTTAGTCTAGAAGAAATAGAGTTCGCTTCAAAATATAGTTCATGCCTACTTTGAATCGACATGAGTTTCATAACCGCACATCAAGAAGGCGCCTCGTTTGCTTACTTTCTCTCAATGTCGGCCATCATTTTGACGATGTTTAGCACCTATCGCGCCGTAATCATCTTGGCCCTCTCATTCGACATCTCACGCATCTCTTTCTCAAGATCGCTTTGAAAACCTGCTTGTAATCACACTTATCCATCCTTCTAAAAGCCAAAATTGGTTAGTAAGAGAACATTCAGAGATTAAGGTTCGGCAGATTATGGTTGAGCAGACTACCGTACATACAGAACAACAAATCATCATCAAGTCTTGAAACATTAAGAAGAATTAAGAATAAAAAATCCTTTTGAAGATTAAGAAAAGCACAAAATGTATGCAGACTGGTGGCCAAATGATGACATTGAAAGCGCGCTCCGATGCTAAAAATGCGCTCCGATGCTCTCCTGTCAACGACGTCCCCGACGCCGCCACAGAATCTGTTGACGACGTCGCCGACGTCGACCACGCGTCTGTGGCGACGTCGGCGGCGTCTGTGGCGACGTCGGCGGCGTCTGTGGCGACGTCGGCGACGTCGCTGGTGACGTCAGCGTCGGCCGACGTCGGTGACGGGCCGTCGCTGACGTGTCGCAGCGTCGGCGACGCGTCGCCGAAGTATAACATAGGCCTTACCAGCAATACTTCGAACAAGAGGCTATACACGACGCGTATAAGCCATTGTATGCGACGGTGGACCCGTGCAGCATGTCATAGCGCTCATCATCGGAGCTAGGATGTTCTTAATTTAGCTGTCACAACGATGTTTTGTTGCGATCAAAACTTCTAGCGCCAGGCGCGACTCGAACCCGCACCTCCCTCTAACCGGGCGGGAATGCTCTATGCCTTTACACCACCGCCGCCGTTTGATCGAACGCAACATCCACGATACCAGCCACTTGAGGCTTAAAGAAGCTGACTTGAATTGCTCTTCATTTAATTATCTAATTAGCTATATAAGTTTTTTGTCATTTCACTGCACCCACCTTAGTCGGATAGCGCCAAAGTCTCCTCTCGTCAGACGGTACGTCGTGCCAAGTGAATGAAATTTCTACTTTTTAAAGTTTTGTCAGCTTGTTTCTTCGAATGAACAATTTTTTCATAACCATACAATCAATTTTAGATTACTTATGATCACAATAGGTGATTGGGCGCAATGCTACTATGAGGGGCCCAGCCCACATTTGAACAAGTTTTTACCAGCTTGACCTAGGCCCCTCTCGCTGCAACTTGCATTACACGTATGTACGCGTCAGTTTGCGTAATGTAGGGAATTCCACGTCACCATATCCCACTGCTACCCTTAAGTCGGTCGAAGTCCATGGGTGCCTCCTCCCGTGGTATCATTGTCGGAATATTGCTTTACAAAGCATATTTGATGCACCTTATGTGGATAGGTTCAGAAATACGAAAACCTACATAAACATGTAAGTAGTATTTTCCTTGCGGAAAGAAGCATTATGTTTATTTACACCAATATAGTAATTTAGAGAAAGGCATTCGGGCGCATATTATTGTGAAATAGTCATCGTTGTATTTAAAAGACACAAATCCCTCTTTATCA
>OX375867.1:15823910-16185910 GCA_947359475.1 Heligmosomoides polygyrus bakeri
AGGCGCGACTCGAACCCGCACCTCCCTCTAACCGGGCGGGAATGCTCTATGCCTTTACACCACCGCCGCCGTTTGATCGAAACGCAACATCCACGATACCAGCCACTTGAGGCTTAAAGAAGCTGACTTGAATTGCTCTTCATTTAATTATCTAATTAGCTATATAAGTTTTTTGTCATTTCACTGCACCCACCTTAGTCGGATAGCGCCAAAGTCTCCTCTCGTCAGACGGTACGTCGTGCCAAGTGAATGAAATTTCTACTTTTAAAGTTTTGTCAGCTTGTTTCTTCGAATGAACAATTTTTTCATAACCATACAATCAATTTTAGATTACTTATGATCACAATAGGTGATTGGGCGCAATGCTACTATGAGGGGCCCAGCCCACATTTGAACAAGTTTTTACCAGCTTGACCTAGGCCCCTCTCGCTGCAACTTGCATTACACGTATGTACGCGTCAGTTTGCGTAATGTAGGGAATTCCACGTCACCATATCCCACTGCTACCCTTAGTCGGTCGAAGTCCATGGGTGCCTCCTCCCGTGGTATCATTGTCGGAATATTGCTTTACAAAGCATATTTGATGCACCTTATGTGGATAGGTTCAGAAATACGAAAACCTACATAAACATGTAAGTAGTATTTTCCTTGCGGAAAGAAGCATTATGTTTATTTACACCAATATAGTAATTTAGAGAAAGGCATTCGGGCGCATATTATTGTGAAATAGTCATCGTTGTATTTAAAAGACACAAATCCCTCTTTATCAGACTTAGTATTGGAAAAATTGCTCTACGAAACGTTTGTGTAGCATGCTTTACAGAAAGCCCTGTAAGATTATCTCTGATGCTGCAGTAGTGCTAATCCAACGAGCATTCGAGTCGCGCCTGGCGCTAGAAGTTTTGATCGCAACAAAACATCGTTGTGACAGCTAAATTAAGAACATCCTAGCTCCGATGATGAGCGCTATGACATGCTGCACGGGTCCACCGTCGCATACAATGGCTTATACGCGTCGTGTATAGCCTCTTGTTCGAAGTATTGCTGGTAAGGCCTATGTTATACTTCGGCGACGCGTCGCCGACGCTGCGACACGTCAGCGACGGCCCGTCACCGACGTCGGCCGACGCTGACGTCACCAGCGACGTCGCCGACGTCGCCACAGACGCCGCCGACGTCGTCAACAGATTCTGTGGCGGCGTCGGGGACGTCGTTGACAGGAGAGCATCGGAGCGCATTTTTTAGCATCGGAGCGCGCTTTCAATGTCATCATTTGGCCACCAGTCTGCATACATTTTGTGCTTTTCTTAATCTTCAAAAGGATTTTTTATTCTTAATTCTTCTTAATGTTTCAAGACTTGATGATGATTTGTTGTTCTGTATGTACGGTAGTCTGCTCAACCATAATCTGCCGAACCTTAATCTCTGAATGTTCTCTTACTAACCAATTTTGGCTTTTAGAAGGATGGATAAGTGTGATTACAAGCAGGTTTTCAAAGCGATCTTGAGAAAGAGATGCGTGAGATGTCGAATGAGAGGGCCAAGATAGATTACGGCGCGATAGGTGCTAAACATCGTCAAAATGATGGCCGACATTGAGAGAAAGTAAGCAAACGAGGCGCCTTCTTGATGTGCGGTTATGAAACTCATGTCGATTCAAAGTAGGCATGAACTATATTTTGAAGCGAACTCTATTTCTTCTAGACTAACCCAATCCAAATGGTACTGGACCACTTAGGAGTCTGACGCGACCGTTGGTTTTTTTCACACTATTGGCTGGATGCCGCAAGATTGGGCGTTTTTTGCACTTTCGATTTCGTAATTCGAGATCCGTCGAGGATGTTGACAGTGCCGGGAACGAAGAACCCACCCACAAACAAAATACTCCCTCTGAGCGCATTTTCTCCCAGCCTTGAATGAGGCCGGCGACGGCCCGTCGCCGTGCACAGCGCGGCGACCGATCCACGACGACGTCGGTGGCGACGTCTGTGGCGACGTCGGTGGCAACGTCGGTGGCAACGTCGGTGGCGACGGCGACGTCGCCACAGACGTCAGCGTCGCCGACGTCGGCGGCGGAAGTATAACACCCCCTGCGGAGCTCGCGGCGACGTCGTTGGCGACGCTGTGTTGGGCGGGCTGCCACGCAGTGCGTAGCTGCCCGCAAAGCACAGCGTCGCCGACGTCGGCCGACGCGTCGCCGAAGTATAACATAGGCCTAAGGCATACCTCCGCGTGACGAGGCCGGCGACGGCACTGCCAACGGACAAGTGTCCGAATATTCGTGTCAGGACCCTATCAGATACAATGGGGAGAGCGCGTGCTTGATGCTTGCCTTTGCCACGTCAGCACGGCGTGTCGTTGCAGAGGGCATACCGCCAGCGTCCAGTCGTCGCTGCGCTGTGCACGGCGGTCAGCTGCCGCCCGGCCCTTTGCACCCCGCCCACGCACGCAAGCGTCAGCTAACCGCGCCCCAGCGCCAATTCTCGCCCCCGCCCAACACCGCTGCTCCAGTCGTCGCTGAACTCCAGCGCTCTCCTGTCGCTGCGCTCCTATTGTCGTCGGGCTCGTCGCCGGCGGTATGCCATAGGCCTAAATGAAGTGCAATGAATGATGATGACAATGATAATGGTAGTGACAACGATACCTATGCTGGCAAGGTGTTGTTAATTCACTGCCAAATCTGATTCCGAGCTTCTCAGGGACATTTTCATTTTAACGCATCAGCTTCTGCCGTCAGGTGAGCCTGCTAACCTTGTGCCATCTCCGACTTAATAGCGAAGAAGCAGCCGATTTCTGATAACGCTAGTGCGTTATATTTGTGCTGCTCCATTTGTGCTTACCAAATCTTTTAAGGCGCTCCCTACCCTTAAGCTGTAGTTGTTATATTATGATGTTAGACTTTGGTTTTATTTCTTTGGATTGCGTGATTCCGGAGCTAGGATAAGTGTTTTTAAATTCTTATTTAATTATCTAATTAGCTATGTAAGTTTTTTCTCAATTTACTGCACCCACCTTAGTCGTATAGCGCCGACAATTTGGTGGGCTCACCTACTAATAAGATATCGCGGTTTTAACCATTTCATAAAATATTTTAACATTATAATTTCTCTGGACGTCATCCTCTCCGCGCTTGTTCTATAGCCCTGTTGTATGCTTATGCTTTCCTAAATAGACTGGATAAGCAGTTTCAAGCCAAAACGGCTAAGAAACCAAATGGATTTTGCGCATTGTCTTCGACCTACCGACCGTCAAAATGAGACCTACAGCGCTACATGGCCTCTTCAGATCTACAATTACATGCGCAGTGCATAACGCGAGCGTCGAAATGACCCGTTAGTACACCGCTCGCTGAAACTCCGTCTTAAAATAGCTCCTACAGGTCACCTGTGACGTGAAAATACGTCATTTTAACCTGCAGGTGAACTCTCCCAGTGTCTGAGGAAGTCGGATATGGTGTCGTGGAATTTCCAACACGGTACGCAGACTGACGCGTACGTACATGTAATACAAGTTCAGAGGGACCTAGGTCAAACGGGTAAAAAGTCGTTCACACGTGGGCTGCCCCTCTTCGCACTGCGCTCGTTTTCTGCACGACTTGTTCGAGGCTCTTGAAAGCTCCCCAGGCCGCTCATTTCTTTCCCACTTATTTCGCTCGCGGCGTAGCGAAGGAAGAATAAAGGCCCCCACAGAGTTCTGCGGTGGCGCCGCGGCCCTATTCTTAACCATAGGGGAGAGACGCAGAGCTCGCCGCCGGCGGCGTCCCTGCCCTATCCTTAACCATTGCGGCAAGCGGCGTTGCCGCAGAACTCTGTGGGGGCCTTAACCGCGATCGAAATAAGTGGGAGCTGTATCGTCGCTTAACGAATCATATAGCAGAGAACGAATTTTTAGAACAAAATAAAGAATCTTGGCGTAAACGCATCTGGTACCCTTTCTGAATTAAGAAGTGCCATGTAGAATTTATCAAAGGTTTAGAAGACTTCTCGTATAAACCTGCCAGACCATTTCTTTGCATTCGCCCTGCATAGCGAGCAAGCAGTTGTTGGTCACATATGGCACTGTAGTTACCGTCTCAGGATGATACGAAAGTCTTGATATGCTTTTTGAAAAATCCTCAATCCTGCCCTATTGATCGGTTGCTATGATCTACCATGTGGCGCATGGCTGTAGGTCATCCTTGAAAGCTTTCCATGATGGGTAAATACAGCCACGTCGCCTTTTATGAGTTTAATCACGATGTCAATTTTACAAGACTGCCTTTCAGCCATCATATTCTATGAATGGCCTCGTGGCACTGGAGCGACACCAACCTTTCAAGAAACCAACAGTGCACTGGGAGAGAGCAAGGGTCCTATCAACTCTATTAACAGCCGGTTCACTCGCTTACAGAGAAGGAGACACGGGCTTCGAGGATGCCTCAGCACAGCCACGCAACAGAAGATCTCTATGACGCTGTCAATCAGGATACGGTAATTGGCAGTGCTGCGAAGATGCTGGGGTACAACCATTTAGTAGTCCTAGCTTGCCAGCACACCCACGGTTACAGAAAAATTCTGACTCGATGGATCCCTTATGCTTTGACCGAAGCACGCGGTTGACCCGGGTATCCATTTGCCAGTCCTCCTCACCCGGAGCGAAAGGAGTTTCTGGAAGAACTGATTGCTGGAGATGAGAGTTGGCTCCTCTGCGACTCTAACATACATCATTCCGTGCGACTTCCTCGAGAAGACCCGATAGCGCAAGCCAAACTGGGCCTTCACGCTAAGAAGTGTACTCCTTGCTGCTTCCGGTGTTCGCGAAGAATGTTGTATTACGAGTTGCTCCCGCAGGGACACACAGTCACCGGCAGCATTTAAAAAAAAAACAAGAAAAGCTGCCGATAACTGCAAGACTTTCTTACCTCACCGATATTTCGAAGCAATATCCAACACCATATAAACACTGTGCCAGCCGCTCTCCAGCCCTAAACAACTGTTTTAGACACCGGACTCGTCAAACAGAATTTCAGAGAAAACCTTGAATCATCTTCGTAATTAAGATTGTACGCTTCTTTAAGTCTAGTGCTATCCCAAATTCCAACTGGAACACTACTGCGAGAAGTACTGTAAAGAACTCCGGAGTTCCGAGCTTCGCTGACGCTCGAAGATCAAAGACGCTGTCGCGTGGGCCAAGTTGTCGAAAATTAGGTGGGCCGGCCACGTAATGCGCTTCGCAGACACCCGCTGGACGAGAGCAGTCGCCGACTGGATTCCGCGGGATGTCAAGAGAACACCAGGACGCCCACCAACGCGTTGGTCGGACTTCTTCGTGAAAGCCCTGAACGACCAATATGACGCTCTTCGTGTCCCTCGAGCGAGGAGGATCCATTGGAGCACTCTGGCACGCGACAGGGACGAATGGAGACGCTGCTGGCGCCCGCTCGAGCAAGTCGATGATCAACGGGACGACAGGTGACGGGTGACGGCTCGCTTGCGAAGATTGAAGAGATTGAACTCCAGCAATAGGTACAATCTTGGTTGGATCGCTTGAAGGGGTTCCCACCCAAACATGACGAAAAATTACCGAGTACCTGACTACTGAAGATAATGAGTCCGGTTTTTTAAAAGGTGATGGCATTAAACTGCCACGCACCCGGTATTCAAGTACAGCAGCCGCGTCCGATAGCGTTCTATTCTATTGGTTGAAGCCAACAGACATGAATGCAGCGTGGTCCAAATGGCGCTTTACAGTGCTGAGTGCTGGACGTGACTATAAAAATGGAAGAGCTCCTCATTGTATTGAAACGAAGATGCTGTAGAGGACGACCGGAGTAACACGTTTGGATCGACGACACACAGACTCCATACGGCAACGGTTCGGTGCGTTCTCAAAATTCGATACTGTGCGAGACTCTTCTGCGATATTTGGGATACGTTCTTCGCGCAACAAGTTAGTTCGAAAGACTGCTTTGTTCTAAGTGCCCGGAAAGTGGCCTCGAAAACGACTGAAAAGCAGCGCTGGCTAGGTACGCTGTGTACAGCTTGAAACTAGTTGGGATAAAGCTCGATCGGGAAAAGTGACGCCGACATATCGCGAATGTGGACCAGGCCACCACAAACACTCTTTATGATGTCTTCCTCTTTATACTTGGTCAGAAGAGTCGTTATTATCCCCGTCTATTGACAGAATAGATGTTAATTAACACGAATTAAGACTACCCTTCCGGTTTCCCAGTGTGGGTCTGGTCGCATTTCCGACATCCAGTCTCGTGAAGCACTCCAATTTTCGCACAATTCCCTGCTTTGCCTTAAGCACAAAAAACCAGTGTTGTATTGTGCAGTATCTGTAAAGTCTATTTCGAACATAATATTTAAGTCTGGCGTCTGGTTCCTATCCCACTGCTGTGACTCAAGATTGCGCTTGTGAGTTGAAAATATGAGAAACGTATTTGAAATGGAATTCAGCATTTTCAATCCAAGGCTTTTAATATTCGGCAGAAAAATGCTTTAGTCTTCAATCGACAGATCTAATAGCCCACACAAGGAAGAAAGCTTTTAACGTTCCTTTCTCAACACTAGGACAATAGCATGCTACATGCTGCTTAAATTATGTTTCAGATTCTTTATGGGCTGCAGCTATCCCTTATACAATAGAGTTACCTACGACGTCTACTATATTGACAAGACATATTGGAGACACTCTATTGTCAATCATAGTAAAAACGTTGTACATTTCTAATCAGGATAAGGGTTGCTATCAATATAACATATCAGTATGATTTCATCGGAGCTCGCAATAGCGCAGTCGGAATCGCTGCCTGCTGTATGTGCCTCCACTCACAGTGCACAGTTCGTATCCCGCCTATGCCAACCATTCCTTCATGTTTATGTGGTCGGTGAATTGGTGAAGGACATGTGAAAAGGAAAACAAAACAACGCTGGTTTGTTCAACGGCTACGATCAGACCATTGTATAGTCGAAATACGTATTCAGACTTTCTCGGCGACATTCTGCAAAAATATTAGGTTGGTGGAAACGCCTTGCACCACGCCGTATTCTTTCAAAATTTTACTTCAAATTGGGAGAATCCGCGGCTGAGACAGCTCGACTAATCAACCAAGTGTCAAGGCCTAATACTGTTGGAGAAAGCACTGTGCGCCAGTGGTTCAGTGAATTTCGGGCCGGAGAGATTTCAGCCTCGTAGAGCAATCCTGGGCGACGAGTTTAAGGCATTGTTGAAACCATCTAAAACAGTTCGCGGGATCGCGGAGGAGTTAGACGTCAGTAAAACTGCTGCTGCGGGTGCTTTGAAACGCCTTGGGAGGTGAAAGCTCGAAAAGTGGGTGCCCATGATTAGGCTAATCGCCAAAAATGGTCGCGTTTCGAATTCTGTTCTTCTCTACTTTTACGCAACAAAACTGACCCGTTTTTGCATCGAATCATCACCTGTGTTGTGTTTATTTGTGTTTATTTGTTACGACTGTTTGAGACAGTCGTGTGACAACTAATGGAACATCACTACTCAACAACAAATAACACTTCAAGACAACAGGAACAATAAACATATGTACAATTAGCACTTCAGGAGAGCCTTCTTAGCAACGCGTCTGAAAGGTTCAAAATTTTTCGGAGAGGGGTATAAATCACTTTTTAATGCCAGATATGCAGATCCACCCCTAACAGTAAAAAAGTGAGCTCCAGCTTCTGATTTCGTTTTGGAGTACCAAATTTTATAGTTAGTTTCTCTGGTCCTGGAGGAAATGAGCTTGTAAAATTTGGTTGATCTTATTCGTACTTGCCCCGACAGAATTTTGAATACCCAGTACATATCTGTCAACAACTTTCGTGAGCTCAAAGAACTGAGACCAAGAAATTTATTGCGTACTTCCGCTGTAGGAATTCGAGAAAGAAATAATCCGTTATACCTTATCACTAGTTTTCTGGTATAGTTGTTTCGGACACGTTCAATCTCTTGAATATCCCTCTTCTTATGTGGCGAAAACAAGACTGTCCCGCTTTCGACGATTGACGTCACAAACGACTTATACGCCTGCAGCAGAACTGATTTTTCGTAGTACAAAGTCCTTTAAATGTCTGGTAAGTCCTATTAAGCGTTTTTTTTGCAGATTAATCTATGAAGCTCTGAAAACTCTAGTTTGTTGTTGTAATGAAGACCCAGATCAACAACTTATCTGCCACAGCTATAGGTAAGCCACCTGTCTCATAATTGGGAAGAGAATTCCATTTTCCAATTCTGATCAGTTTGGTTTTCTCTGCTGCTAAGGTAGTTACCATGAATTAGACCACTTTTCAACGATATCGATAGCCTGTTAAAGGCACTAAGAATCATCTTCTGATGTAAAGTGGATTCTGCATGTAAACAGGAAACGGTCCGGACAGCGGTTAGACGCCGAGGTGCCTCCTAGGCATTTTCCAAAGGCGAACCTTCATCAAAAAAGATAATGGTCACTGTGTGGTGGCCTGAAAAATGCACCGAATATTGCAGCCAGCATGACTCAACAGAAGAGGCGCGATTCTTTTGCATGAGTACGCCCACCCACACGTCTCACAAATCGCCATTCGAAAACTGAACGAGTTAAGGGCTAAAGTTCTGCCTCACCCGCCATACTCTCCAGACCTCTCACCAACCGACCACTACCTTTCCAAATACTTTCTGGACTTTCTTGCTGGTAAATACTTCACCAATCAGGACCAAGCCAAAATAGCTTTCGCGGATTTTGTCGAATCTCCACCATCTAATCTTTTCGCTGATGAAATTAGTCGACTGGTGGCCTGTTGGCAAATGTGTGCTGATGCGAGCGGTGCTTATTTCGACTAAATCCGGTATGACTCGAGAGAGTTATGATAGTTCAAGGTGAAGCACTCAAAACGCTGAGAACTTTCCGGACAACCTAATCCGAACTCTAACGATCGTCTCGAATGATACAGATGTTGTGCACGCGATCCACACGACACGCTGTGGCCTTGCTTCGTTCTTGCTCTGCGAACTGCTAAGGACTGTTGAGCTGCGTTCTTGTCACGAAGCTCGGCGGGCTAATTGAGCACTGTTGGCAAGAATGCACTGTCGGCATCCGCGGCATTCGTGCATTCCACTGTATTGGATCGTTTTAATCTTGTGTCCGCTACACTGCGCGTATCCTCATTAGAAGTATGTTGTTGTTGAACGATCTTAATGACGATCCAGAAAACAGTCGCCGTTGTCCGGAGCCAATGACAGACCACGAAGGGCTGAGTGTCGTATCATGCGGTCATAGCAGATCGGGATCGAGCTTGACAATGAAATGTTTGCCCAGCGATCAGGGACAAGGAGCCTCTGCACATGCTCTTCCTCCCTGTGCGTCTGAAATGGTCAGCGCTTAACTTGTTAGCGCTCATGATTGATGCTCACTGATTCGGTGATCTCTACGCCATTTAGTCGTCGTCTTCCCCTTCGACTCCACCACCTTCACCACAAGGACGTGGGACACGAACAGAGCAATTTTTAAATTTTTCTTAATTCGCCTGTCCGATGTGTGATAATTTTATAAAAAAAATTTAATTTTTGAGAGAAAGTAAGCAACAAATTAAATTTTGTCATAAAGCGCAACAAGCTAGTAATCATTCAGTGCAATGAAAGACAATACCGCGTCACACACTCCAAAACAACGTCGTGATGTTTATTTGATGATAGTGTAAATGTTGCTTACATGGAGCATCAAAGTGACAACATGTGCGTTCTTTACAACTGTTTTTGTTTCATCGTTTGCAGGTGTAGAACTCTATTCAGATAAATTTTTGCTTCTAATCGAATAAAAATTGCGTCGCTTTGAACAAGGGAAGGGTGCAGCCTCTTCTCTTAGCACATAAAAAATAGCCGCCTTCCTGCACTTCAAAACAAGCTTTAACCCATTATTTTTCCTCGAAAAATGAGAACTTTATCAATTTTGAAAGAATGTGGTCACCCACTGAGATAAATTAAAACGTTCTAAGGGAAATCATGCTAAATTTCTATTTAAACAAAAAGTTTATTCTAACATTTCTGCAAAGTCTCTAGTTCACTGTGTAAGGAGATCACTTCGATTTGAACCGATAATAACATAGATTGACTCCCGAAATAATGCTGATTTTTCCAGGAACCGGCAAGTTTTCCTTTACGGCTATACAAACCTACTCCATTTTTCGTATATAACGCGTCCTCAGTTATAGCGCGGTCCTGAGAGGAACTGTGCGTTCAAAGCTACGCCTGTTATTAAGCGACCAACGCTCAATTCCGGTCCTACGCTGAAAATTGAGGACGAGCTTGACGCTTACAGCTTCGTGATCAGGGGTCGGATTCATCAACGACTTACACAACTTTAACAGAGAATTGATGGTGGGAATAACGCAGCTAATTGCTCCCCGTAACGCTTGGTAAGCCGCACTATCAGTGACTTCGGCTGTAATTTTCTCGGTTAAATTGCTGTAAGTCGTTGATGAATCCGGCCCCAGAGCCGTCCTTTATTGCATTGTTTGTAGCCGCCATTGACATTAGCGTGACTACATATTAAGTGGTCAGTCATACACGTGTGTCCGTTGAGGCAGAAAAAGATTGCTACACAGGGTTCGCTCTCACACCTGTGCATAATCAGCATAATAATAACCCGCAAATATGTTACGTTATGTTATATTATGTTTGTTACGCTTGCATAAGGCAATCGTTGAAAAGCAGTCATTGTAGAGCGACAACAGCCTGTAAAAACGATCAAAAAAGAAAACAAACAAAATTCAGAACAAAGAACTAATCAACAACAGCGCCAACATGCAAAGTCATATACCGTCTGAGAAATCTCATTCCTAAGCAAGGTAGTACCTACACGGCTTCTCATCTGTCCCGGAGTTAAGAGACACTGAATGTGCTTAGCAATTTTTAAGTGCAAACTACCAGCTCTATATGTGAACGACGTTGCTCGCAGCCGGGTTCTGGGGCGAGGAAGAGATAACTTTTCAGGTACACCTCGTGTTAGAGATTTTTTCGTTTTAAAGAATTTACAAGACCCAGAAGCAGGTGCGAAATGTAGCAGTCTATGTGCAAGACACACCTCGAATACTTTGCGACGAGATTTCAGGGTCGGTATTCCGAGACATTTGTTCCCAATTGAAGCTCTTGGTACTCGCGAATGTAAGAAGCTATTTGTTCGAAGGAGAAATATCGGCAGCATCTAAAGAGATACATGGCCGGCACTGCAAACATGCTCTCGCGTTCTCTCCGCTAAAACCTTAAGTGGTGCACTTAAATTTTTGAATAATATGATAATTATAGTTCGGACACCTACATATATACTCAGGCTTCGCAAGCTACGCTAGCCAATTCATCACTTTCCCCCTACTCCTCACCAATCTTGTAGACCTCATCCTCCCGCTCATGACTGCTCCTGAAAAACTATTGAAATCAGCAGCAATATTCCAATGCTTTCATGCTATCTTCACATCTTCTATGGTGCATTTCGATTTTTGGAATTAATGCATTTTGGGGGTAGAAAAGTTCTTCGCTGAGCCACCAACGTCAACAAATCCACAAACATACTGATCTGACCCTTACGTAAAATATCTTCACAAGGCACTGCTCAGCCCAACATACTTCTGCTCGCCACCTGAAGCAGTCGAGAAGAAGAGAATTTTTTCGGTCAGTGGACGTATTCTAAATGATTTCATAAAAACGATAACAACGAAATATTCTGAGAAGCAACTTTTCCTGAACGCTAACACGTTGATGACCGTGTCATATCCGTTCGGCCGTGTGGGAGTGTGTGACACGATGTCGTGTCACGATCCCAACGTGGCAAAAAATCGATTGGCTCTACGCTCCAGGCACCCGAAAACCGTGCGCCTGTCTACGTGTTAATGCTGGTGGGCTTTTAGTTGCTTTTTTATTAATTCCTTCTGTACTAGTGGGCTTGTGCCTACAGCGAGATTGCACATGTTCGTAAAAAGTCACACAAAACGGTTTCGCAAAGATCTTCGAAAAAGGGGAATCCCGGGATCTGTCTAGTCTAACTTATCCAGCCCACTATGTACCGTTCTCTTAACTGATAATTCCATACCTATCCTTCTTCCACATCTTCAATTTGTTGCTAAGAGCCTGTTTATTTTGTTGTCCATACTTCATTGATAGTGAATTGTGTTTTACATCTTAGTATTCACACCATTCCTTAAATTTAGTTGTTGACCCGTTAACGTTGGAACATACAAGCTTTTCCTTGATTTTTTCATTTTGAGCAGTAGCTGACAGCAAATTGTATTTTTCAACGAAATTTAATGATTTACCCGAAATTTAACGAAAACTTTAAAAGATTTCGATTAAAAAAAAATTAACGCACAGAAACTTCGCGTGCATCCTGCACTGAACGACTGCACTATTAGGGCGTACAAGTCCTACGTCGTGTCGTCTTAGCGTTGTCATAAAAAAAAGTTTGGGAAATACTAGCAGAGTAAATTTCTTCAAAATACGTTAAACCGGACTTTTTCTGTAGGACAAGTGTGGTGCTTTCAAGGAGAGGTCTGGAGTGTTTAAAAAGTGAGGCGCTGGTCATTTGTGCGGTGAGAGTATAACTACGAAACACACTGTATTAATCGAATTTCTTTGGCGCAAAGCGCCACTATTCTCCTTGAAAACTCTAACTTTACTTTGAGTTGTCTATGCTACGTGTTACATGACGACAGTCGCTTCGAATGTCTTTTAAACTATTAGGTTCTCCTATAAGTCCCCGCCGTTTTTTTCAACGATTCACTGCAGATTCCGCCGAAAAGTGAAAAAGTGAAAAAGTAGCCATTTGCGCACTTGTTCTCTCCGCTTAGGTTTGTACTTTTTTGCGCAGCTTTTTATAGCACGTGGAAGACAATGTTCTGTACTACAAGAATATGTGTTGGTCCTATTTTCTCACTTGCCCTTTATTGATTTTTAGGCCATCAAATTGGGAATTCCGACTTTTCCGTCCGAATTTTTACCAAAACTCCGGTTCTGTGGTCGGACTTTTTTGCTTGGTGCTATATGTCGTTTGGCAGAGGATGTCTTGCTCAGTAAGAATTTGTGTCGCGTTTATTGGCTCACGCTGATTTCTGTCGAATATCAACAACTGAAGAAGGGGGACTTGTTGATGAAGACGATTTTTCTCTTTTTGGTATTCAATAGAAATCAATAAACGCGACAAATATTCTTACAGAGCAAGACATTCTCTTTCGAATGACATTGAAAACCAACCCAAAAAGTCCAAACACAGAGCAGGAGCTGTCCACAAAAATAACCATCCTCCTTCGGACGTCCCAATTTGATGACCTAAAAATCAATAAAGGACAAATGGGCAAATAGCACTAACACATATTCTTGTAGCACAGAACATTGTCTTCCAAAAAATTACAAACCTAAGCGGAGAGAACGGAGAGAACAAGTGCGCAAATGGCTACTTTTTCACTTTTCACTTTTCACTTCAACGACCTAAAAATTGAAAAAATTCATGATGAGAAAAGAAATGCAATACAAGCTCTGATAGAGCGAATCATTCTCTTTCGAAAGCTATGCAGCGCTATGCAGGAGACCGCCGGCGGAATCTGCAGTGAATCGTTGAAAAAACGGCGAAGACTTATGGGACAACCTAATACTTCTATGCAGGCTGCCGACATTATGCTGCCATTCTCATAAAGACAGAGCCTTTTTCAGGAGAATGCTTGTCTGGATTTTCCTTGCGGTTCTCTCCATGCTGAGCTGCATGGAGGCACTCCAGTCGCCAAAACCACAATCGAAACCGCCGTTGCCTTCTCCAGTGGCGTCTCCTCCATCGATGACTCCGAAGTCACTTGGCAAAAGCGCTTCTCCTGGAGCGACTAAGAACTCTAACCGAACCAACATTTCTAAAGAGGAAGTAGCTATGATGAAGAAACGATTTTTGCCCGCTTTGGCAAACGCGCTGAGTGCTGGCTCTGAACTTGTTCAGAAACTCGGATGAAATGTCGGTATGCGGCATAAATTCACGCTTCAGCGATCTGTTGTCATGCTTCGCGAAGCTTTTAATAAACGCTACTCATCGAAAATATGGATTTTTAGTTAAGCTTTAACAGAAGATTCATGTACAAAATGTGGATAGAACCAGGACCATACAATCACGCGTTTCGTAATCTATCCTTTAGATCGGCTGTCGACAGTTATAGGACTTTCCTAAATTCCGAGCACAGTCTTCCTTCGGGGTAAAGAAAAGCTAGAAGTCGAGATTGAAAAACGATTTCATAGCAACAGCTGCCTGGTTGCATAGAATTACAAACTAGGTGTTCCCCAAAACGAACCTTATCCATCTTCGAAATTCTGAAAGTAGACGCACATACTAGTATCTTGGTGAGACACAACTCACTGTAGCCGTGCGTTTTGATTTTCAAACAGCCGAGCGGTTTCAACATGAGAAGGCGTTGGAGATATCAAATCCTATCACCACCTGTATATAAAGTTGTATATAAAGTATGAGTTTGTCCGTGGAGTGATCTTCTAACCTGAGTGAGATACGCCTCAGCATCTACAGCGCGGGCAAAATTTGCTATTGAACGTGGGATGTTGCTGCAGCAGGGGAAGCGCATCCCTTTACTACTTAACCCAACAGCACTACGCGCGTTTCTGGGAGTCCAAATCCAGAAGCCGTGCCGCCGGCTTCGTACCATTCGCCTGAGAAGACCACTAAAGGGGTAAGAGTGGAAAGGGGAGTTCGTGGGTGGAGAGCCAACGAAGTACCAGAAGAGAGTGGTCTGGAGCAGGCGTCGGGATGGGGGGAGGGGGAGGGGTCGATTGGGGAACAATGAAGCAGGCCAGGATGTGGCACCATAAACGGTTTACGCAATAATGAGGGACCAGTAGGGAGTTACCAATAAGGGGGAGGGGCAGTAAGGAGGAGCAGCAAGGGGATCCATTGTTAGTCATGGAGACCGGATTTAGAAGATGTGACACTGATGTCGCGCTATGGACTCTCGCTCGCCGTCGTCGTGTCGTGAACGTGGGAGGGCTACTTAATTGGGGTAGAGTAGTAAGGAGGATCCCGAGGGGGGAGGGATCTACCTTGAAGAAAGAACCTGGAGGCGGGACCAGGACGGGGAACCAACAAGAGGGAGCCGTAAGGGAATTCATACGGGGTACAAGGAATCTGCTATATGCGTAGCCTCTTCATGCTCGACACAGCAGTGACAGCGCGCGGCTTTGAGCTTCTGGATTGGAAAGACGGGTTTTCTGAGCTTCTGGATTCAGAAGACTGACCCCTGCGTTGCGCAACAAGCCTCCTGATTCTGAATCGTGCCACCGACGTCTGCCGTAAGCATGTTAGGACCACTAAGGAAATTTGTATTGTAAGCTTATCAAGCAATATGGTGAGCGATAAGCCGCGTTATCTAAGCTTTTTGCTTACTCAGATAACGCGGCTTATCGCTCACCATATCGCTTGATAAGCTTACAATTCTTCGTTAAAGTTACGCAAGTCGTTGATGAATCCGGGCCCAGGAAGGAAAGGAACAACCTGGAGTAGAGACCTGGACAAAGAAACCAACAAGAAGAGGCCAGTAGGGGGTCAATAGTGGAAACAAAGAAGTGGGCCAGGAGTTGGGACCAGGAAGGTGGGGGACTAAAGAGAGGGAGGAAGACCAATAAAGGCGGACCAGCAATTAAATCCAGTAACAACAACGAGTGAGGGTGAACCTGGCGTCCGGATTCGGAAGACATGTCAACGATATCTGGAAACGCTAGCTGTTGAGCATGAGAACGGTTGTGGAGGAGCAACCTGAAGGACAGAAGTACTGCGCAGCACAGACCAATGGCTTACTGAACGGTTTGATGCCTATAAAGTAACCACCAGGTCCTAGATGCCAGCGAAGTTTAAGTTTTAGAAAAACTAATTTTCATAGGTCAGTGACGCTGCAAAGTCGCGCCAAGTGCGAGACACGCCGTTAAGCTGACTCCGTTTATGTAAAGCACAAGTGCGAGACACGCCGATAGGCGTATTGGGTTCTTTACATAAACGGAGTCAGCGTCCCACTTGTTAGAGTACAGTACCGGAAATCTTCGACCGTTCATTCGCCGGAAATCCCGGAAAGGTCAACGTAGGCCGCTTTGGAACGGTCCTTTTTTTAAAATCTTAACTTTTTTTAAAATCAAGTGCTTGTAAAAGAAAACGTATATTTGAGCTCAACAGCTCAAGCTCTATCTTATGATCTATAGATCTCAGTAGAGTTGAACAATGCATATATATATGCATATATATGTATATATGTATATATATATATATATATATATATATATATCATCATCATTTTCATTAGCGTCTGTCCCGCTTGGTGGCGGGGTCCGCTCTTCTGATGTGGTGACGCCAATTCTCCCGATCAAATACTTGATCAGGGTGCACACCAGCCATCTCTAAGTCCAAGCGCAACGTATCTAGCCAACGTTGCTTCGGGCGTCCTCTGGGCCGCTTTCCAGGGACCACCAAAATTCAGGCCAATCTTACACACGGTGTCGTCGTTAGCGCGAAGGACGTGGCCGTACCATCGAAGACGAGCTTCGCGCAGCTTCTCGGATATCGGGGCGACACCGAACCTCTGTCGTATGGTGTCGTTACGAACGCGGTCCAAACGCGTAACTCCAGCCGTCCACCGTAGCATCTTCGTCTCCATTACACTGAGGCGGCTTTCAACTTCCTTCGTCACGGGCCAGCACTCAGCACCGTACGTCGCTACTGGGCGGACTACTGTTCTATAAACCTTCGATTTGAGGTGCTCAGGTATTGTCCTGTCGCAAAGCACCCCAGTCATCGAGCGCCATTTGGACCAGGCTGCACTCACACGCGCATTCACCTCCATCTTTAAGCTGCCATCGGACGTGACTGTTGACCCAAGATACTTGAAAGATGTTACTCGTGAGAGCTCAGTACCATCGATCTTAATAGATCCGTGCTCATTCACATCCGTCGTCAAGTATTCCGTCTTTTTGACGTTTAGCTTGAGACCGAACAATGCCAAACGATCGCGCCACGCCTGTGCCTGTCGCTCGAGTTCGGTTTTGTCTTCACATGCAAGCATGACGTCGTCAGCATACAGCAGCGTCCAAGGTGCCGCCATTTGGAGATCTCGTGAGATTGCATCCATCACGACCACGAAGAGCAGTGGGGATAGCGCAGATCCCTGATGCACCCTACAGAGATGGGAAACTCCATCGAGGTGCCCGCTGGCGCTCGCACTCGACTCCTTGGGCAAGAGTATAGAATGCGCACCCACTCAATAAGCTCTTCAGGGATACCATGTTGTCGCAACGCGTACCATATAACATCTCGCGGAACGCGGTCGAAGGCCTTCTCCAAGTCCAGGAAGGCAAAATGCACCGGTTTCTGTTTCTCGCGGTGCTTCTCTAGCAGAAGGCGAACGGCGTGAATGGCATCAACGGTGCCACAGCCAGATACGAAACCACACTGATTCGTGGAAAGCTGTACGACATCCCGGATACGTCCGTCGACAATTCGCTCAAAGATTTTCATGGTGTGCGAAAGAAGACGAATTGGACGGTAACTGGCGCAGTCTGCAGAACTGCCCTTCTTCTTCCAAATCGGGATGGTCGTGCTTTGCTGCCAACCCTCAGGCACTTTCTTCTCAGCAACAACCTGATTGAAAAACGCAGTCAGCCAGTCAGCAGGGCACCAGCCCTTCGACTTCCACAGGTCAGCTGGCAGGTCATCGGGACCAGTGGCTCTGCCTGACTTCATCTTCCTCAGGGCTGCTTTAGTTTCGCTCACTGTGATCTTCTGAACGGGACCGTATACAGGTGATGCAAAAGGAACAGCAGGATGTTCAAATTCTACATTCGAGATTTCCTCGAAGTAGTCGTGCCATCGCTTCACAGCCCTTTTACGATCCATCAGAAGATGACCGCTCTCGTCGTTAATGCCAAAGAACTTCTCAATGCCTTCTGCTTGGCGACAGCGAGCTTTGGCGAGTCGGTAAATATAACGCTCACCATCGCGCGTTTCCAATTTTTTGCTGACATCAGCGTAGTATGCGGCTTTAGCAGCGGCCACTGCCTTCTTTGCCGCTTTCTTTGTTTCTCGATAGTTCCGCCAATTATGGACTGTTTTATCACCGATAAACACGTGATAGAGCCGTTTTTTTTCTCGGACTTTCTCTCTGACATCATCAGTCCACAGCCATGCCTGCTTGTCGACCCAGCGTCGTCCAGGCTTCGTTGTGCCGAGTTCAAGGCGTGCAGCCCGAGTTATCGCATCGGTAGCGTCCTTCCAGGTTTCGTCGACAGTTGTCACTGTCGGCAACCGAATGCGAGAAATAACAGCTGCTTCCTTCTCTTTCAGTCGCCACCATTTGATTCTAGCCGTCCCGCATCGCTCGACACGTTTACACCTCGGAGGTGTGATCTTCAGCGAGCAGATCAGTGGACGGTGTTGCGTGGCAACCGTCTCATACGGCACGGTCTTCGCGTCTGTGACAAGGCCTTGGTCGCGACGCCTAACAAGGACATAGTCAATTTGCGTTTTAGCATTCCCGCTATAAAACGAGATGAGGTGGGAGTCACGCTTTCGAAATTTGGTGTTCACGATGGTGAGGTCATGTGAGTCTGCATACTCAAGTATACGCTCACCATCGGCGTTGCGCGACCCATATCCAAAACCACCATGACAGTTGTAGCCGTCTTTCGTTGCTCCGACGTGACCATTAAGGTCACCTGCCACAACAACCATATCTTGTGACGGTACTTCCGCTGTCTTCTCATCAAGCAGGGACCAGAACTCCTCCTTGGTTTGCTCGGAACAGCCTGTCTGCGGAGCATACGCAGAAAAGAAATGGCATCGTCGCTCTTCTACGGCGACAACAATCTTCATCAAGCGGTCATCGAAACGTTCTACGCTTGCAATCGCGTCGCGGAAACGCTCGGAGACGATCACACCGACACCACTGGTGGTCCTGGGACTTCCACATAGAACGGCCTTGAAGCCACGTCCTATGTCCCTTGACTTGCTGCAGGACCACCTCGTCTCCTGCACCGCACAGAAATCTATCTTTCTTCGCTCCAGTGCTTCTACCAACTCGCACGAGCGGCCCGTCAACGTACCCACATTCAACGTTGCTACGCGGGTCTTGCCTACGTTACGGGACTTTCGGACTAGCTCAGTTGCCCCCCGATGCCGTCCTCGCATCAGGGACCCTCGCACACTTTTCACACTCGCCGGGCTTTGCGAGTGCGCGTCGGCTCCCGCGGACGCCGTAGCATTATCTCGAGAAGTCTGAAACGCCATCAACCATATGATGTGACACAAAATGTTCGTAGGCCGGCCTGTCACTAGGGCCTGTCGCCTGCATTCGAATGTCCGTGTTTGGCTCGGCTTGCAAAAGCAAGCAGTTTCCAGTGGCACCACGTGGAGGAACGGACATCGCCACCATATATATATATATATATATATATATATATATATATATATATATATATATATATATATGGTGGCGATGTCCGTTCCTCCACGTGGTGCCACTGGCACCACGTGGAGGAACGGACATCGCCACCATATATATATATATATATATATATATATATATATATATATATATATATATATATATATATATATATGGTGGCGATGTCCGTTCCTCCACGTGGTGCCACTGGAAACTATGCCACTGGAAACTATATATATATATATATATATATATATATATATATATATATATATATATATATAGGCCCGACAGAATCAATCGAGTGGGCGTGACAACCTGTAGAGCGATCGAGCGACAAGTACAGTAAGCATGTGAGGAATTTTATCACAAATCTGCAGCCGTCCTACTCAGGAATTGTTCTAAGATTGTCCAGCGAGCCTTTGGAGTGCGCCGTGCACAATGCACATAGGATTGAACCTATCAATCGAGGGAGGACCGCTCGCAAATTGAATGCGCGGCCGTGTTCGGGCTCAGATGGCTGGCGTTCCATCTTCTTTGTTTGCTGTGCGTGGAGATTAATGCTCATAGTCGACTGTGGTATTGTTTTTGTAATAAATGCCTCACAAAAAGAATATGTTCTATACCCTAGTCCTTTTCGAATTTCGATTACTCGACTTTTGGAAAAAGTCCAATATTCGAATTACCCGTTTATTTGAGTATTCGAGAAAGTCCAATATTCAAGCATTCGTTTATGCGAATATTCGAAGGCCTCGAACATCGAATATTCGAATATTCCTTATCAATCTCTTCACAAGTTAGTGGCACTTTTCTTAGAAAACCAGGGAAGTGTGACCTTATGATAAAAATGATGCTTAAGTTTCGCGCGTCGTTCAAAGTGCGACAGTGGACCGCGAGGAGAGAGCATAGAGGCGTGGAGTACGCGAGACGACGCGAAGAAAAAGCGCGCGCCGCCTCGGGCCATGCCAAGCGGACCATTTCGTCGAAGTTTCCTTTTCTTCCGTCGGTGTGATGCCATCCTTGGCAAGAACTTTATAGTCTTTTATGTGTATCTCGACGAACCCGGTGCTTTGGCCAGCACGCGCCGCTCCTCCCGCGTCACTAGGCATTCAGGCGTTTATGACCTCAAAGGACAGCGACCGTAGTTTTCAGCTGTCTCTAACCAGAGGCGGAGTGTATTTGCTTTTTGAGTAATCTGTGTTGTGTTGCTACCAACTCTGTCGAGTCTTGAAGGTTGATGGAATGATGTGATCATCATCGATATTCCTTACCATCGTTACTTCTTTCTTCGTTCACCGAAGCTGGTTTCCTATGTGGTAATAACAGCAGAAAACTGCAGATATGTGTCAAACCAGCTAATTCGAAGAATCGTATGTTCTAACGCCAAACCATTCCCCATTTCCTTGTAAATTTTTGAGCAACTATAATACAGAAGAGCGCTTGTTGAAAATGTGGAGGCGCAAATAGGGTCGGACGACTTGGACCAGGCGCTAAAAGCAGCTGTGAGTGGCGAAGGGCTTTGCAGTCAAAAGCACGGTCTTTGGATGACTTGAATTTCAGGTGAAGCTGTGATCCGCACGCACTGGTTGAGCGCTGACAGTAGAGCACTTCGTTCTCTTCCGTTTGCCTTTCCTTGGCAGGGTTGGACACCGGATGAGCCCTTTTTCGAAGTGGGTTCGAGAGCTAGCGCCCTACGCAAGATATCTCGCGAGTTGTTTTTCCTTCAATATCCTACAGTTATCAGATATAGAACTCGCTTTAGGTGCAGTTGTTGCCAGGTGTGCAAAGAAACCACTGGCAGGAAACTTGACGAAGTTCTCGAAATGCTGAAATCTATCGAGGTTGGGACTGCTTCTAAAAGCTCTGGAAGGGATGGAAGACGTACTTTGGAGAAGATCGCCTCTCATCTGGAGGAGTCAAACGTACTTCTGAGGAGGATATATCTTTTAGTCATTACTACCATTATGGATATCTGTTTATGAAAAATGAAATGAAGTAATGAGTTCTGAGCTATCCCCGTTCCGTGTTTCGTATTCCGGCTTCCGCCCATTTTTAAGCTCTTCCGTTCTTTATTCCGGGTTTCGCTTCTCTCAACAACAAAAAATCCGCGCATCCCTGGTGGTAAGCTTAGCACCAATTTCGCCCTAACTTTGTGCGTAGGGGCTATTTGGGGCGATGATCATGAATATCCAACATTCGATTTTTACTCCATTTGAAATCAAAGGTATCATTAGTGATATGGTATGATATGGTGGTGGTGCAGATACGCATAGTTGAAAAACTCTTGGATTATGATAGAGTTGATGATTGTCGCGCACATGTTTATATCCCTCTTTTCCATTATTTAAAAAATCGTTCAGCAAAAATTAACTATAATTCTGGACTCCACTCAACAAGAGGTCCTACATAATTTCAAATTAGCATCGCAAAAGCTCACCTTGAGTTGGGAACTTTTCCCTGTTCAAAATTTCGAAGATGAATAGGCGTTGTCTTAGAGCATATATGATGTCCACTCTCGTTATAACTTCTTACGATATAACGCAAATTTTATCGGGAACCAGTCTGCTTTCCTTTACGTCAATACAAGCCAACTCCAGTTTTAAGACACGTCAAATATAACAATCTTCTAGTTATAGCAGGGTTCTGAGAGTTATTCTGCGTTTAGAACGGCTCCTCAGCCCGATTAGGACTCATATTCGGTCCCACACAGAAAACTAAGACAAGCAGTGATCGCGTCTCTAATCCGACCTAGCGTTCCACTGCCTCGTTCGTAGTTTCGACCAGCACCCGTGCGACAATATTAAATGCATACTTATGTTCTTCTCGTTGGCAAGGTCAACAAAAGTGTTCATAGTCAGCAATATATCGAGCACAGTGGAAGACCTCCGGCCGTCGTTAGAAGCGTGGGAGATTCCCTGTATCGGGGACGAGACTCCGGTTAGGACGCAACTCCCATTATAGCGCGGATCTTCTTCGGCCCCTTCAAGCGCGTTATAATGAGAGGCGCCTGTACTTGTCGTATTTGTATTTACTTCTTACTGAGAGTACCTTTGAGGACAGGGGCAGCGTTGACAACCTGGGCTAGATTCATGAACCCTTAACAGAAAAGACCGCCAAACCTACTGATACCGCGATTCATCATCATGCGGTATGGTAACTTTGGGGTGGAAGAACTCTCTGTATTGGTTACTACGTAAGCCGGTATGGTGAATCCTGAGATGACACTGGCGGTATCGTTGATGAATCTGGCCCATGGAGAGGTTATGTACACCTTCACGCTTTCTTCATGGTTACACATTTCATTGCAATTTAGTCGTTGTATGCGATTTTAGATAAATCTTCACATAAGACAGTGTGAAAAGGTCGACACCGGTTCGGACGCGACTCCCGTTCTAATGACGATTTTCGCTGGCCACTTTAAACGCTTTATAACGGACGAAAACTGTGTAACCAGGTAACTGTTGTGATGACGTCAGTGTTCCACCTTGAATTCTAGTCTTTCTCTACAGCGAAGGAAGGTCGTGATTTTTGGCAAGTCCTGTAACTATCAAGAGCCGATCTAAAAGAAAAAATTCAGAACGTGTGGTAGCCTTTGGTTGGATGGTTCTCCTTCCACCTCAATCTTCTGTTAAAACGTAACTAAATCTAGAATTGCATAACCTTTTATCAAATGCTTCACAAGATACGCCTACAGATCGTTGCAGCGTGGATCTATGCCACATATCGATGCCGATTTTTTTCAACCGATTTTACTAAGAACTTGTGCCCCTATCGCTCCTGCTATAAAGGGCAAAATTCGTTTCTTGTTTCTAGCCACTTCCTCCTTTTTGGAGTTGAGGGTCCGGTTAGAGTTCTTAACCGCTTCAGGAGAGGCGCTTTTGCCAAGTGACTTCGGAGTCATCGATGAAGGTGACGCCAACGGAGAAGGCAACGGCGATTTCGATTGTGGCTTTGGCGATTGAAGTGCCTCCATGCAGCTCAGCATGGAGAGAATCGCGAAGAAAATCCAGACGAGCATTCTTCTGAAAAAAAGCCGCGTTTTTATGAGAGCGTTAGCATAATGTTGGCGTTTTGCATAGGAGAAATTGAAAAGGCATCCGCAGGTAACACGTAGTATGGACAATTCAAGGTAAAGTTAGAGCCCGGAAAGAAAAAAGTAGTGCTTCACCTCGGCGGATTTCGATTAATACAGAGTGTTTCGTAGTTATACTCTCACCGTACAATTGACTAGCACCTACGCTTTAAACACTCCAGCCCTGTCCTTGAAACCACCACACTTGTCCTGCGGGAAAAACTTTGGTATACATACTTTGAAGAAATTCACTTTGCTTGTGTTTCTCAAAACTTTTTTGTGACAACGCATTTTGACGGCATGCTATTTTTGGCCGCGTGGCAGCGCTGTCGAAAGAGGCGTGGGCTGTCGCGTGCATTCGATTCATGTTTCTTGATTCGGATTTACAGCCCAGGCAAACCAAACCCTCCATTCCTTCGGGATATATGAATTGGTGCCAGACTACTCTAATGTGGTTAAAGCGCTGACCTGTTGATCGGCTGGCAAGCCGAGGCTGTTGTGTAGGCTTGCACCATTCAAAATGCTTCACGATATCCCATAGAAGTGGAATGCATGGCCCATCCCCAAAGTAGTTGATTAACTCCGTCTTTTAACAATTATCCTTTTTCCGTTGTCGGTCCACTTCAAAGAAAGTGCCTCGTCTCTCAGGGTAGGATTCTCTCAGGGTAGGAGAGCATCTATAATGAAGAGTTGCAGAGCAGTTTACCCTTAGCACATTTTTCAGACACTTGGAAACGTTTCTTGAACCAATGCTGGTCAAATCGTTCACATCGTCGGGCTACAAAATGATCTACTGTTTTAGAACGGCTTTTTCAGGTTCTTAGTGGTTGAGGCTCGTTGGCATCGTCTGACTGGTATAGAGGGAGGTCGCATAGAGACTCCGACTTGTTTTCTGCTGTAATGTCTTTATTGCCTATGTTGCCTGCTACCATTTGATATCCTGCATATCTTGAAATAAACCGTGTTGCTCGCACACACTAAACCGACCTTCGGATCGCCGTTTACATATCGGGTTAACTTGGGCCGTTGTTTTAAATGAATAAGTAAACGTAATGGTTTTATCCTTTCTATAGTGGTTATCCATAAGTTTGCATTCCAAATCAGTTTAGAGTTGTAGATATCGTCCACAAAAGCTTAAGAGTTTAAGAGAACAATAACGAGAGGCCGAACTACTGATAGAACTTCATTCTTCTTGAACACGCGGCATAAGAGAAGGCCAGTTCTTGAAAGCAGCAGGCGTTTTTCCGCATGGTCTAAAGCCATACGAATTCAATAGGCATATGGTAAACTCAATCCACCTAAACAAGCGGGTTACAGAATGTTCTGTGAACTTTTTCAGAGCCCTTGCTGTAGCTGCTACGGATACGCAGTATGAGATACTCACGAAAACCTTGTATGAGTCGCTATGCAACATTTGGACCTCTCCTACTTTGAAAGTTTTGAACGGCTATAAGGCGATATCTCGGTAGGTCTTCGGTTATAACTATGGTAACTAAGACCCATGAACACTTTCCAAAGCTGTAGAGTAGTCACAAAAAAGCCGCATTGTCTTCGAACTATCAGTTTTTTGAGCAAGACATGATATCGGAACGTTTGGAAAGTATCCGCCGAAAATTACCAAGTATCCGCCGAAAATTACCATTTTCAGATTTTTTAAAGAGGAATCTCTGAGATTCCACATAGGTACAACATAAGGACACCACCAAGTTGTAAGCGCTTAACACATCCGACTGCTTACTTTACGATTCCGAATCAGATCACAGCGCTGCTTAAGCTTGTCGAAACTTATGTGAAGTTATCGGTCGTATAGCCTCTTCTGAACGTCTGAGCGCGGCTGGTTTCTCGCTTCAAAGCCGAATCATTGAAGATGCGCCTCGCTCTGGTTGACCGATACCGATATCGTTAAAAGAATGAAGTACCTGATGTCACGGCATCCATAGTGTGCGGTGTTTTGCTGTAGAGCTCGGCAGTTCGAAGTCCACTGTGTACAATGGACTGCGAGCTCTCGAAGTGTTGAAAAGACTCGGTCAACGGCTTCCACATCAACTTACCGACGGCAACAGCCAAACTTCTGCTCTCAGCTGCTGTTCAGAAGCCACACCTTCCACTTGCTGGTCGCCATCGTCGATAAAAAGCTGGTCTTCTGCATCATCCAAACCAAAAACCGTGCGGACGAAGATCTCGCGCGGAGCTCATAGAACCTATCATTTTGAGCTGCTGCGTGACAACACCAAAACGCTACCGTCAAGATCTACCCTACTCATCTGTAGAAATTGGCCGATAAGATCCGCAGCTTTAGCATCACCTGGAAAAGAAGCTCTGCGACGATCACGAACACGCCGAAAATGACCTTCGAGCTGTTTTTCGCCTCCTTTGGGAAAGAACTTCGACGACGATCTCGTCGTCGTCGAAGTTCTTTCCCAAAGGAATCGTAGTATTGCGGAACGTTGGCGAAAGGTAGTCCGACTGGTTAAAATTATTTTGCTAAGATAAAGATGTTGTTAAAAAGTTGTGCTGTTTTGAAATTTTGCCGTATTTCGACAGAAATTTTCCGAACGCCCTATTGTTAGGATGTGATATCAATAGGATAAGGATAGGGCACAGCGTTAATCAATCCGTCTCAGGATACATCACGCATTCTGCTTCCACGGATGTCGCGGAGGTATGTAGTTTGAATGAATGTGTTTGGCCTGTACAATGACTTGCGCTGATGAGGAAGTCAGTGTCAGAATCCTTCTCATTGTCAGATAAGTCCGGCTCCAAGTTACCGACCCCAAATAGATGGAAGTCTTGGATGACCTGAGTGGGAAATCCGAACCAGGAACCTGGAATCCAGTGCATGTGACAGCCGTCTTTCTTCGACTGCGCTCATTTACACCCATCTCCCAGCATTATACGTAGTTATTAGAACCCCGAAATGAACATCATCAATCAACATGACCGTGTTCATGCAATTGGGAGGACAGGTCACCAATAAAACATAGATAAGGTGGTAAATGGATAGCACTGAAGAGAGTTTTACACCGAAATGGCTTAGGCTACCCTGGCCTACTTTGCGAAGCCTGATTATATATAGCTGGCGGAAAGTATTAGCATATTATTCAAACGTTTAAGTGCACCATTTAAGCTTCAAGCAAGGAAAACGCGAGAGCATGCTTGCACTGGCTGCCACATATCATTTTAGATATTTTCGGTCTATTGTTATGCTGATTATGCACATTTGTTATAGCTGACCTTGTATAGCGGCGTTCTTTAACCTCAAAAGACGCACACATTGTCGTCTGAATGGGGAGATGAATCAGTATTTGCTGGGCAGCCTATCGTTTTGCCTATTTATATTTATTACATGAGAGCTCATGTAACAACAACTCAACCTTGGATAAGGAATTATAGAGTTGTAAAGTAGTAAAAGTTAAAGTAAAAAGTAAGTAAACGGTAAAAAGAGTAGAATTTATTAAAAGCAACGAAACAGTGAACAAACGTAAAAGAAAAACTAGGTGAAAAACTAAGAAACTAAAAAAAACTAAGTAAAAACTAGCTCGACATTCTGCTCACTGTAGTCACTGTGAGCGGTCGGTGTTGCTCTCGATCCCGACTATCTCCCACCAACGTCTTGTCGGCTCGTCTTATTATACTACCTGTCTCCAGCTGTTATTCTTGCTATCCTGAGCTGTATGTATGTGGCCCGTCGTGCGAGCACCGCTGTGAAGCGGTGTGAACATCTCGAAGATTTCTGCGCCACCAGGGCAGGCGAAGTCTCTAATTTCCGTTGGCTATCTCCGTGTAGTCCGTTAGACGCCTTTTATACTTGCGCCGCCCCGCGGCGCGACGTGGTGGTCGGCATGGCTATCGATTTTTCGCGCCGCGAGGCGGCGCCGCATCGCTTCTATACTCCGCCGCCGCAAAACACCACACTTGACGGAATTTTGGGTTACGGTATTCGGCGAATCGCGATGCTGAGGGAAGGGCGCGGCGCGGCGCAATCAGCCGCGGCAGGCTCGGTGTAGGGTGGGAGATTTCACCTTTTCGACCAAACTTCTCCTATTGGGAAGGAGGAGGGGGTATTTAGGGTGCTGATCACGAATCTGGCATCGTTTTTTGAAGTTACAGGCGATTACTAGGTTTGGATGACTAGGGAGTTTGGGCGAAATCGGTGACCATGACGACCTAAGCCCGTTCCTTCTGTAACCTAGGAGGAGAATGGAGATCTGTAGACATTCACGAAGCTTCATATACCACGCTAAAGATATGTATGCTTAGTGCACAGTAGCTCCAGAACGGCCATATGAGAAAGAATTTTGAGTGGTTATCGGCGATGAGTATCTTCCAGCAGTTTTCCTTTCGGACCCGCACATATCGCAAAATAAGGAGTGATTTAGTGTCGTTTGCATTGCAGGGGATTCGACTCAATACCACACTCACCAGTTTCAACCGTAGGTTGAGCGGACGACTTCAACTCCAGGCTTAAGAGAGGATTCGTCACTCTCCATAGGAATCCCACGACAAACATTGGCAAGATGCATTGCTGATCAGCCAGACGAATCCTTCCTGTTTTGCTCCCTCAATGACTCATGGAGCGTTTTCGGAGCACGGGCCGTAGTGCGCAGAAGCTTGTGGCCGCGCGTCACTGACGCTCCCCTTTCTAACCTCAATCGCGCAGCTGCGCGTCAATTTCGGGGCGCGGCGCGACCGGCCGCGCCGCTCCCCAAATTGACGCGCCGCGCCGCGGCGGGAGTATAAAAGGCGCCTTAGCCCCAATTTATACTTGCGCCGCCACGCGGCGCGGCATCACGATCGCCATGGATATCGATTTTTCGCGCCGCACGGTCGATGTCTATCCCGACCATCGTGCCGCGCCGCGCAGCGGCGCAAGTATAAACTGGGGCTTAGGCCTATGTTATACTTCGGCGACGCATCGGCGAAGTATAGGCCTTATTCATTATCGATTGGTCTCGTTGAGCTCCCGGTGGCTCGGGTGCTAACTTCATCGTTTCCTTTTCCACATTCAACCACCTTATCGGGCGCTTTCTTCTGCTGTTTTGGCATCGTACTTCAATAAACACTTCCCTCTCGTCTCTTCCGATTCAGAGGTGTCTGCCGCCGACTAAACATCCGCATGCTGATTTATAATCGCCTGCCACGCCGACACCTTTGAGGCTGTCCACGAGTCAATAATTCGCGATGATTCCGTGCCGACCTACCTCAGACCGTTTCTTCCTTTTCTAGTTGAAAGCAGAAAGCAACCCCAAGGCATGGGTCACTTTCCTAAAGGTGTTTGTGAAGCCATTCCGACCCTTCAAGCTGAGATCAGCAGTCTTAAGAATGTCATCGCTCAAATATCCAGCATGTCAATTCTTCATCCTTGGTTGATCATCAAAGAGCGAGACAAGAAGCGTCAGCACCCGGTCGATAAATCTAATGGACCTTACAAGGAAGAAGGCTTTTAACGTTCCTTCTTTAACACTAGGACAATAGCATGCCAAATGCTGCTTAAAATGTGCTTCAGATTCTTTATGGGCTGCAGCCATCATTTATACAGGAAGACGTTCTATTTTCACCATCTGTTTAACGTTCACATCAACATATACATATAAGTGTAATTTAATGAGAGCAGTTGGTAGCGCTCTCGAAGACGCTGCCAGTCACGTGTGCTTCAACTCTAGTGTCCAGATTCATGAACCGCTTACCAGCGGTAACGGTATATCGGTTTCTGCATCTATGTATCACTACGTAGACCGATATGGTGGATGATACATCCTTGAGATGATACCGGCGGTATCGTTGATGAGTCTGGCCCAGTTGGTTCGCATACCGCCTATGCTAACCTGGTAGCTAGCTCGTCCTAGGTAAACTGGTACAATACATATTCGAGAAGGATAAAGCACTACTTTGCTTTTATTTACCACTAGATGTCACCAGATTGTATATATAGATGAAATGCGTTTTAGACATTTTATAAAAGTAGAAAGCATGGCATCATATAATGAAGGGTCAGAGGATCTTTCCGTGCAAGGATGCACTTTCGTGGCGTCTCGCGGAATGGCAGTAAAAGTGGAAATGAAACAATTTTAAACAACCAGAACACTGCAGGAGCACCCACTGCAATTTCTAGGTCTTCCCTCAATCCTCCATCTACGACAGATCCAATTCGGGTTTCATGCGTTTCGAGCACTACTGGCGCACAGCCTGAGTACTCGTACGTTTTGTTCTCTTGTGGTTTTCCTTGGAACTCTAATAATCGTCACTAAGGACACAGATATTATGAACTTGATCTAACACGATGTGGTGACACTAACGAGTCGAAGCAGTTGGCAAACGTTCTGAACACAACATGTTCGGAGATGTTATCATGAGCCTGAAGTGCCGTATAAATAGGAACATCCTGAGCGGATAAGAATAGCAGTGACCTCCAATGTACAGGGTGGCCCATAAGTCCTGCAACAAAATTAGGCGACCTTATTGGTTGTCTTTTTTCAATTGCAAAAAAACGCATACCAACAGTTATGTAGCATATACTTAGTGCTATACTTCTGGAATGTATCATGGTTGTAGCTGCTCTTATTACAAAGTAATGCGCTCTCACGTAAAACTACCGAAAATTCTTCTCTGGCCCGTGTTGGGGCGCTTCCGTTCCGATGTGACTAAATTTCGGAAGATTGGTTGTTGAACATGCAGTATGATGGTATTGTGTAGGACAGTGCAAAGGCTTCTCAAGAGTGAACATTGGATGAATGGATCTGAACTACAGTAGAAGAACGCTATTAATTTTCTGATCATACAGGATGCAGCAACCAGCTGGAACAAATTCAATATTCAGATGTGCGTAATCTATTACTAAGCAATATGTAGTTTCTAGAAAACTACAAGGAAAGCTCTACAAGTCCACAAGTGAGATGAAGACTCAGGAGAAGAGAGTAGAAGGAAAATTTTGTAAGGGCAGTTGGAGGGCGTCGTTCGAAATGGGTATTCGGCCTCTGCCTCATTTGATGAAAAATTTCTCAAAGTTGAGCGATCCCAGAAAGGTCAAAATGATAGTGCGTTTAATGCTATCTTTGCGGGAACCTGATGATATAATATGACCTGATGAACGGCCACGCATGGCAAGTTTTTGTCATACACGATTCTCCAAAATGTCTCCCCGCACTCCAGGGGTTTGTGTAAAAATAGTGAAAATCAATAAAAATATTCGTTTGATGGGAACAAAAACTTAACACCATATATTATAGACTCAATCGCGCTGTTTAAAGGCAAAATGCACATTCTGGTAAAGCGATTCCTGTAACAGCAAAAGAAAAGGACGTGGTAGCGGTTCTCAGTCCATCTGCAAAATATTGCACCTGCGAAAGACTAGCTGTGAAATTCCTAAACCTTTAGATTTTCAATTTTTGTTTATAAACCATCTTAAAGAAAATGTCTTGCTCTATAAAGCCTGGGAAAATTATTCAATCCAGGAGTGGTCCCTTATGAATAATACCGCTCCACCATAATCTACAAACCATGGGCAAACATGGTTTAAAAATGTACCGAATTTAGTGCATTCTTAGCCTTTTTATACGCCTATGTTTTTGTTGCAGGACTTATGGGCCACCCTGTAGACATATGAAAAGCTCCCAGGTGGCAGCTCTCACTCTCTCATGCTTCTCTTTTCCTCTGTACTCCCCTTACCCTAGAGCTAGTACTCAAGTAGCAGCAGTACTAGCAGTAGCAGTAGAGGTGGCTGTATGGGGTCTATCGTCGGCGACGACGATGCCTCGATCAGAAGATGCCTCAGCCGTCCACTGTACGTGGACGGAACAGGTCACCATGACAAGAAGATAGCGGCCAGACTTCCCCTATGCGGTTGTGACGAATAGTCGTGTCTCCCTTTTCTACTATATGTATATAAAGGAGATAGCGGTTGTCCGTACGTCCGTCTGTCTGTCCGTCCGTCTGCTCATCCGTCTGGCCTTTCCTAGAAGTCGAGTTGCAGGCGTCCGTGTTCAGAAGAGGTGCCACTCAAGCGTGTCGAGACCGTCAGAAGAGGTGTCACCGATGTCGCGCATTGGGTGCTTGGGTTCAGAAGAGGTGTCAATGATGTCGCGTAATGGGTGTCTGCGGCATAAAGCACCAAGGTGACAACGTGTGCTTTTTCCAGTTGTTTTTGTTGTATACAGTTGTGAAACTAACGAAAAACGTCTCTTGAACAAGGTTAGCACAATCTTCTGGCTTTCGAGTACGCAAATCGCAACCTCCGGCGGAATTACGGTCTGTGGGGAAATTTGAACCTAAATTTGCCCGGATTCAAAGGCCGCACCCTGTATTTGCGCCTTCTTTTACAATTTCGGAGATGGATAAGCTTCGTTTTACGGGACATATAGTTAGTAATATTGCGCCACCAGGGGCCAGATTCATCAACCGCTTACCGCCCTCTTACGATGGAAATACCGCCAAACTCCTGATAAGACATTCATCAGCATCGGTCTTTGCGTTATTTTCACCGCTAGAGGGCGGTAGGCGGTTGATGAATCTGGTCCAACGCAATAACGGTTGTTATGAAATTGCTGATCGATATCGGTTTCCGGTTCTTTTTTACAATGATGAATAGTTGTGCATCGGTTTCTTATGCACCTTGTATTGTCCTCAGAATACTCAAAGTTGAAACTCCTTTCGAAGCCGGTTCTGTCCACTCCTTCCACCTCAATCTTCTGTTAAAGCATAACTAAATCTTGAACTGCAAAACATTTATTAAAAGCCTCACAAGACATCTCAGCTAATCGTTGAATCATAATCAAATCATGTCGCATTTGTTTCAATCACTGAGATTTTTAATAACTGCTGCACCAGCAGTTACTACTCCTGCTCCCAGTGCAGCTCCTAATACCGCGGGCAGGAATCGTTTCTTCATCCTAACCGTTTCCTTTTTTTCAGAGTTGATGGTTCGGTCAGAGTTCTTAGCCGCTCCAGGAGAAGCGCTTTTGCCAAGTGACTTCGTGGTCATCACTGAGGGGGATAACAACGAAGAAGGCAACGGCGAGTTCGATTGTAGCTTTGGCGACTGCAGTGCCTCCATGCAGCCCAGCATGGAGAGCATCGCAAAGAAAATCCAGACGAGCATTCTCCTGAAAAACGTCGCGTCTTTATGAGCACTATTTTGGAAGCCTGAATAGGAGCAGCAACTAAAGGTTATGTTTGCAAGGAGAGCAGTAGTGCACTTCGTCAACGGAATTCGTTTTATGCAACGCGTTTCGAAGTTATAATTCCTCACGTTTCAAACATTCTCAATTTTTCGTAAGAACCATGGGCCGGATTCATCAACGACTTACAGCAATTTAACCGAAAAAATACAGCCGAAACCCTTGATAACGCGGCGAAACGCTTTATCATATCGCTTAACAAGGCGCGCTATCAAGGATTTCTGCTGTATTTTTTCAGTTAAATTGCTGTAAGTCGTTAATGAATCCGGCCCCAGCACACCTGTCTCAAGGAAAACCCGGTATACATATTTTGAAGAACTTCGCTCTGCTTGTATTTCTCAAACTCCCAATCAACGTATGCTAATTTGTTAATTTGCTTACATACTTGCTAATTTTGGACGCGCAGTAGCGCAATCGGAGGAGGCTATGGCTTCCGCGTGCTCTCGGTTTCACGTTCCTGGTTCGGATTCCCCGCCCACGCCAACCAAGCCTTCCATCCCTCCGAGGTCAGTTAATTTTCTCCAGACTTGTCCAAGAATGATAAAACACTGGCACTTCTCTAGGCTGGCCGCTGCAAGTCATTGGATAGGCCAAATACTTACTTTACTTTGATACTTTGATGGTCCTTTTGTCGGCTGGAGGTCTTCTCAGCGGGGACCACAACTCTTCCAGACCGCTCGATCTCTGGCTGCTTGCATCCAGTGAGGCAGACTCCGCTCTCTGAAAGATCCTGAGAATGAGTCTGCTCATCGCGTTAGCGGTCGTCCCAGTGGTCTTTTATGGTCTTCCGGGAGCCATTTTGTGACACGGAGACTCCATCTATGGTCCTTTCGTCGAAACAGGTGTCCGGCTCAGCGATATTTGGACTTCTTCATGTACTGAGCGGGTCTGCTAATTGCGATTTCTACCGTAGCTCCGAGCTTTGTAGGCCTTCTTGCCATTGCTGACGAAGGCTTGTCCTCAGAAGACATCTCTCCAATGCACGATGCGTAGTTTGCATCGCTCTGGCGATTGTCTTGTTGTCGGGCCAGGTTTCCGTCGCGTAACACATCGCAGGCAGTACAGAGTCGTTGAATATCGAGGCCCTGAGGCCGACATCCTTGACCTGATCGGTGACTTCGCGAATCGAACTGAAGGCTGCTCATGCTGCGCGTCTCCTGCGGGCGATTTCAGGAGCGGGGTCGTTATCCATGTTCAACTCTCTTCCCAGATAGACGAGGGAGTCGACCTGTTGTAGAGCGACTCCATTTACCCTTATGAGTCCCGTGTCACACCACTGGTTGACCATAAATTGCGTTTTGGACATATTCGTGTCCAATCCAATGTTCATACCTGCCACATTGAGCTCGTTCAGCATCTCCTCGACTTCTGCCGTGCTGGGAGAGATGAGAACAATATCGTCGGCGAAGCGAAGGTTGCTGATCCGTTTACCGTCGACAATATAGCCTTTATCGTCCCAGTTCAAGTGCTTCATGGCATCCTGGAGTGCCGCTGTGAATAGCCTCATGTGCCACCTCATTGCGGTGAAGGGGTGAACATCACTTAGTGATGGCTAACGGCACAAATGGTCACGCAGTACATGATGCTTTGTCGTGCATGAGCGGCTCTCATGTATCCCTGGCCAGGAACATGTGAATAACCACACCACAGCCATGGCTCAAACAACTAAACCTGCGCCCCAGTTCTCCGCGCACCGGAGGTGGACTTCTACGACGTCGGTTGCATCCACCTCCGGCGAGGGGCCATCTAATCTCGGAGTTAAACTATCAGCACGTCATTGGAATCGGACTACCGGAAACTCCCACCACGACACGGAAACTGCCTATTCGTCTGCACTTATAACTGTCGTTCGATCGTATCTGAGCAGGATCTTCGGACACTGCTTTACAGAAGCCGCAACATCAAATACGACTTCATCGCCCTGCAGGAAACGAAAGGTAGACCGGAAACATAAGAAGGACCAACCACAACGAGCTTCTCATTATTGAAGCAAAGGTGGACAGAAAGAATATTGGCGGAGTTGGATTTCTCGTCAATTCGACAGTGCACCGCCTAGTAGACTCTTACAAGATCATCAGTCCGCGAGTAGCTGTTCTTCGTCTGGAAACCAAAGATCAAGGAACCATCTCCATCATAAATGGATATGCTCCAACACTGCGGCCACAGACGAAGAAAAGGAGGAATTCTACAAGCTGTTCGAAAGGATTGTCAACGACGAGAAGAGCTACTACAAAGTTTTTGTTGGGGACTTTAACGCTACCGTCGGTAGGAATGACCAATGACGAATGGAGACTAGGACCACATGGAACTTCCTCAAGGAACAAAATGGTGGGCGGCTGATAGACTTCCTATCCGCTTTCCGTCTCTTACACGGAAATTCTATGTTTAAGAAGCCTTCAAACCGGCGATGGACCTGGGAAAGCCCAAGTGGAGAAACACGTTCGGAGATCGACCATGTTCTTACAAACAGACGCTGAAGTCTGTTTGACGTCTCCGTGCTGCCTTCATTTGACACCGGCTCGGATCACCGTCTTGTCCGTGCGAAGCTGACTCTCAAAAAGAGGATGTTCAAGCGTGACACTCATAAACCGGCACCGGTGAGGATCCCCACATTCAAGTCTGAGGAGTTGGAATATGCAATAAAGTCGTATGATTGGAATCTTCTTGAAGATCCATCGCAAGACTACGACCTTCTCTCCAAAGGACTGTTGAAATGTGCTAGCAGCTCTCGCGAAGCCGCATCACCGTCTGCTTCAAGACTCAACGCACATGCGATTAAGCTCTTGGAGCAAAGAAGAGCTGTTAAACTGGATCCTAATGCTTCCCATCTGGAAAAAGTCACCATCTCGAAGGCCTGTCGAATTGCAGTGAAGGAGTCCATTCAAGCCTACAGAAGATTGAAGCTGTTAGAAGCCGCTGGGAAAGGTTCAAGCATAAAGCGCTGCAAACGAGATCTCTGCGATCAGAAGGCAATAATGTCAGCCCTTGTGGATAAGGATGGAACAACGCAAATGTCTCAAAGAGCGATGAAGACCATCGGTCAAGAATTCTACACAGATTGTTTCATTCTTCCAGCACTGTCCCGAAATGCTTGATGCCACCAGCTGAGGAAGTACCTCCCATTCTGGAATCAGAAGTTGCTCATGCCATCAGAAGGATGAAGCCGGGTACTGCTCCCGGACCGGACGGCATTTCTGCTGACCTCCTTCGTGCGGGTGGCAGTGCCCTCTGCTCATTTCTTGCCAAGCACTTCAAACACTACCTTCGACTTGGTAGGATTCCGGACTCATGGACGGAGTCAAAAACAGTTCTAATCTTCAAAAAAGTTAAGCAGGAGGATATCAACAACTATCGACCCATCAGTTTTCTCTCGGTTGTGTAAAAGATCTTCACCAAGATACTGCTCAATCGTATGGTGCGTTGCTTGGATGAGTATCACCCAGTGGAGCAAGCAGGGTTTCGCAAGGATTTCTCCTGCATGGACCATATTCAGACTGTCTCACAACTCATCGAAAGGAGCCGCGAATACCACATCCCACTTGTCCTTGTCTTCGTGGATTACCGGAAAGCGTTCGACTCTGTGGAAATCAACGCCGTTTTGAACGCACTTGTGCACGCTGGTATACCATCGCCCTACATCCGACTTCTCGACGAATGCTTCTCGAACACATCGACCACCATCCAGCTGTTCAATCGAAAGCTTAATATTCCTATCGGGAAAGGAGTATGTCAGGGAGACACGATAGGCCAAATACGCATTCAAATTGCCTCCACGCCATTCCGGAGAATTAGAATGCGTGGCGCGCCCCTGAGAAGGAATTGATTAGCGCCATTCTTTATTCTCTAATAATGGCTACAGATCCACCTCGAAAAAACTTCATTTTCTCCCAGGAGAACAACAACAGCCAAGATTCAAAGAGAAAATCACAATTGGAACATCGTGCAGGAACTTCAAGAGTATGTCATGGCAACGATGCTGAGTACGTTGCTAATCAAATTAATCACACCGATGAGCTACGAGCTGATCCACCTTTTAAGGTGCCTTTTTCAAATTCCCAGTGAATGGGAGCTGCGGTTAGGATTTTTAGATTTTATTCTTCCTGACGTGGTTAAGCTTCCGGTCAAAATCGTATAGATATGCAGATGAAGTTCCACAAAAAGAATTCAGAATTTAAGAGAGCATCGAAGGAGAGGCAGAATTACTGTTGGGAACTTCGAAGTTATCCTTCTTGATCACACTATCAGAGTGGATAACCACTGAAAGCAGCGGATCCTTTTTCAACATTGTGCTAAAGTCATCAGTTACTAGACAGACGGTGAACTCTAGCTGTTTAAATAAGCGTTATACAGAGTGTCCTCTGAATCCTACAGAGACGATGCTCATGAGAAACAGACGAGTTTCCGTTGTCCCATTCTCGCTCATCGGAAGGATTATCTCCGACTGCTCCAGCTCCGTGCATCTGGGTCACGAAGTCAACGTCGCCAATCGATCTAGTGCCGAAGCTGAGCGAGCGGCTTCGGGAGCTTTCAAGAACGTCGAAGAAGTCGTGAAGATGACGGCGAACGTCCTACTCCGTTCCCAACTATTCGACTCCACTGTTCTTCCCACGCCTCAGAGACAAGGCTGTACGAAAGGAGGATGAACACGCGATCAGCGTCGCGCAGCGTGGAATCGAGAGAACGATGCTCGGAGGGCCCCCAGAGTTCCGAGCTTCGTCGACATTCGAAGATCAGAGACGCTGCCGCGTGGACCAAGTCGTCAAAAACTAGGTGGGCCGACCACTTAATGCGCCTCGCAGACACCCACGTCGCCGACTGGATTCCGTGGGCTGAAAGAGAGCACCAGGACGCCTACCAACGCGTTAGTCGGACTTCTTAGTGAAAGCCTTGATAAGCCGGTGTGCTCCTCTTCGTGTTCCTCGAGCTCACTAAAGCAAATTGAAGATTAGCGGGTCCACAGGTGATATAGAATGTATACTAAACGTCTTCTGAACTTTCACTGAAGCACTGAAGCTGCTACGGCTAAAAAGTATGAAATGTATGAAATGTTGTCTGCCCTTGTCCGAGTCACTATGCATTATTTCGACCACCCTTACTTCGTTTTTCCACATCGTTGGCCGACTACATAGGTTAAAACACATATCTAAAATAAATGGATAACCTAACACTGTTCTAACAACTAAATTAATTAATTAGCTTCTTCACAAATGAGCATGGGGGCAACTAATTGTAAACGTGTTTTGTATGAAGATAGAGGCGAAACAAAGCATGTTTAATGTTATTGTTGTCATTGTTCTGGTTGTCCTTGCCTTCTGCTTGTGATTGTTGTGCCATTGAGTTTATGATGTTGAGGAATTATAAAATTTTGAGTGGTTTTAAGTATACATAGTTATGCACCTGATTCAATCTAATTCTATTCGATTGCTGTGGCATTGAGTTTTGAACTGTTAAAGAACTGTTTCAAAAATTTTGCACATAGATGTGCCAATGATTCTATTGTACAGCTTCAATGTCCTAACAATTTTAAGCGAAAACAGGACAAAATCTTGGTCGGTATTCAACCATGCCAAAACGGGATTCCTTTTCTATTTCTTGCACCCGCTTGAAAAAGTGATAAAATATTTTGAGAAAAAGTGCTTCCCTAAGAAAAGTTCGTTTAACGCTAGAAGAATGGGAGTAAGAGTAATGAAGAAGAACGCGATTATACATAAAGGGTTTCATGGATGCGACAGTTCCATAAATACAAACAAAAGCGACTGCCAGCCGGGCTTTCTCTGAACTTAACCATGAGCGATTGCTGGCGAACTATATCCTTGGCGGCGGATCAAACAAATTTATGATACATTCAGCGCGCAACGCGTCAGGGTATGAATTGGAATCAAGTGTGGAGCGTAGGGATTAAGAAGACGTGCACTAGGCGTCGTCCGACGTGCGACGGAATTCAGAAGAAGTGCACTAGACGTCGTTCAACGTGCGTACGGATTCAGAAGACGTGCCGCAAACGTCCAACTTGCGTAGGGATTCCGAGTAAGGGAGACCAGTGAAAAGGGGTCAGTAAAGAGGGACCACTAGGGGAAAGGGGGATAGGGGTATCAGTATTTTCCCTCACTATCGTCCCATGTGCGTCGGAATCCACATTTACGACGACTTGTGTTACACGAAGACAGGTCATACAAGTCGTGGTAGATGTGTCGTAGTTCGTAAGTACTATAGTTGTGCTCAAGTAAAATTTTCGAATATTCGGATGGTTTCGAGTACCCGCATTTTTCGAGGAAAAACGTGATTTTTTGAAAACTCGAATTCGAATATTCATATTCGAATGAAAATCGTTCGAATACCTATTCGAATAGGTCATTCGAGCATAACTATAATAAGTACAATAGACATCGAGGCAACGCGGTGACCGTGAGTCGGGACTCAGTGTCTCAGATGTGCGTGCTTGACTCTCTCTTGCCAACACATAGGGCAAGGAAATAATAGCGGGGAAGGGGTGGGGAAGAGATAGGAGAGTGACTATGGAATTCAGAGGACTATTATTACCGTCTTACAGCAAACGGTGTCCATCTGTTGACCAATACCATTTAATTTTAATTATGCTTTTGCAGATTAAGCACTTCGGATTGGGCTCTCATGATCTGTTTCTGGCCACAAGAATGGGCACTTGGGGGAATAAATCGCGTATATGCGATAGAAGGTGGACAAGTTTCATAGGAGCAGTGAAGATTCCGCCCTACAATATCCCTTTGCACTGATCTATCTAGTAAACCCAGTTTTCACTGTAATAGGAGAAGGCCTAAAGAAGAAAGGAGGAAGATTAGGGTTGTTTTACTCTCGGGGTTTGGGGGCGAAGCCCCCAACCAAACTTTTGGCCGCCGCTAGGCCGCTGAACCTCTGGTAACGAAAATAGTATGAGATGACATAGGTTATGCATGGACTGCTTGGACTGGGACCCATGCACTAACTAGGGCAAGCAAACGCATTTTTAAGCAACACGTGATGTGAAGATGCGCCAAAATTTGACTGATGATAGAGGACGGGGTTAATCAATCCCTCTAGGAACGCGCCAGGCACTCTACCTCCACGAGTGAAGTGGAGACAATGCGTCTTGGCATACATGCATACATACAATGACTTATCCAGCTGATGGACATGTCAGTTTTGTCCATCCCAGGTTTCAATTTATCGACCACGGAGGGAGAGAGTTCCTCGTTGGCCTAGGCGGAGGATTCGATTCAAGGGCCTGGAATCGAATGCACACAACAACCGGTGCTTCCTCCGACTGCGCTATCACAAGCCCAACTCGTAACTTTAGGCGTAATTATTAAAAGGATAAAGGACGGTCTTAATCAATCTCTTTCTGGGATGCGCCACGCATTCTACTTCTACGGGATGTCGTGGAGGCGTGTTGAATGCGTATTTGGCCATACAATGACTTGCAGTGGCCAGCCGATGAAGAAGTCAGAGCATTATTCTTCCCAGACAAGTCTGGTACCAACTCACCGACCCCGGAGGGATGGAAGGCGTGGTTGGCCTGGGCAGAAAATCCGAACCAAGAACCTGGTCTCGAGTGCAGGCGGCAGCCGGCGCCTCCTCTGACTGCACTCCACGCGCCCCAGGCGTAATTATTAGGAAGCTGTAATGAATGACTCTATTCAGGACGACCATGTTCTTGAAACTGGTAAGACAGCTGCATTGATAAAGCTTAAATAATGCTGTAAGTGGATAGCCTTGAAGAGACGTGAGCACCGACACGGTCTGTGCTACGCTAGCATAACTAACGAGGCCTGATTATATATAGCTGAAGAAACGCATCAGCATCTCATTCAAAAACTTAAATGCACCATTTACGATTTGAGCGGAGAGAACACAGAAGCACGCTCGCAGAGGTTGACATGTGTCACTTTAGATGCTGCCGATATTTGCGGCTTATAGTTATGCTGACTATGCACATTGTGATTGCCAACTGTATACAGCTATGTCCTTTTGGCCACTCCGGTCATATATATGTACACCTGAAGATGGAGACTTTGATGGACTTCTGTGTCGAAACATGTTGCGAGATCGGTAAGAAATCGGCCGCCAACGTTCGCCGTTGCCAGAGGCCCAGGACAGCCCTAGGCGTTCGGATATCGCCATCTACCAGATCAAACACCTCATCGATTCTATCCTTCCGGATATTGTCTTGAGACAAAACAGAAGACCTGAACCCGTGAGCGATTAAATCATTTCCTGATCTACTGGTTGAAGTGCGTGAAGTACCATCGCAAGCGAGCTTCGCGCATCTTGTCCGCTATCGGCGCGACACCGAACTTATGCCGAATGACATCGTTTCAGATGCGGTCCAGGCGGGTGACTCCAGCCGTCCAGCGCAGCATCTTCGTCTCCATGACGCTGAGGCGCGTTTCAACTTCCTTGGTCGCAGGCCAACACTCAGCGCCGTACATCGCTACTGGCCGGATGACTGCTCTGTAGATCTTCGACTTAAAGCGCTCTGGTATCTTCTTGTCGCAGAGCACGCCAGTCAACGAGCGCCACTTGGACCAAGCTGCACTCACGCGTGAATTCACTTCGACCATCAGTTTGCCGTCAGATGCGACTGCTGATCCCAGGTACTTAAAGACCGCTGTGCGTGGAAGCTCGACGCCGTTAACCTCGATTGAACTGGACTCGGTAACGTCCGTGGTTAGCTACTCGGTGTTGTTCACGTTCAATCTGAGTCCAAACCGCTCCAAGCGATCACACTAAGCATGCACCTCTCGCTCGAGCTCATCTTTGTCTTCGCAAGCGAGCATCACTTCATCAGCTAAAGCAACGTCCAGGGAATTGGCTTCTGAACATTTCGTGTGATGGCATCCATGACGACAACAAAGAGGAACAGGAGGCGGACGGCCCGTATGGGCCCATTCATACTTCGCGACAAGAGCGACTCGTCGCCCATGCAAAACATGCATATCGATTATAACCGAGCGCGCGCCGAAAAGTGTTCATACTCGAGCGTCGGAGCTGTCTCCCCAGTCCCATTTGTCGCCCGTTCATACTTGCCGCTTCTGCGCACGCCGTCCACGCCACGCGCGCTGCGCTCTCGCCGCTCACGTCGCCCGTACAAAACATGCTAATCGATTAAAACCGAGTGCGCGCCGCTGAAAAGTGTTCATATCGAGCGGCGGCGCTGTATGAACAACGGCGATGCCGTAGCCTGTTCATACTTCCGCGCGTTGCGCTTTCGTCGCTCTTATCGCTGCTGTCGCGAAGTATGAGCAGTCCCTATGGCATCAACGGCCACAGCCAGCTACGAAGCCACACTGGTTGCTGGAAAGCCGGACGATGACACGAATTCGTTCATCGACAATCCGCTCAAAGATCTTCATGCTGTGCGAAAGAAAGCGGATCGCACGGTAGCTGGAGCAGTCTGCAGGACTGCCCTTCTTCTTCCAAATCGGAGCCATCGTGCTTTTGCGCTAACACTCAGGCACTTTTTTCTCTGCTTCAATCTGATTAAAGAACTTTGCCAACCACAGGGTACCAGTACTTGGACTTCCACAAATCAGCTGTCATGTCATCGGGCCGTCGCTTCGCTTGACCTCGTCTTCTTCAAAGCCGCTTCTGTCTCCTCCACGGTCCCAGCCCTCCCTATAGGTCGAGGCTTCTAACACAACCAAAAGGGACATTTTCACCTACCAACCTCATTGGCACAGAAGAAATAACGGAAGCGAACATCGTCGAGGTCTCAGGATGAGAAGGCACGGAGACAATGGGTATAGCGTATTTATTGGGTTATTCGATGATCAACATCGTTTTTTCAGAGATGGCGTGAATTGTATATTTTTATGTAGTAGTGCAGCAGGGAATCGAGCAGACGACGCTCGAAATGACACTGTTCACGCAAGTGAGAGAAGGCCTCCAGAGCACACCAGGTCGACCAAGGTTGTGTGGGCCATTCGCGAAATGCGTTACGCCGACACCGCTGTCACCGACTACACTGCACAGGATATCAAGAGAACACCAGAGGTCGGATGCACGATTGGCAAGGTAATGGGTTAGAGATGATGGATAAGTTCACCAAAGGAGGATCGTGGGCAGAGGACAAGTCTGGCATTCCTGATATGGTAATTCGGTGAAATCACGTAACTCCACCCCATCATTTGCCTACCTTCACGGTCGTGTAAGATACAGGCCCAGATTCATGGACGACTTACCGGCAGGTAAGTACAAAACTTACCGCCACTCCCCACTTATGCGCGATTCATGAGCGCGCGACAGGGAAAACTAGAGGTAACTTTCGAGGTAAATGCTACCTCGCCAGCGCGTCGGGGAACATTTACCTCCATAGCAAGGATTTTGCTCCGACGCTAATTTCTGACCCAATGCATTCATCCCTTGCAGCGGAACAAAACCTTTGCTTTGGCTGTCGTGGGTCAGAAGCAGGGTAAGTTCTCGGGAAGTGGCGGGTAAATGGCCGTCGAGGTAAATCTGGGTTCATGAATCCGGACCCAGGTAGTGCTTCAATTTCCACCTTATACCCCATGAGCCAGGGTAGAGTCGTTCCGCGTTGGTCGGTCATTTTCGTGAAGGCCCTGGAAGAAGGATATGACGCTCTTCGTGCCCATCGAGGATACACTGGAGCACTCTGGCACACGACAGGGGCGGATGGAAGGAAGACAAGTAATCGTTCGCTCAGTTTGATGTGTAACTGAAATAACCGCTGTTCACCCAAATGTAAATGATCTACATCTCATCTGAGATGCAGTCGACGACTTGTCCTACCCCTGAAACCATCCATTCCCAACTTTTCTCTGACAAATCCACAGGAGAATAACTTTTACTAATTTAATCTCCACAATCTAAAACTATGTTCTACAACTAAACACAAAGAACAACACAAACATTTAAAACGAAACGATAAATACACACCATCACACCCCTAAGGAAATGAAAACGTACAGAAAACATGCCCGCAATAGTGTCACCACTCAAGAACAAACCCCCTTAAACACAGCCCGCATTGAACAGTTCATGGACGAGGAGCCTTGGCCACTATCATCAGCACCATCTGCTTGTAGTCGGCCACCTGGGTTTCAAGCGAAGTCAGCTGCGCCTTCAACTCAATGTTCCGTCGTTCCAACGCCTCTCTCTCGGCGCGCATCTCGCGCACTTTCTCGGCTCGTTTCTGGCGCGATCGCTGCGAGGCGATGTTGTTCTTGTCGCGCCTCATTCGGTACTCACTGGAGTCATCTCGAGTCGAGTCCACCGAGTAGGGCGAATAACGAGACGTCGAGGAGTTCACAGTACCTGAACGAACGCTGTTAGACATAGTTCGTACTCGCCGCGAACTCCGGCAACAGGGGAATCACCGACATCGATTTCTTCGCGCATGTAATCGATATCGCTGCCCTAAGGGTACAGGGCACTACTCTACTAAACGACTCCAGAGGTCGAGAGAAAAAATTCGCCCAACCTTCACCCAACCGGTTATTTGGGGGAGCTAGCATCTAGCACTTTTTTTTTAGATTTAAGCTGATTACGAAAGGTTGCGGTATGGGCGGGTGAACAAAACTGTCGGGGAGGAGGTAACCTATTTCGCCCAAATTTTGCCTAAAGGGGGGGACTGAAGGCTAGTCGCGAATCTGATATCAGTTTGAGTATTACGGTAGATAAGGGTGAGCAAGATTGTCTGGGATATGATCACCAATTTCGACTAGACGGTTATATGGAGATGCTAACCACCAATGTGAATCGTCCTTTTTTGGAACTTCGGCCGGTAGGATACGGTAGGGGCTCATAAGGTCATTGCGCTCATGATCACCGATTTCGCGTAAAATTCGTCTAAGGGGATTATTTCAGGTCCTATTCACGAGTCGAACATTATTTTGGTATTACGGTGGAGCGCGATCGACTACAGTGGGCGTGGGTAAGTAAGGTAGTTGGGGTCATGATCAACGATTCTGCCTCGTCTATGAGGGCTACTTGGAGGAATCAGAACCAGTCGTTATTTTTGAAACTTCCTTCGAGCTTACGGTAGGAACTGGTAAGGTTATTACGGTTATGATCACCGATTTCACATATACTGCACCTACGGATCACTTGGGGGTGCTGATCACTAATCTGAAACGAGACGAGAACTGTATCCTGATGTAATGGACCGAAATTTCAGAATCGGATGAAAGACCCGTGATCAACACACAAAATAACGCCCCTTGTGCGAAGTTTGGACGAAATCGGTGATCATGACCACGACAAATTTACTCACTCTCACCTACCGTAACCCACCGTAATCGGCAGGTTTCCAAAAAGGAGGCGCAATGTGACCATGGAGGGGTCAGATAACTGGGCCAAACCCCGGAGTCCCTTCCCTTGCCCAAATCTGTGCTCTCCTCCGCTGACGCGGAGGAGAGCACAGAACAGATTCTCTGTTGTTAAATTTGCTTTCAAATTTTGGGCAAGGGAAGGGACTCCGGGGTGTGGCCCAGTTATCCGACCCCTCCATAGTCACATTGCGCCAAAAAGGATGTAAAACTCGTGACCGGCATCCCAGGTCGTTGGCAAAAACAAGGCGGGAGTTTTTGTTCGACCTCTGGGGCCATGAAAGCACAAAATAGTGTCGGTCGCAATTTGGACGACACGGGCCTGTAAATTCCAAAAACGCGTCAAAAACTCACCACTGGAATAGTTTCGTCGACGAACGGTTGAATCTGAAGCGGCGGAGACTGACGTGGACGCTTCGCAGAGATCGGGGAAGAACTCCTCGACCGGGTTCTGTTGACTGGGCGGTGCTGGCGACTGTTCAGGGGCGGACGGCAGAAGAGTGGGGCTGCAGGGCTGCATTGTGTTGGGGAAGGGAAGATCAGCAACGGTCGAAGCGCTGCTGGACGGAGGTGTGCTGTGCAGGTACGCGTCCAGCGTACTGATGTCACAGTCGAGTGCTGTGTCTATGTCGTTAAGATCAACTGGATAGCCGAGGCTCGGCGAGCATGCGGCGTAAATATCGTGCGAGTATGGAGGCGTTTCGGAAGTCCCGAAATCGGAATACGGCCATTCGACGACGTCAAACTGCAGGTCCGCATCCGGAAACTGGTTCGCTGCCACATTGTCTGAAGAAAAGAAGAGGATAAGCGAGAGGAACAGCTGTTGACAGCTTTGTACTGCAGTTGGATTTATACATGAGTCGTGCCGCAACGTCACAACCATCGATTAGGGAGCGCGCACGATCGATACCGACGACTTCCATGACGCTCCGCTGCGTTTGAACACAAGGGTTGGATCACACTTCCTTATCGGCCATAACGCGCAACACCTTCGCTGGACTACCGCGATTGTTATCTTCGAAGATTAGTCACCAAGCGGCGCAGCGCTATGAAAGCTATCAATATCCGCATGTACCTTCCAACCGATAGTCGATACCTGTCATAAAGCCGCGTCGCCCGGCGGTTGAAGTATAAAGGTCTCCGCATGCTTTTGCGGCGCGGTAACGGGCGGCGGGCGGCAAGGCTGAGGCGTAGCCTTGAAGCTCCTCCCCAATGTTGCCGCACCGTTCATGCACACTCGACCCTTGAAGGCGGGACAGCGAAGCATCGTACTCTCTCCAGTCAGGACCTACTGCCCATGCGGGAAATTTGAAAATTTTGACTCAACTGCGGGTATTAGCTGATCGGAATCGATCGTAGAGCTTAAAAGGACTGCGTCTGCTTCCATCCCAGACCCCTGCCACGACCGGCTAGAGCGCAAACAAACTCTGATTCACATCATTATTGCCGCAGCGGCATCTCCGGCGCCGCTGAGGCATCTAACGCAAATCAAAACTATTAAGGCCCCCGCAGACTTCTGCGGCGTTGCCACTGCCCTATCCTTCATCATAGCGCAGGGACGCAGGCGCCGCTGGAGCGACACAGCCGAATTTGATTTGTGAATCATACGAGAGGGCGCCACCCCAGCGGCGCCGGGAGAGTCTGTCTGCGTTCTGCCCTTTCGCGGCGGGGATCCAGAGCAGAAACGGGCACGTCACCATTGGTCCCGACTAGACTACAGTACCTCGCCGTCGCCGTTGCGCGGCGTGACTCATCGATTTCGCCGTCCGCCGCTGGCCGCAGAAGTCTGCGGGTGCCTTTATGGTGCGGCACGGCACGGCACCGCTCGCCGCCGGCGGCAAGCTCTCCGCCCTGCACTGTGGTCAAAGATAGCGCCCCGGCTTTGCCGAAAAAGTGTGTGGAGGATCTTATACTGCAGTCGAGCGGTGTTACAACAGCTACCCACATCGATTGTCTGTGCCGACTAATCGATATTGCTGATTTTCATAATACACTGCCCAGTTCTTGAAGCATAAATCCCGTCCTAAAAAAGATCGCCTTGCCCAGCAACACATGACAAGTTGGTAAAGGTGATGTCGTCCTCGCGAAGAAAGTATATGCTATGACCCAAACGACTGTTCTAAAGGCGCAGCGATCGGTCGCCTGCTCAAAAACGTAAGCATCTGTTACTCCCAACCGATCGGGGATAGGGCGACTCGTCGCTGCACTCGCTTACTATGAACAGGCGGACAGAGGCTTTCTGCATGTCCGACGTCGCGCGCCGCACCACCCCTTAAGATGTCGATATCTATCTTACGTGCTGTCCAATCGATACTAGAGGCCTTTATCACCGTCGCATAGCACTGCGACTTACAAGTTTAAATCTTCTCTAAAACCTATGGCCTCAGAAAACCAACTCACCGTTCATTTTCGACATGTGGTCCGAAGGAGAGCTCATTGTCAGTATATTCGCAGAAGTCACAATTAACTCGACGCTTGACTGATCCGTCCACTGTTCGCAGTGACAGATATAACTAAACTCAGACCTTCAGACCAACAGATCGCGGCGTTAAATCTTATAGCCATTAACGTACCCTTCGCAATCGTGAGGCTTCAGTATCGGCAATTCTCGCGACCTCGGGTCGGTCGGCGGTGCGCGAGTATGGACTGCATGAGCCGGTTGCGGACGCTTTGCCGAAAAGGCATCGGAAGTCGCCCCGTGGCGACGCATCGCCACGGACGGTGAAGACGGACATTCTGGAGACCTTGTTGTACATTGCGACGGGTAGTAGAAGAAGAAGTCCTCGGTGTCGTCGAAGGACAAAGTGGGTGCTTGTGACCAAGCGGAACCGAAAACCTGAAACAGTGAAGAGATCCCTAATGCAAGGCAACAAGATATCATGTAGTTGTTCTGATACTGAATATCTCGTTCTACTAGAACACACTATTTCCGGTCACTTGTATCTTTAATCGGTACAAAGCGGGCTCTAGCCCGTGCCACTAGGGGACGCAGATTGTACGCCCCTCAGACCCACTCGCTATCACCTATCATATGATTAGGCCCGCACTGATCGAGCGCATAGGTGGTGCGCACTGAAACTATGTGATTGGCCTCGATGTGATTGCCATCCCATTCCCGGTGGCATCGGCGCCAGCCCGCTTTGTACCCTTTTATTACCTCTGATTTGATAGAGAGGAATTACACAACAGGGGAAATTACTAAGAAAACCAAAACGAAGACGGATTATATGTTTGCGTTAGAGCGCAAAGTTGGAATTGGAGCACACTTTTCTGTAGCCGAGCCGCAGTATACTTGCTTTGCGCCCGCGTGGAAATTCGACCGCCAATATCTATACGGAGTTGTTTGTATCACGTCAACTCCAATTTTTCTGATAGCGCTGGTCTCGTAGCATGTCGACTCCCAACCACAGCCCCACCACACGAATTCCTTTTCGCATTGTGTCTGGAGTATTCGCCATATCCCGGAGTTCCCTTGTCTAGTCCCAAGCTCGAAAAGCGGAGAACCCCACCGCGCACTTCGCTGCTGAGGGATATGAGCGATTTTGACACTACGCCCCACTGTAGGATGGCGTGCTTTGCCTTCCTATAGTAGGTCCACTGCGCCACAACTGCTTACATTGGCCCACCCTAGTACCAGATATTACTTAAGGTAAGAACCGGTGGTAAAAAATACGACGAAATTATGGTGACGAGGGGTTCCCTCAACTGGTAGTGTGCCCAGAACCTTCAATGGAGATTTATGTAGCCCCAGCGCAAGGCGCTCACCAGAGGAATACCGTGCTCTAATCCGAGTTCCGCGCTCCAAAAATCTAATCCATCTTCCTTTTAGTTTACATAGCGACTTACACCTTCATTACAATACCCTATCCATGTCTGTACTACTAATGTTGAAAATGAAGGAAGAACACGTACCTAGTTAAGGCCGGCTGTAGATCTATTCACTCGACTTGCTCCTGCTGATGACTCCTAGCTGACTGGGTCACAGGGGACCACTTGTTGGTCCCTTTTTACCTGGAACTAAACAACCCATTGATTTCAATAGTTTGAGCAACATGAAGAGAGCGACGGGTATGAACAGAACCCTCGAGTGACAACGAAAAAGAGTGAAGCCGAACGCTTCCCATGAAATGAACGAAAAACCATGTACAGCCCTGCCTCTTATAAGGCAGACAGACATTTTCGGAGTGAAAGGGAAATCCGAGCTGTTCGGCGAACATCGATGACTCACATCGCATCACCGACCCGCTGCTTTTTGGGTATGTGCCGGCTGCATCCGACTCATCCTTGAGAAGGGCGAAATCAGGCTCAGTAAGATCTTAGCACAGAAGAAGTGATTCGGGAGAGGACTCCAGGGGCCAGATCAACCGCTTCCTGCCCTCTAACGGTGAAAATACCGCCAAACCCCTGACAAAACATTTATCAGCATCAGGTTTCGCGGTATTTTCACCGTTAGCAGTTGATGAATCTGGCCCCGGACTTCACTAGCCGTATCATACGCCGTAAAAAGTATTTTGGAGCAATACTAATCGGATGGGAGCGACTGCAATTAGGCAAATTCGTGTCTTTTACCTAACAATTCCTACGAACCTGCGGTAGCATGGTAGCGCAGGTAGAGGCGCTGGTTGTGGCGTGCTTCCGATACCAGGTTCCTGGTTCGGAGTCCCCCCCCTCCCAGTCCAACCAAGCCTTCCATGGGTCGGTGAATTGGCACCAGACTTGCCCGGGAAGGATAAAACATTGACCTGTACCACGGCTGGCCACCGCAAGTCATTGTAGGGGACAATGCGCATCCAAATGGCTCCCAAATTCCGTAGAAGTGGAGAGCATGGCGCATCCCAAAGCAGATTGACCGGCGGCGACCTCTATCCTCTGTTTCGCCATGAAGAGACACAAGTTGTCTGAGCAGCTTCGAGGTTTCATGAAGGATGGGCATACGCTTTGGAATAGATTTCTTATTTGACGAGAAACCTGCCCTGAATATTGTAGACGAACTTGGTGTTAAGGACTCAGAGTTAGATGGAGTCAACTTCGTTCTGATAAAGCATCTACAGCTCACACAGAACCGCTGAATGTGCTCTGAATGTGAGAAGACATTGGTCCAAAACGGCGTCGCGACCTGCCGCATCTGTCGCGCACGCGGTGACAAGTAAGAACGGAATAATGCGGTTTTCCTCCCTTTCCTTCGCAATTTGCGCGGCGATGGATCAATGCCCAAGGACCTGCAGCAGTTCTGAGTGAATGACACCTTCTAGCATGTAAAGGCTGTTGCTAAGGGTAACGTATGCATTTAAAGGGAGGACAATCGGTCTCTACTGATACACACCCCTTGAAAGGACAAATACGCGGCTCCATTTGCCCTTTGCCAGGCCCGAAAACAAGCCAAAAGTGCATTTGCACCGAAGGATTCGACTGCGTGCGATGACTCATAGGCGCGCCGGCTCGCTCCCATCGATTCGCTCCCAACCATGACAGATTCTGGACCGTTTCGGCAGCTTTTTAGCGGATCATCGTCAAGATTTGGAAGTCTGTGTCATTTACACTCCACCAGAAAGCGACCAAAACCACCCCACTATAGGCTGCGACAAGAGACTGAACAAATTCCTGCACAAATGCTTCTTAAGTTGGTTCTTTCACTAGCGCTATCCCTCGGTCTTAAACTTAATCGCCTTCTCCCGATTGAGTCGCGTGTTGACCCCTTTTGAGCCCTCTTCGAGTGCAGAACCTAGCTGCGCACTTCCCGTTGAGCGACGAGAACTGTCTTAGCACGAGCAGCTTGGGTAGGTCTTATCCTTCGTAGAGGTGTCTGTAGGTTTGCGGGCTCAATGGTAAAAACGAGCTCCGATGGCAACGACTTGGGTGATGTGCAGGTTTGGGGATACTGTAGCAGGCGCGGACACATTCAAACGGCAGCAGGCGTTTCGTTATAATGCCTATGCTACTCCAGTTGGATCGGTGCAAGTATTTGGCCAGGGTCGAGAATGGAGTTTCAGGTCCACCATGCGATCTATCACAACTTAGGTGAACAATTAAATTGTCTGCATCCAGCCAACTGGGACAGAGGCAAGGCACCATTGTGAATTAAACTGGAATCCATAACCATTCTAGGAGAAACGCCTAACACATGATGGGGCCCGAAAAGCAGTAAACGACCCGAAAAAAGCGCGACTCGCACAGCCGTAGGCCTGTCAGCCCTTGAGGAACACTACCCATCCCCGAGGTACAGCACTATCTGCATCTGAAGCCCTACAAGCAATTCCTGCTGAAAACCCCAGAGAAGGCCAAAGCTTGAAGACAGCAGCGAGGACGGCGAGGACTGGCGAACGGGCGACGACCACCAGTCAGGGCCCGCCCCTATTGCACAACACCTCGCAATGCGCCGCAACCGGCGAGAGCGCTGAGGGCGCCGGCGGCTAGGGCGCGGGGAGACTGCGTGTGGGAACGAGACCGACGGCAGAGGCGCCCCACGTCACCGGGCAACCGTCGCAGCGACAAAACGAACTCGACGAGTGCTACAAGCGAATGATTCATTCAGCGATCACCGTGGGTACACACGAGGCTGCACTGGGCATTCAGCGAATTCAAAAGCAGAAGACAGAGTTGCTGTGACGGTTCGGAGCAGAAATTTATACATAACACATTAGCGAAGGACCCGATAAATACTAAGCGGTATTATGATGAGATTAGGATGAGATTCTCGGTCAGACGGTCGGCAGGGTGGTGCTCTCCGGATTGGACTGAATTTCGAAGCGATCCATGAGATTCCGCAGCAGTCGGTAGGTCAGCGCTCCATTCGGATTCAGACTCGTTCCCTGCAAAGGCGCAAATAAGGAATGAAATTCTAAATAATAATAATTATGATAATAATAATCCTATTATATAAATAAAGAATAAAGGGATCTATCCCAGTCCGGGGGGGGGGGGCACATAACTAAGAAGTATTATATGTAACAAATTCACTCGAGACTTAGCGAGCGGCTCCTACAGAACAACATAGGACCCTAAGCAAGAAAAAGTCACAAACAAAAAAAAAACAACGAAAAATTGCATTTGTTGCGGTTGAAGCCGGCAAAGTTGTGTGCCCCCTCACCATGTTGGGTCCTGGTTATAACATGTCAGGCAGCCGTCAGCTCGCGTCGTTCGGCTTCTTGCGCCTTATTCACCATGTTAGATCCCTGTTATAACATGTCAGCGTTCGCTCAGATCGCGGGCTGCCTCCATTATGTCGCTCTTTGTCCGCCGAGACGGTTGAAACCGCGGCGATTTTTTACTTTTTTTTTTCGTTCGTTTTTGGTTTCTTTTAGGTTCCAACTCGTTCTCTAGGAGCCGCTCGGTAAGTCTCTATTCATTTTGTTACCTACTTTTTAGTTATGTGGCCCCCCTGGACTAGGATAGATCCGAATAAAGAATAAAATGTTCACGTCAAGATGAACACTCTTCTAAGCAAGCTTGACGCATTTGAAAACAAACTGAATATCTTCCAACTCAAAACAACTGCATTCCAGATTAAACTGGAGGCTCTCCGAGAAGACGGTCTGAATAATGTTTTGTTCGGGGAAAATTTAGTATGACTATCTTTGAAATTTTATAATTCACCTACACCAACAATTGGACACAGTTTTTAATATTTTATAAGATTTTAACTTTTTGGAAACACTCTGAATTTTGTTTTAAAGCAGAACAAGGCAGCAATCGTTTAGTGCATTAAAAACCAGATTGCGCCATGCACTCGAAGAGCTCTTCGTGATTTTTATTCGATTATTAGTGTAATTGCCACTCACACAAAGCATCAAAGTAGGAATATGTGTGTTCGTCAGAATTGCCATTGCTTTATCGTTTACAGGTTTGAACTCCATGCAAACAGCAATTTTGCCATCAATGGAATAAAAATCTCAACGCCCTGGACGAGTGCATGGCGCAATCTTTTCTTTTGGCACCAAAAAACTGCCGCCCTCCTATTCTATAGAACAAATTATAAACCATTACTTTTCCTTAAAAATGAGAGTTTCACAAAACTTCAAACAAAGAGTCACTTATTGGGTGAGTGAATTAAAACTTCAAGGAAAGTTATACTGAAATTTTCCTTGCACAAAAAATTATTCTGGACTTTTTGGAGAGTATTTAGTCTAATAGACACTAGAGTAGAAGAAGCTCGTTTCGATTTGGAAGAGTTCGCTTTGATTTCCAAACTCTCAAGTTAGAAGAGTGTCCAATTTGACCTGAAAAGTACCTAATTCGACGTAAAAATGGTACGTACTAAATGATTGCTCCCTTGGGGCGGTTTAAAACAGCATTGAACTCATTATTTGTCCTTGAAAGATAAAAATTGCATAAAATTCCAAGCAGTGTGCTCAGTTACTGGGACAGGTGAGATTAATAATTTAAAAAAAGCCACCAGTTTTTTTTAGCAAAAATTCTAACTGACATCTCGCACAGTCTCTGTTTTACGGTGGAAAAGGCTGTTTTGATGGGAAGACGTTCAATTTGATTTCAAAGCGTCAAGATCGCTTAGAAATGTGTCCGGTTTGATCTAAAAGTATTCAATTTCATTCAGAAAGTGTGCAGTTCGATTTGAGAAGGGTCCATTTTGGTTTGAAAAGCGTTCATTTTTGATTTGAAGTGTCCAGTTTGATGTGAATATGCTATAAATACGGTACAGGCGCTATACAGGTGTGGCGTTTATTATAAATCCGGACAAATCCGGACCACTTGCTCTGAAAGCTTACCAGTTCTCGTCTAAGCCGATTCAGAACCTCGACGAGTTGTTGTCGCCTTTCCTTAGTGATGAAACCATACAGTCCCGGATGAAGCGACGCATCAAGCATTAGTATGATGATGCACTTCTTCTTGTCGTCCTTAACTCACACTATGCAGCCTCAATCCACAGTGTCTTTCGTTGAATAGAGAGTGGAAACCTGCATAAGACACCCACATTTTCGCAGACATCCATGACGTCATCAAGAACATCAACCACTACGCCCAGATGTGAGTCAGCGAACTCGGCCTCTGACGCACTATCCTAAATTAAACCAGATTTCGTGTGCAACGACTACGAACACGCTCTACGAAAGGGGTAACCGGGCCTGGAATTTCTATTCAAGCGCTTTATGAAGCCTCCCCACATGGGACTCCCAATAAAGCCATCGTGAAGCTGACTGCGCGGTCTGTTGAATAAACTAGTTCCACGCACTAGCGTATTACCGAACAATTGAAGACCAAGGTGATCCTGCTGTTATAGTGTAGGTGGATTGATACCAAACTCCTCCAACGGCCTTTTTATACTTGATTGTAGAAACTAAAGATGTTTCCGATGTACCGTTAGGTGGAAAGTAATATTCCTTCTGCTATTTTCTTTCCTCCTCTCCAATAAAGGCGAAAAGTTTCGTTGGAGCGAGGCACGTGGTAGCGCAGTCAGGGAAGGCACCCATTGAACCATACGACAACTGGACATCACGCATCACCGGGAGCACCCGGCCACAGGGCGTGTGCTCCCTGCGCCCGAGGCCCCTCAGATCCTGTTCATACTTCGCGACGAGAGCGACTCATCGCCCGTGCAAAGCATGCAAATTGATTAAAACCGAGCGTTCGCCGCCGAAATCTGTTCATACTGGAATGCTGTCGCTCCCGTCGCTGCTGTCGCCTGCTAATAGGACTATGTTATACTTCGGCGACGCTGTTGTCGGCGACGCTGTTGGCGGCGGCAGTATTGCTCGGGCTGCTGCGTAGCACCGTCGCGTACTTCGCGGCGACGGGAGCGACTGGGGTGTCAGAGTGGGGAGTACGTAATCGCTCTTGTCGCTCTCGTCGCCTGCCTATACTTTCAGGGTGTTGCCGTCGCTCTCGTCGTTGCGCTCGCGTCGCTCTCGCTGCTCTTGTCGCAGCCGTCGCGAAGTATGAAGAAGGCCTCAGTCGTCAGTTCTGTCGCCCGTCCGCCATCGCGTCTCTGTAGCGATCCGAACCCTATCATCATCGTCTTGCCTTGGCCGGGTAGTGTCGTCGTTCGCTACTGGACTGAGTATTCGCTATACTGCTACGACTCCCTGCTTGCCAGCTCTCTTCGCAGTCAACGCAGCTTCGATCGTCCGTCGCCCTCCTATCGCCCTCGTTCCGTCGTTCATACGAACGCTAGCTACAGGATATGGAGTCGTCGCAGCCTGTGAGTGATCGACCGTAGCAGGCGTCGCCAGGTAACAGTACTACGGCTCTCTCACGGGCCTTTCATCCATGTGGTGGTCCGCTATAATAGTCGCCGTGCATACATTCAATACACATAATAACAGTATCGTCTATCTATGCTGAACGCAGTATTATACCGTTTATCCGTGGATATCTCAAGACGTATATCTCTGCTACTGATATGTCGATCTACACGAATGAATGGCCATGCAAATCCCGCAGACAGCAGCTATGCCTAGGAAGGCTCCCGTCTATCGCAGACGATGGCCAATGTCTAGTCCACGAAGGACCTGGATAAAGGAAGCGCGCATGCGCAGGTACTAGGGATAGCCGTTCCTTTAACATTAGTGGTTCGGTTCAGCGGAAGTGCCCTCCCGCTTTTAATCGGGATTGAAACCCTTATGTTTCCCTTGATGGAACCTAAGAATCATAGGTCCACCTGGAGTCGCCTCGCCAGAGGTCTTATATGTGTGTAAGCATTGTATTATTTTTACTTCCACTGAACAACACGTGCATACTACTCTCAACAAATGTTTCTGTATAGCTATAATAAGAAGAAGCAAGCACAGCGGAAGCTGAAAGTGAACATCTGAACTTTCTTGGTTTCCAGCTTCAGAAATCATTTTTTAGTACTCTCTGGGGCTATTTACATTAATAACCCTACTTATCGATGCCTCACATTTTAACACTTCTAGCTGAAAAGAACGTGCATTCGCACCCTTGATCGAGTCACGGAACAATTCAGTTGGGGGGATGTGGTTTGCCACGACCGCGTTGCAGCGGTCCTGCCACGATCGCCTGCAGACGGTGCGAAAACTCGTCCAAGCCTGCCCCGGAAAACTCGCCGCTACCTGTGGCAATTTAGACGCGAGTCGACACCCTTAGGCCTGAGTTATACTCCCGCGGGAGCATCCGCGGAAGGGCGGGAATCGCGCCGAGACTCCTCACCTGGCCCGCCGCGCCTCGCCACGCCCGCCTCCGCCGTGCACCATTGGTCCGCGGACGTTCCGCGGATCCTCCCGCGGGAGTATAACAGATGCCAAAGGTAGCAAGTGGGCACGCCCGTATGTGCGCTCCAGCGAGCTTGGACCCAACCGCAGTCAACTCCACGATCAGGGCGCAGGGTGACGTCCTGCCCCCCGATGCTAGCTTTATCCCCTTGTAATCACAAAAAATCGCTCAATGGCGCAATGGCCTTTCACTTTTAAATGTTGCTAATTTCGTCCTTTCACCTTCAAGCAGTCCGCTACAGACTGAACGTTAGGTTGTGTTAAGTTCTCGAGAGGACCTGCATGAATGCGTAAATATGCTGATCGTTAACCTGCCTGCACACGATAGCAGTCGAACTGACATCCACCATCACGACGCGACAGTCAGTCGTCATTGATTTCACGTTCTTCAGTTGTTGCACGATTTAGCCTTATTTAGCTTATTGGTCCGTCATCTTATGAAGTTGTACAATGCGAGTCTTCTTATCACTAATAGTTGGTCTTAACGCTGGTGGTACAAACATTCCCCAATTAGGAAATTCGACACCGACATTCTGCAGTTGATAAGGATAGTGTGATAAAACTGTTTAATTTCATAGTCGATTTGTTCATGTTTACTGTTTCATGTTTGTTTATTTTTCGAACTTGAGGGCGAATCCCAACCACACGCAAGCTTCTTCTAATCGACATGGTATTAGGGTGTGCAGAACGTTTTGCAATAATTTGAGTGTCTTCCTTTGAACGAACGTAGCGCGCTAACGCGTCCAATTGTTGCCACGGCTAAAACACCATGATTAGCGTTAAAGTCAGTATATATAAGCACCAGCCAATCATTTTTTTTTTGAAACCGTCGCAGTCGCTGAATACCCTTGTGCAAACCATGTCGGATCGTCACGAGTACGGCCGTCTACTGCTTCATTGTAACCGTTCTGGCCGAACTGCAGCTGAGCAGTCTTTCGTCGATGAGCAGTCATGCCCCCTCTTACACTACCTGCTACAGATGGTACAATCGATTCCATGAGGGCAACTTTTCCTTGGAGGAATCCTCTCGCTCTGGGCGTTCCACTCTTCAAAAATCAGTACCGTTGGCCTGCGTGCAGAGTAATCCAGCACAGATTTTAAGGGGTATTAGCAAGGCTACAAGTACTCTTTTTTCGACTGTTAGAGCTATCCTCGCTAGAGGTGGGTACCGAGCTAAGCGTCCTGGAACCATTCCTAGGATCCTTACCGTTGGGCAACGTCTTAGGCGAGTCTGTCGGGATCTTCTCAATCGTGAGAGAACGACGGCGTGGACCAAGTTCGTTATCGCGTAGGATGAAAAATGGATATCATGCGAGAATCCTGAAAGGAAACTGCAGTGGCTCCCTGTAGACCGCAGGCCGCAGCCCTTTCTCAAGAAACGAGGGCACTGCAAAAAGGAGCTGCTCTCATTCTTCTTTTCGACAGATGGCTGTCTTTACTATGACATCCTGCCTGAGGGCGAGACTGTGACCTCCGAGGTGTTTTGTAGACAAGTGCGAGAGATGGTTACCCAGATCCCTTATTCTGTGTTACGGCGTGAAAACTCTGCATGATCATGGACAACGCGAGACCCCACCATGCGACGGCACAGGACGAGCTGCGCAGGCTGGGTATCATATGGCTACCACACGCACCGTACTCGCCAGACCTTGTGATTGCATTCAGGAGCCTCCAAGCTTTCTGTGCAGGCAAGAGCTGCAACGATCGTAACGACGTCAAGCGCGGGGTGGAGAATTGGATCGCTTCTCATTCTTCTTCGTTCTGGAGAGACGGGATCGCTGCTCTATCTGATCGTTGGAGGAAGGTCGTGGCTACAGATGGCGACTACTGCGAATAGTGACCCTTCGCTTCTATTGTTGTTATTACTTGTTGGATAAAATCACTCAATTCTTGCAAAACTTTCTGCACACCCTAATAGAATGAGCCGCATGCTCTGAAATACTCATTTTCGACGAACAAAAACCCAGGAAAGCCTTTAATATTCCCATGTCTCCATGACCACAGGTTTGGTCGCCTAGCAACATATTCACTGTGCGGTCTGAAACAAAAAAAACTCACAAGCTGGGAAGGCTCGCATTCTGCTCGTTCGGAAAGATGGATAAGTAGAGCACTATATAGAGAAAGGCACGCAGACGGATCCACGTTCGTAAGTCTTACAACCTCTTGGCAGAGTTGCAAATTTTTGAGATCATCTGAAGCAGGTGGAATTCGTTTATGGTGTACTATCGATAGGTCTAATGGAGCAAGCACCTGCCATCCTTTTCTTCCTCTCACTCATTCTTTCTCTCTATGAATTAACGCTATCGCGACACTTGCGGGCTATCAAAAGGTACGATTCCAACCAGCCTTAGCTATTCTACTTAAACATCAGCACGGAGCACTGCTAACGCTTTGTCAAGCGATCATCGATATTTCTGGGCTATAGATTCACAATATGTGGAACAGCTGATGGAATAGTCCATGTCATTAATGCCTTTTTGCATTTTGGCCTGTAAGAAAGAAACCATCCCGTTATCAATTCCATTGAGCACTGAAAACGATTACTTGGGCCGTTATGAGCACGGTGCACCGTTGACCGATCAATAGCTTTAGCAGAACAGCAACAATTCCAGTTTTCAGGATGCACTGGAAGGAGAACAACTTTGAGTCGTACCTAAGGCCACAGAAGTAGCGACGAATTGTCCGGTAGAGTTTTCGCACCGAATGCAGGCGGCCATTGCGGGATCCAACAAGCGCATCAACCAATGACTGAGAACTGGACTAGTGCTTGCCGGCCTTCATTTCGCTCTATTTTTCTTACATTTCTTTTGTTTCTGTTGTGTGTTTTTTCACTCCGTTTCTTGTTGCGTCTTCTCCATGCCACACATGCCGAATGACGTGGGCAAACGGCATAATACCGTCCATATTGAAGAACGCCACACCAACTATGTGCACCCTCCACCCGAAAAACACTACATTGCACCAATATGCAACTGGACCTTGATGTGCAGGCTTGCGGGATACTGTAGCGTGCGGCTGCTGCCGTTGCGTCGCGGATCGCGACGGCGTCTACGTGGACATTCGATCGATGTACATGACTGCGCTGAAGCTTGTAGGACCGTGATGGCCCTCTGGCAGTTCCTGTTGTATGCGCTCTGTGCTCGAAGAGCGAGGAGCAGCTGCGGACTCCCCTGAGCGATGAAAGCAGTTTCCACACCCTGGCGTCTCTTATTTGCCTGGTTCTTCAAATAGATAGTCATTTCCTAACTAAGCCCCCACAGAAGAATTCGAATTGTGGAAACAACAGCCGGAAAACGCTTCAGGGCAGGACATGATGATAACTGACGGAGGGGGGGGGGCTAAAGGAGCAGGGCGAAATCTCAAATTTTCCGCACTCCATCGCCAGTTGGCGTTGAGCCCAGTTGCAGATTGGTGCAGTTGTAGTTGTAGTAGTTGTAGTTGCACTCACTCCAGCCCAGTATGGTCGTTCATGGCAAAAATAGCCACGTAATTTCCTCAGGCAACCGAAACATAGAGGAGAGTTTCTAAGGTCGTGTGTCCTTTCGCGAAAACTTATTTGGCACAAAACGCCCATAAATGCGAGCAGTCATAGTATCCACTTCAAACGGGGTATCCGCAATGTTACAGAGTGTGCCATGGATTGTACGCGGCAGCCGCGAACAAATAAATCGCGGCTCGATAACAGATATGCAGATGGTACCACAACTGTGTCTGTGCTCTCCTCTGATTGAACTCTAGTCAGAAGCGTGATATTAGGTTGTCCGAAAATAAATGAGCGTTTTGTAATTGTTATTATTGGAGTACATTTTTTCAATAAACTATGTTTCATGACTTGAAGAGTTATATACCATTGGTAAGTTGATTTCCTGCTCTATTTAACCATGTCTTAAAATTTTGTTTAGAGCAAAAATTTTCCCCAAATTTGAGCTTTGCCATTTCAGATGTCTGGACGCAATTTTCGCCAAATTTTCTTCTTCGAGTTCAGACTTGGTCGAAGTACAGCTACAATGGCCCGTAACATCAACGCTGTATTTGAGGACGTTTTCGCTATAGAACGCAGAATTCATCACTGATTCGAAAGGTTTCGATCTGGAGATGAAAGTCCATAAAGTTAGGCCGCCATCACTCCTTATCGACGAAGCGTCACGACACCTGTGTTTAGTTAAGGCTGCGTATCCAAGGAAGCCTTTTTGGGACAGGATCGTGACATGCGACGAAAAAGGGATCCTTTATGACAATCGTCGTCACTCTGCACAATGGCCGGAGAAGAATGAGAGTCCCAAGGAGACGCCGAAGCCAGGTCTCCATATAAGGGCCTGTTCATACTTCGCGACAAGAGCGACTCGTCGCCCGTGCAAAACATGCATATCGATTAAAACCGAGCGCGCGCCGCCGAAAAGTGTTCATACTCGAGCGCCGGAGCCGTCGCTCCAGTCGCTCTTGTCGCTCTTGTCGCTCTTGTCGCCTGTTCATACTTCGCGCCGGCGCCGGGAGCGACTGGAGCGACTGGGGCGACGAATGGAGTGTGGTGTACGTAATTACACCGCACTACTGCTGGAAGACGCACTAGTGCTGGAAGGAAACGATTCCTGTTGTGCCGTTTTTCATACAAAGGTAAGGAGTGCTTTTATGTTTCTTTTGAGTGCCAGGGCGCAAATAGGGCCGGGGGGGGGGGGGGGGTCACGATGGCCGGCCGCGACGAGTATCTGCATACAGCGCATGTAGATGCAGTTTTATCTCCTTGTTTCGATTACATATCCGAGTTTTATCTGCTTCCGAATTGGGCAATGGAGGGAACTAAAGGATGCAGGCAATTTTAACACGGGCGCGTCACTCGAGTCACACCCTGGAGTTCCTTCCCCTGCCCAAATCTGTGCTCTCCTCCGCGTCAGCGGAGGAGAGCATAGAACAGAGCTATAGCATTGTTTGTGCCTTTTCTTTAATATCAGTGTGTTTTGCCTTCTTGTTTTTGTGTTGGGGACACTTTTTAGGAGGTGACCCCCCCCCCCGACCCTATTTGTGCAATTACGTACACCACACTACGTCCGTCGCCCCAGCCGCTCTTGTCGCTCTTGTCGCTTTTGTCGCTCTTGTCGCTCTTGTCGCCTGTTCATACTTCCGCGCGCTGCGCACGCCGCGCACGCCACGCGCGCTACGCTCTCGTCGCTCTTGTCGCTGCTGTCGCGAAGTATGAACAGGCCCTAAAGAAGACCATGGTGACAATGGCTGGTATAGTCCATTACAAGTTCTTGAAGTCTAGAGAGACTATCACAGCGGAGAAGTACTGTGCCGAAATAGAAGTGATAGAGCGGAAATTGATTGACAAACAATCGGGTTTAATCAATTGAAGAGGCGCAATCCCACGGCATGAGAACGCGCGTCCGCACGTTCAAAAATTGTTGTCCAGAAACTGGATGAATTGGGATACGAAACTGCCACATCCAGCATATCCATCAGATCTTTCCCCTACCTACTGTCATTTTTTCAAGTATTTGACAACTTTCTGAAAGAGAAATGCTTCAAAAACAAAGACGACGCCAAAAATGCCTTCAACGCTTTCATCGTCTGCAGAACTCTGGATTTCTAAGCTACTGGCATTATTAAACTTGTTTCTCGCTGGCGAAGATTTATTGATTCTAAGGGTTATTGTTATGACTGATAAAGAATTTTCTGAGCTAAGTTATGATAATTTGAATATTCGAGTTGAAAACGCTCATTTATCTCCGAACAACCTAATAGCATGTCGACGACGAGAACAGCAATGTTGCGGACACAGCGTGAAGGATCAGTAGGTAGAACTGCAACTCACAATGGGATGTGATAACTGGTTCTTAACTCTTTGTTGTAGTTTACGTTATCTAACCTGTTCTTACGCCTATCACTATGCACAGTTCCATATGTAGTAAATAAATAAGAACTGGGTTACTGAAAGCAGAACTAACAGTTACCTGAGATAAGTGGGAAAATGTTAGAAAACTCGACAAGTGTTGCTCGTTTAGTTAGCGATGAAGCGTTGAGGATCTGAAGCAATAAAAACCTGTCAGAATCGAGCACTCCGCCATGTCTAAACAGAATAAAACCTACATTTTCAATCGCCAAACTGCTTCGATATTGTATAGAACAACATGAGTTAACGTCCAGAAGTATCCGACAAATAGCAAACATTAGTATCGAGCGATCAACTGGCTGCTGAGAACGCAGATCACACACTGAGAGCAGGTCGAGGACTCGGCACACCTTAAATCTGTTCCATGCATAATCGCTAAACCGATTCCAGGGAGTCCGTTACTTAACTAGAGAAGAGAACTCTAGCTCGGTCTCTGAGCGACGTAACCAAGTTCGAATGCGTTACCGCGCAAGTGAATCAAAGAGCCACAATCTCTGTGACTGCGTTAGGGAATATTAACCCCATTCCCTTTTGATATCCGAGAGAAAAGAGACTTTTGCCTCTCGATGATACAAGGCATAAGCCAGTGTCTTAGGATCGACTGACCCACATTCAACTACTGTTCACGTGGAACCCTTCTCCACTTCAGCCTTCAAAGATCGAACGTAAGATCTTAAGAATTTAAGAGACTTAAGAAGACATAGAAGATTTACACAACATCAAAGAGGCCGGTCAGCCCAGTCATACCTGGAGCACAGCCAGCTGTGTTCTGTCTTCATTGGGCACTTCGGGCAACTCTTTCCTCTCCATTCGCTCCACAATATATCTCTCAGCGTGCGGAAAAACTTCTCCTCCCGGGATGACATCTCTTATGGAACACTGGGCAGCGTGGCACAGCCAGGCTAGACACTACAAATGCAACGAATTCGGAACAAATACAATATCAAATATCAAATACAGGTAACCAGGGAATGCCATCAGCCTCCCATGGATCTTCGTATTGAGATCTAGATCACGTGAAAGAGCTCGAAACGCTGATCACAGATTTGTAGATCGAATTTGCTAAATGGATCTCCTAAGCGAGTTGTGGCCGGCGAAAGCCGCGTTGTTACGTAATCAGATGTGCGATTGGCAGCGCTGACGGCAGCGGCAGCGGCACAATGGTACAAGTTCGCTTCGCAGGATAGGGGCCATGGGTTCGGTTCTTGTCGGTGACGACGTTTGTGACCTATCTTCGACGAGCACCTATAATCTCATTTTTGGCACATTTTTGAGCGAACGGCTGATGGCGACTTGCATTTACGTCTATTAGGATATTTGAAGTTGGAGACATGTTTCAGGTAACATATGTTATTCATGACGTGAAGGAATTCGAGATTTAATCAAAACAAAAACCAAGGGCAAAAAATTCAAAAGTCAACAACATAATTAAACATATTAAAAATTAGCTACATCTGTTCAAACCTTCTTCAACACTGATGGAACAACAAAAAAAAATGTGTAAAACAAACATGCTCTTCACGAACTGCACACCATACGAAGGCCGTCTCCTTACAGTCACTGACGAAGCAGTCGATCGTAGCAATGTTTAACAAATAATCACCACGGAAACCAATGGACGTGAATGACCTCCATCCTCGTCATCGCTGTACTCTCAGTTGGAGTCGTTATCAGTGGAATGGTTCATCCAAATCTTGATCTGTCTCGATTTCTACGAATGTTGCAGCACCGTCTTGGAGAATAGTAGTGAACCTTGCGCCACTCTTCATTTCTTCGTGTGTAGCCGCACTGGTATAATCAGGCGATCCGAATTCAGAGTGCAGAATGGAGACTAACTTTGGTGGAGAAAAAGGCACAGCGAATGAAGAGAAATCATTTCACATCAAAGATTTCAAAATTGATCTACCAGGCGAAACATTTGGCCTACTTGCTGGACAGTGCATGAGATTAGAAGCCGTTTAGCGTAAGTTTGGGTTTATGACTAGGTGTGTAGTTGGTCAACAGCATGTTTGTTTCACAGTTTTTTGTGTTGTTCAATCAGTGTTCAGGAAGGTTTGAACAGATATATAATAGTTGATTTGATTGAATCTTTGACTTGCTTCAAGTCATGAATAAAATATGTTGCCTGAAACATGTTTCCAACTTCGAATGTCCTAATAGCCGTAAATGCAAGTTGTCATCAGCCGTTCGCTCAAAAATATGCTAAAAATTAGACTGTAGGTCCTCGTCGAAGATAGGTCATAAAATACAAAAACGCCGTCGCAGACGGGAACCGAACCCGTGACTCCAATCCTACGAAGCGAACACTCTACCACTGCGCCGCTGCCGCTGCTGCCAACGCAACAACGCGGCTTTCGCCGGCTACAACTCGCTTATTAGATCCATTTAGCAAATTTGGTATACACATCCGCGATCAGCGTCTCGAGCTCTTTCACGTTATACAGGTCCCTGTCCGAAGTTCCTTGGGAAGCTGACGGCATTCCCTGGTAAGAGACATAGACGACCAGACTTACAACATGCACCGGGGGGCCGACTCCAATCTTTTCCGAAGAGCCACTTCGCCTGGCTTGAACAATACCTTTCATAGCAGAATCAAAGACATCTGAATAAAGAGAAAGTAGGAACATCGCCACAGTTTTAACAGAACACTGACTGTTTAGTGGAAACTGCTTTGAGCCCATAAGTGCGTAGTCCATAGAACAAACGCGTCCGCTCAGTGACGCTCGATCGTCAGCCGACAGAAGAGCATGATCTGGAAGAAATTACTGAACTTCCTGAACCATATTGCAAATTCAACGAAGAAAAATGAGTACAACTCCTTAGTATGACCTCATGGGAAAGCGCAGCTAATAAGACCACCGACAGTTACGTCCAAGTGAATACACCCTCTAGATACTGCCTGATTGGTCAGTGTGTGTTCCTCCCCACGTAGGCCACATCAACGACCAGCACCACAGAACGACACTCGAACGCCTATAGACGGTTTACCACTTCAACTTACCCATAGTTCTTAAATACACAAATTTTAGCCGTTTCCTCATCTCAAGCTTGGAATCTATATGAAAGAATTTAGGGTAAGCAGCGCAAACGAAGGCAATCTGGTTAACCAAACCTTCCAGTAAGATCTATGACAACAATTACCAATGTGTTTTAGAAAGCAAACGAGTTTCGGCGATTAAGTTCACGTCCGCTGTCCTTGATATTGATATTGATATTGATATTTATTACATGTTACCAGCACATGTGTGACTAATAAGGAGAAAAATTGCGTAACACAGAACCATGGAAGAACACTGAACAGCAACAGCATTAACTATGGCATTGTAATTAAAATAAAACAGTGTTAGGATGAAAACAAGAGCTAGATATGCGGAATCTCGTGAAGAGACGAAATGCGAAAAGAACCCCGCTTGCACAGCTTTTGGTATTCTGCTCCCGCCCTGTGAATAAAGAAAGCCTTTCTCACTGAAGTCTTAGCCAGGGGTAGGAAGATATTTTGAATCTCGCCTCTAGTAGAGGAATTACGCATGATGAAGAAGGAGCCACTGAGACGAATACGACCAGTCACAATTTTTCGTACCATTGCAACATCAAAGATTTTCCTCCTGCATTCCAGAGTTGGTAGTCCTAGAACAACAGTACGTTGAGCACCACCGGGTGAGCTTCTGTAGTCAAAATTGCCGGTTCTTAATAGAGCTTTCCTTGTGAAACTAAATTGTACTCCCTCCAACTGATTAATCAGGCCCTTCTTCATTGGATTAACTATGGTGGTACCATATTCCAGGATAGGTCTAATATACGTTGTGTACGCCTTGAGCAGGACCTTGGTATTTTTGGTATATAAGCAGCGAAAGAGCTTGTACAATTGTGCGCAGGCCTTGTTAACAATTTTATTACAGTGGATATCAAACTCTAGCCTAGTATTGTATGAGAATCCTAAATCAGTTACCTCAGCAACAACCGATAGTTCATGCCCATCGAGATAGTACGCTGGCCGGTCAGGATAGGGCCCCAGGTGCATTACCTTGGTTTTGGTTTGAGAGATGGGAAGTTCCCAAGTATTGGACCAAGTTAAGAGGGCATCAAGAGCTTCCTGCATCTGCTCACGAGAAGAGGGCCTTGAGATACTGGTAAAAATCTTTACATCGTCTGCAAACATTCTACACGAAACCCCAAAAGGTTTGATCAGTTACGTCCAAGTGAATACGCCCTCTAGATACTGCCTGATTGGTCAGTGTGTGTTCCTCCCCACGTAGGCCACATCAACGACCAGCACCACAGAACGACACTCGAACGCCTATAGACGGTTTACCACTTCAACTTACCCATAGTTCTTAAATACACAAATTTTAGCCGTTTCCTCATCTCAAGCTTGGAATCTATATGAAAGAATTTAGGGTAAGCAGCGCAAACGAAGGCAATCTGGTTAACCAAACCTTCCAGTAAGATCTATGACAGCAATTACCAATGTGTTTTAGAAAGCAAACGAGTTTCGGCGATTAAGTTCACGTCCGCTGTCCTTGATACAAAACACATACACGAGTCGTAGACCACACCTTACCTCAAACTCGGGTAATTAAACCAACGGTATAAATACGTCACATATGTTACATAATGAGAGCTTAAATACATCATATGAGAAGCTAACATGAGAACTAAATGAAAACTAAAAAGAGATGAGCACAGTGAAGGCTTTCCAAATGAATGGCTTTTAGTGTTTTTGTTTGCCTAGCGCAACAATCTGATAATGCTCAAAGCTAAATTCTTTTGCGATCTCTCACGAATCGTCCTGTGATACTCGATAGAACGAGTATCTACCCTGCAGGTGTATGATAGCGCAGTCGCAGAAAGTGCTGACTTGATTCCAGTTTGCTGGTTTGGATTCTTTGTCCGGGCCAATCAAGCCTTCCATCCCTCCGGGATCTGTGAATTGGTACCAAATGTCTATGAAGAATGAAACACTGCCTTATCCATCAGTTGGCTCATTGTGTAGGTAAAATACGCATTCAAATTGCCTCACGACATCTCGCAGAAGTAGAATGCGTGGTTTATCCCGCAGAGGGAATGATTAAAGTCATCCCTTACCCTTTATCTTTCCCCTTAGCAATTGAGCCTTGTACCAAATACAAGATCCAGGGTAATGGAATAGTCAATAATTTCTGCATCTATAGTTACTCGGCAGAATATTAAGCAAGAATATTAATTATTAAATATCTTCGTCATGCGAAATGCAAAGGACATGTACTGCTCGACACTGACCGAACTCTTCAACCAGTGGTCAATACCGTACTCCCAAGGTGAGGCTAAATTGCAGAAGATCTCCCGGAGCAACTTCTAAGCTACTGAAAACGAAATTTTAGTTGGAATTGGGAAGTACAACGGAGAGTGACAAAGATATTCCCACTATCCTAGGTAATAGTTGAAAAAAGATGGACTAAAAGGGGTAGACATGAACGTCAACCAGTCGCTTGGTAGAATACGCCACGCACTATAGTTCTATAGCACATGGTAGACAGAATTTGATTGCATACCTGACCTACACACTAATTTGCGGTCACCAGCTAATGGACGGGGAACTGCTTCGTCTTTCATAGCGGCGTTTGATACCACTATCGAGTTCCCCGGCTTCTGAAGAGACCCGAGCCTAAGGTAGATTTCGTGTGAATCGGCTTCTCCTTCAGTACCACTGGCGTCCTACTTTTGCTAGAGGGAAGCCTCTACATCACATCCAATACTTACGCTTTTCCTTCGAGCACATAATGCTCAGCTTCTGCCTCTCGCCGTTGACGGTCAGCTTGTCCTTCTTGATCGTTATGTAGGCGTCGCTTGCTATGAACTCTCTGGCCGACTTTATCGTGCTCCTTATACGACCAGAAACTCCTTGTCTCTGTGATGGAGATCTGCAAAAGAATAGCAAGCACCCTTCACTGTCGTCTACTGGAACTCATGACGATAACTCACACTAGTGGAGAGTTTTCCATCGACGGTAAGGTGAACCTAAAACTGTCCACACTGTCGTCGACCGTTATCGACAAACGCTCTAAATCATCCTCGAACACTAGTTCTGTGCATTCGGCGACTTTCGCGTTCCTCAGGATGTCCTCTATTCCGGTTGGCATATGCTTCTAAATTCCGATTTTTTTTTTTTTGAAATAGGTCTTCCACAGCAGCCATCAGTAAGAGATAAAGTGCCATTCACATGTACTTACTGAGGAGCCCACACCATCTCTTCATAATTTATTGGAAAATGCAAGAATAACAGACAACTTCAACACACGAACAACAAGAATAAACGGAGAGACTCGTAACAAGCGAACCCAACTGCCTCTTAAGAAAATATGACAGACTCTGTGGGCCGTAACACTAGAAGTGTCATAGAGCGTTCGTTAGCTGTTAGATCTGCTCATACAATACTTCTCTAAAACGAATTGCATGTTTGGAAAACGAGGATGTATCACCAAGGGAGAACACGGAGAGCATTTCATGTGAATATTCAACAGGTGAGTGTTAACAGGTCACTGAAGCGAGAAAATCGTGGACGTTGCAATCGATCAAGCAGCGCTGCTGGTGTAGCAGCGAAGAACTCTGCCCGGAAGGAAGAGAATATGGGTTCGCGAATGGCGGCGCTAGTTTTGATCACAACAAAACATCCTTGTACAGCCCTTGAAAGCCTTAAGAATAACACTGAATTCGGCGCAATGTGACTATGGAGGGGTCAGCTAAATTTTTTCTGTTGTTAAATTTGCTTTTAAATTTTGGGCAAAGGACGGGACTTCGGTGTGTAGGCAATTTAAACGTGGGTGCGTAACTGGGCCACACTCCGGAGTCCCTTCCCTTGCCCAAATCGGTGCTAAATTTATCCGACCCCTCCATAGTCACATTGCGCCCTGAATTCTTATGACGTCAAAATGTAAATTGTTCACCCCAAGAGGAGGAAACTATTCTTCACGCTGATCCGGTGGTGGAGACCAGATCGCAGGGCTTGGTTATCACCCTGTATGTTTCAGTCTGTGTTGTACTGTGTGAACTGCGAATGAATTTTAGAAGACGACGTTTATGAGGGACGGATGAGGTTCTGATGCCCTATTCTCGTTCAACAGAACGAACATCTCCGAATGCTCCAGCTACGTGTATCTGGTCGCGAAGTTAACATGGCCAACGACCTAGCGCAGGAGCTGAGCAGGAGGAAACGAGCGGCTTGGGGAGCTTTCAAGAGCGTCAAAGAAGTCGTGAAGAAGACGAAGAACGTCCGACTCCGTCACCACCTATTCGACTCCACTGTAATTCCTGCCCTCACGCCTCAGACACCGGTGCTATACAAAGCAGGATGACCCGAACACCTGAAGAACCTCCCGCCAACGCTCATCAACATCCTGGCGCGGCTCTTCACACTCTACCTGTCGATTCCCATTGGGCACTATCGCCCGGTCTGCCTGCTGTCCGTAGTCTACAAGCTGTTCACTCGAGTCATCCTGAATAGGATCAGCAGAACGCTGGACGAAAGACAGCCATGCGAACAAGCAGGATTTCGGAGAGAATTCAGCACGATCGACCACATACACACCATTACGAAGCTCATCGAAGTGTCGCGAGAGTACAAGCTGCTGCTGTGCATTACGTTCATCGACCTGAAGAAGGCATTCGACTCCGTCGAAACTGAAGCGGTTATCGAAGCTCAGCGCACTGAGGGCGCTGAGAGGGATTTGGCAAGGGGATACCATATCCGAAGCTCTTTAGCGCAACCCTCGAAAACGTCATGCGTGAACTAGAATGGGAAGACATGGGAGTGAAGGTCGACGGCCGGCAGCTGCACCATCTGCGCTTCGCTGACGACATCGTGCTCATAACACCGAGCACCAGCCAGGCGGAGCGAATGCTGGCAGACTTCGATCGTGTATGTGGGAACGTTGGACTGCAGCTGAATCTTACGAAGACGATGTTCATGAGGAACGGGTATGCCCCATTCTCGCTCAACGGAACGAACATCTCCGAATGCTCCAGCTATGTGTGTCTGGGTCGCGAAGTCAGCATGGCCAGCGACCTAGTGCCAGAGCTGAGCAGGAGAAAACAGCGGCTTGGGGAGCTTTCAAGGGCGTCGAAGAAGTCGCGAAGAAGACGAAGAACGTCGGACTCCGTGTCCACCTATTCGACTCCACCGTCCTGCCTGCCCTAACATACACCTCAGAGATCTGGGCTGGATGAAGACGCGATCAGCGTCGCGCAGCGTGGAATCGAGAAGACGATGCTCGGAATGACACGACTCATGCAAGCGAGGGAAGGCCTCCGGTGTTCCGAGTTTTGTCGACGTTCAAAGATCGGAGACCCTGACGCATGAGGCAAGTCGTCGAAAATTAGGTGGGCTGGCAACGCAATGCGCTCCGCAGACACCCGCTGGACGAGAGCCTTCACCGACTGGAATCCGCGGGATGTCAAGAGAACACCAGGACGCCCACCAACGCGTTGGTCGGACTTCTTCGTGAAAGCCCGACGATATGATGCTCTTGTGTCCCTCCAGCGAGGAGGATTCACTGGGGCAATCTGGCACGCGACAGGGACGAATGGAGACATTGTTAGCGCCCGCTCAAGCAAGTCGACGACCAACGGGACGACAGATGATAATGGTGTTCTAGTCAGTTTCCCTACAATATCTATATCTACACAAACACTCTCTACAATGATCAGCTAGAATATGCACAGACGTCACGCGAAGCGAGATACAACGGAAGAGTTCACGTAGAGTCCCACTCTTTTTAGTATTCAATAGCGAGAAATCGGAGAATCAACCTACATGAGCTGAATTGTGTTTACGACGATACGGCGAAAGACTTATGCGCCCTAATAATGCGGTGGTTCAGTGGATGTGATGGGGAGTACGAGAGATGAGACAGAGTTTATTGAGAGACCAACTGGTCTATGTACAGGTGGAGCGAGAGCTGGCGTGGGTTCACTGTATGGCAACGTCACGCCTCCTGACCTGCCAGAGCTTGAGCATCATCGCAGGCGATGATAAATTGAATTGTGAAAGCTTGGGCTCGGAGAGAGGGTCACCAAGTAAGACAACCCAATACGACGTTCTATGGTGCAGAAAATTAAAAATTTTACACAGCACTGGTGTGTTTTATACCAGGGGTGAACTAAGTTAGCGTGCCAGATGACAGGATAGTTCAGTTAGAGCCATACACGACTGAGCGGAAAGCAATCGTCACTTGGTAAAAGTGGGAGAACGATGCATCCAAAGGTCCAGGTCATAACTATGCGCAAGTTTCCAGAAGACTTCCAGAAGACATCACACCAAAACGTTCGAGACAGCATTGGCGGATGTGTCGACCGTGCGTGCTTGATTTCGCAATCGCTCCCAGCTCCACAGAGCACGACAGCAGCATGTATGGAACAAGAAGTGAGCGTTGAACATGGAATAACTCATCTGCGGAATGGACCTTCTCAGATGACACCTTGATGGCCATGACTCTCACCTCTAATGACCCCTTCTAGTTCGTCACGACGTTAGCCTATTATCTCTCCATTCATCAACGGAGACGATGAATTTGCAGAAGGGTTGTCTGGAGAAGATAAAGCACTGGTCTGATGAGATGGGGGCATGGAGTGCGCAAGGACAGAAGACACGACGAAAAACCGCGCGCCGCCTTGGCACCATGTCAAGCGGACCAGTTCTCCGGCAACGCCAATGCCAAATACACATTGAAATCGTCGCTGTAATTTACCACTGGAGTAGAAATCGTGCCGCATTCCCCAATGGACCGAATGACCTTAAGCAAAACAACTATTTGTGTTCAATCCCGTCTTATAAGCCGTTCAAAGTGCAAACAGTAAATATACAAACACAAGGACCTTCAGGATACAAATTCAGAAAACTTATGGAGCGTTTCCCTGCCGCAGTGTGTCCATTATACTCCTGTGCCGCCGCTCGGCCAGCGTCATCATCGATGAAAGAAGGTGCTCGTTCGATAGAGGACCTCGAGTTCGCATCATCAACACGTTCTTTCCGTCCGTTACCATAGAGGCTTTTGAAGAGCAGTACTCGACAACATCTTGCGGAGCATCAACCAGCAGCTAGAAGTGGCAATTTTTACGGCCACTTCCAGAAAGATGAAGCAGATAACTCCATTTAAAGAAGTTCAAGACTCACCATTTCCTGCTTGGCGCCCTGAAACACATGGAAAGTAACCGCAACAGGAGTCGCTCCCAGAACCAGCGGTGATTTCTGAAATTCGCATATATTCATATATTCGCATTACTTCCTTCATCTGCACTGCCCGCAGACGGTCTGTTGGCTTCCGGCTATTCTTCGAACACAGCTAAGCTTTTCTTCTGAATTGTTTACTTGTGATTATTCAGCATGTCTCAAGTTCGCGGACGTCTAGGTGCGAAGAAAACTGACTCAATTTCTAATAAAACAGCAGATTTAGTTTCAAATCGAACGAAGACACCCACTGATGAAGAGATCGCTAAGATGTCAGTTAGTGACATAATGAATGCTATTGTTGATCGAAATAAGGATCCCGTCGTAGCTAAATTTATAGAGGGGCTTAGAGCCAAATTACAGCTCGAACTGGTAGAGGCAGTGGATGCTGAAAAACGCGGCCGCAGTCTCATTTTGTCAGGTTTGCCTGAGTCCGCATTAGACATGCCGCCCTCCGCTAAACAATCGGAGCTTGAATGTAAGGTAAGTGAGATACTGGATCACATTGGTGTCGAGTGCAGACCAGTTGAAATATACCGCATGGGAAAACTGAACGATACCTACCCTAGACTGGTCAAGTTAGTGCTACCCTCCAAATCGCACTGGAGTACCGCACTCTCTAATGCATATCGACTGCGATCTTCTTGTTTTAAAAACATATTTATTCGTAAAAGTCTGACTCCGGATGAACGGAAGAAAGAATTTGATTTAAGGCAGGAGTGCAGAAGACGCAATAGAGATTTGAAGAAACGAATCTGGGTGGTTTACCGTGGAGAGATCAGACGTTCTGAAGACCTACCAAAATCCCGATCTTCGGGAAACGAATAACGCGACACGGAAATCTGCATGCTTTAAAATGCTTTCTATTTAACTCACACAGCCTTAGTAATAAACTAAATTATTTACACCTATTTTTGACTACTTATAACCCTGATCTAGTGTTCATTACAGAAACATGGCTTTCTTCAAAAATCTCTAATTCTGAAATCGTTGATAATTTGCCTTATAAGGTATTTCGATCTGACCGCAAAGGTCGTAGAGGTGGCGGAGTGTGCTGTTTAGTAAAAGACACTATCAACGTGGCTAGTATAGCCTCCTCCTCCTCCTTGGTGTCAAATTTTCTTTGTGTAGAAGTTTATGACGAACGTTGCGTGCAGTCTATAAGATTTGTTTTGGTTTACAGGCCCCCCAATTCATGTTCTGAGGATGATGACGGCTTAATTGATCGTTTGATGGAACTATGTATCTCAAGGAGTAATACAATATTACTTGGAGATTTCAATCTTGACATCGATTGGTGTCTACGTCTACCTAATGCGAAAAACTCAGCATCAGCTAAGTTTTTAGAGTTTTTCATATGTCTTGGAATAACTCAGCACGTAACCAAACCAACACGAAATAACTCTATTTTGGACATTGTGCTGACTTCCGCACCAATTATTGAAAATCTTTTAGTATTTCCACCATTTGCAGCATCTGATCACAACTGCTTATCTTTCGATGTCCAGCTCGGCTTCCATGAACCTACCAAAATCCCATTGCCCAATTTTCTATTTTCTAAAGCAGATTATATCTCCTTATCCAATTTCCTCAATTCGATTGATTGGTGGAGAGCTTTTCAAGACTATTCCTCTGTTGATGACCTATACAAGAGATTTTGTGATTTAGTACGTTTCGGACTATGTAACTATGTACCCGTTGAAATCAGTGTCTCGAGGAAAGTAAATTATCCAAAGCACATAAGAAACTTGATCGCTCAAAAAGAACGGATTTTTCATTCTACTTTTACAGACCCTCTATCTAGCCATCATTATAAAAGGATTTGTTCTGCACTAGACCGTCATTTGAAGACATTTCTTGAATATAGAGTAAGGAAAGCCGCCGCCAATTCCAACAGCAGAGCGCTCTTCGCGTTAATCAGCAATAGAATGAAACTGAAATCAAGTCTACCAGTACTTCAAGATGATGATGGAAATCAGTATCTGACTGATTCTGATAAAGCTGATGCCCTTGCCTCATTCTTCTCTTCTGTGTTTACACCTCGACTTGATTCGAGTGTAGTTCCAAATATCAATGAAAAATCGAATAATAGTCAAGATAGTTGAGCACCAAGTTACCTTTGTGAAACAGTGCTAAATCCACATGAAGTTCTGAACGTTTTAAATTCTTTGAAGCCCTCAACATCGTTAACGTCGGATGGCATCCCCCAAATAATTTACAAAAAATGTGCGCTCTCCTTATATAGACCTTTAACTATGATTTTCAACGTTTCCCTTATGCTTAATGAGATTCCTACTATTTGGAAAACTTTGATTGTTACTGCTATTCCTAAAACTAGCAACTCAACATTGATATCCTCATTTCGACCCATAAGTATAACCCCCACTCCCATGAAAGTAATGGAAAAGCTTATAAGAGATAGGCTCGTTACACTGTTCATTAGAAACTCATCAATTCCTGTAGAGCAACATGGCTTCACAACTGGCGCCTCCACTGTAACACAACTCTCTGATTGCCTTTTTGACTGGAGCCTAGCTATGAACAATGGAAACTCAGTTGACGCGGTATACTTCGATCTTTCAAAAGCTTTCGATAAAGTGAACCATGAAAAATTACTTCGCAAGCTCCACGATTTAGGGATCAGACGTTCTCTGTTAAAGTGGTTCCAATCGTATTTGAGCGATAGACAGATGTGCGTAAAAGTTAACAACTCTTTTTCACGTCTATATCGATGTCCAAGTGGTGTTCCACAGGGAGGGGTGCTCTCTCCTCTTCTATTCCTTTCTTACACACATGATATCCCTAACTACGTAAACACTCATCCGCTTATCAAAGTCCAAATTTACGCAGATGATATCAAAATTTATGGGATTTACAATAATCTTAATCGCTCAGAAATTTACCAAGCCCTTTCCCTGTCTATCACTAAAATGATGAAATGGGCAGCGGACTGGGACATTCCTGTCAATTTATCGAAAACCTGTGTATTTCATGTTGGAAATGAAGAGCTCAATATCTACAGTTTCAACGACATGGTTCTAAACACCAGGGAAGAAATTCGGGATCTTGGTGTTACCCTAAAATCTGATTTAAATTTTGAAGCCTACATAGATTCAGTTGTTCGCAAGGCGTATGCCACTATGTTTACAATATGCAGAAATACTGAATGCCGCAGTTACCAAATCCTCATTAGGTTATACAAGGCATACGTGGTCCCCATTTTGGAATATGCGTCACAGATTTGGAGTCCAACTACAAAGAGACTTCAACGTAGGATTGAAAAAGTCCAACAAACTTTTACAAGGATACTGATGTACAGATGCTTTCCCAACCCTGAGCACCCCCAAATCATACCAAACTACAAAAGAAGGTTACAATTTTTCAAGCTTAACACACTATTTTACCGAAGGATATTCATAGATTTAGTTTTTGCCTTCAAAATCCTTAAAGGGGAAACGAAACTAAGACCAAGTAAGTACTGGATTTTTAGACCATGCAGGGGGCGGACCAGTTTACTAATATTGCATAACACCAGAATAAATACTAGCTCGTACTCCAAAATGTACAACAGTTTTTTCTTTCGTTCTGCTAGGTGGATACAGATGTTGCCGTCTTACGTTCTAGAATCGCCAAATAGTTCTATTTTTAAAGCAAGACTGAAAAAATTAAACCTAACTTCTGTTTTAAAAATACGAGATCTATACGTTCTTTAGATCAAAGTTGGATCTTTTCGCCGGATCCCTTTATGGCTAAATCTGCTCTGTGGTCCGTTTTGAAACAAGGACATTAATTTCTGTATCTTTTCAGAGGTTTACTACATATTTCCTACGGAAATGACAGCAGGAAACCTTATGTCATAATCTCTTGCACACAACTATGATGAATCTGAAGACTTTTTCCTGGATTGAGTTCTTTCGCTATCATATTTTCACTTACTGTTAAGGAATTATTTTACAGCACTTCAATGGTTTATTCTGTCCTGCCTCTATCCTACACAAAACTACTGCGCCTTCATTCTCGACTTACTGCTACATACTGCTATACTCTATATATTCTACATACATACAACTATATAGAATATTCTATATATAATATGTTCTTATATATTATATGGTCGACTCGCTTCCGACTATATCATGGCAGCATCCTTTTATACAAGGATATATAAATAAATAAATAAATAAATAAATATAAGTTTTGGAAACATAATCTCCTATAAGAAAAAAACGGAAGTATAGCTTCAGTTGGGGCCAAATTTCAGAATATATTCCTCACGATCGCCCTCATCGGTGGTACTTCTTACAAAGGAAAGGACTCAAGCGAGTGACGGAACGATGAAAACGAATATTACAGTGAGAATCTCCACCCACCAAATAGTATTAGGTTGGCAAATAAATTCGTGAACTCATTCGTAGTCACTTTTTCCAGCAGAGATTGTCAGGGTATTTGTGACCAATTCTTTAGCTTTTTCCACTATTTGAATTCAATTAGTCTGCACTTCCAGAAGCTACTTTTGCTGTTCTGCCATTCCGATTCAGTGTAAAGTTTTTCAGTCTGAAATGAAAGGACACATAGTCACTATTCGCGAACGCCTTCCTCATGAGTACCAGCTTGGCCGTTCTGCAATTGAAGCCCAACAGAACATATGTGTAGCCGTAGGGATGAAGTTGTCCAACGATCGACAGTGCTCAAATGGTTCAAGAGGTTCCCTGAGGGCAACGATGAAACTGAAGACAAGCCACACACCAGATGACCGACTGTCCTTGATCGTCGAGCTGTAGATGAAAAGCGAATTCCACTGAATAATCGTCAGCGTTCTAACCAGTGGCTTAGAGCAAAACAGAAGCCGTTGTCAACGCCTAAGCCTGATCCCCACCAGAAGAAGGTGATGCTCCTCGTTTCGAGGTGTCGGAAAGGTGTCATCATTCGGAACTCATCGAGCGCGGTTCCAGCAATGATGCCGTGGTCAACTCTTTTCAAATAGACCTCGTGCAGGTTGAACTCGGTTCCGACAGCTCTTCAGGAAAGGCGTTGTCATTCAGCAGGGTGACGCTAGACCACGCGGCGCGAACAAGGCTTTTCAAAAAATCGAAGACTTTGGCTGAGAGCGTCTAACTCATCCACCTTACAGCCCAGACTGTGCGCCGAGTGACTACCACTTCTTTCGTTCGCTGCAGCACTCCTTGGCTTTGAGACAACTTAGCAATGCGGACCAGGTCAAACTCCAAGGATTTTTCGCACCTCCACAAATTTTTCGCCTAAAACCCACAAGAATTCTAAAGGTGTGGGATAGACCTGATAAATGGAAAGCGGTTCTGCGTTCTAACGGATTTTACTTCGATTAAAGATTACTATTAGTTATTTGATGCTAAACACTTTTGTTGTGTTTGTGTTTGTACAGCGGACCCTGCGACTGCGCTCAGGAGAAGATGCTAAACACTTTTGTTGAAGATGCTTGAGAGTCCACGAATTTAGTTGCTAACCTAATAGAAATGCATGTTCTATTCCTGCAAAGCCCACGAACCTACTGAACTAGAGGCTCTGGAACTTTGTAATCGAATCGTACCGTTGCGCATAGCAAATCTCCCAAACAGCGAATATGCAGCAAATACGAAAAAACACTGGAAGGGTAACGAACCGAACACCTGATTCGGCCACCTTCGAGCAGTGTTTACGCACTTTTTTCCGCATATTCGATCGTTAAAAGGTGTAACTTTGAGCGACGATACCATTCCATAGTTAACAATTAGAGCCCCTAACTAGGTAGGCTTAAGGACTGGAAACGTGGAACATATCTTACTGCTATTTGATAGATGAACTCTCTCCCAGTGCTATTTATTTACGCTTCTCAGACATTTAAACGGCCTAAAGCGCACAAGTTAGCAAAGGCTACAGTGTTTATTATCAGCCTTCCACCAGTGGGTATTGAAAACACTCGTCGGTCAACCACTGCCGAATCCTTTTCGAATGTGGGAATTCACTGAAGTTCTAAGAGCAGTCGATGGCAGCTCAGGAGCCGATTCGGCGGCGTAATGACTGCGCTTGGGCGCGTGGTAGCGCACTCAGAAGAGGAGCCGTACGTCGCGCGTACCCCGAATCAAAGTTCTTGGTTGGAGTCCCACCCGCCAACCAAGCCCTCCTTCCCTCCAATGTTGGTTACTTGGAATCACACCAGTCTGAAAAGGACAAAACACAGACTTGTCTACCGGTTCGGCACCGTAAGTCATTGTATAGGACAAGTACGCATCCGAATAGCCTCCAGGACGTTCCGTAGAAGTAGAACTTAGCGGAGCATTCAAAATCGGACCTGGTTGACCACCCTTTATTCCTCTAGCAATAGCACTGGGGTAGCGTCGACTGCTTCTAGAACTATGGTAATTCCCAGATTCAGGGAAGACTCGCCTGCCGGAGGGTGACTGCTGAGTCTATATATGCCTGCTTCTGAATCTTTCTGCCTCCGCAATGGTTGGCGTCCTAGACAATAGGCAAATCGATTAATTCTGATCGATCTTCTAGAAAAATCGCTAACGTCACTGCTGTCGAGGATCGTAAGCCCCTTACAGTTTGTTGTTTCTTTTTATCAGGTGTAAAATTGCCTCAAATCCTATGTGATACCATTTTGGCAGTTTTTTTCTTAACTTTAAAAAACTACCGCCGTATTCAAACAGAACACACTGCTGGTAAAATGCCTGTTCGCTATTCCCAACAACGCACCACTTCCAGTATAGATATCTCTTCTCGCTGAATCGGGGACTCATCTTCTAGCGCATGCGTCACTCGAACCGCTGGCAAACGAACATCGTAGAGTGCGGCAGAAGCCGCGCAGACAACCGCATCCGAAATAGGACCGTCGGCGTTTAGAATCTGCAAAAATTCAACGCTACTCGCCTCGAAAAAAAAACCCGTTCGACACCGGATTGCCTGAAGCGCGAATGGCTGTAACAACAAGCAAGGTAATGGGCACGCAAACCTGCACTTGAAGAATGAGTTCCCATGTCATAGACATCTCAGTGTCAACTCCTTTCGCTAGAAGAGCGGACCGAGGCGCAACTGCTTCGTTTGAGAACAACTGGTTCAGCATATCGGTCACGTCGTTAATTTCCGCCTGAAAAACCCGGTAACACGTTGGGCAATATTTATTTATTTATACGTGTATGACAACACGCGACGAAATAAAGACCAGCAAGACAACACATTGGTAATAAACACAAAAATACAAGAAAGGGCAAATTAGCGAGTCTTAAGATAACTACCAACGAGCTTTTTATATTGGTTAACCGAAGATGGCAAAGTATGTTTTTTGGTAAACATCAAGAATTCAGAACCGGCCCTTTGAGTGAAAAAGGAGGCACGAACACAACTTTTGGCCGTAGAATAGTGAATTTTAGATCTACAACCCCTAGTGGTAGAATGATGGACTGTGTAAAGCTCAGTAAGTGGAAGTGCAACTTTTCCAGTCATCATCTTGAAAATCATAATTAGATCGTTTCGCTTCCTACGAATAGCAAGTGATTCCAGCTGGAATATTTTATTACGATCGGGCGCTGATGGAATGGAGGTGTAGTCGTAGCCATTTAAGCGTAACCACAGCTTTCTAGTGTAGCTATTCTGAACGGATTCTAGCCTCTGTATGCAGCGCTTAAGGTGAGGATTGAACACAGTGGTGCCATACTCCAGTATTGGGCGAACATATGATTTGTATGCAAGAAGCAAGTGAGTTTTTGAATTTGTAGACAACGCTCTAAAAATGTTGTAAGTAACTCTTTCAGCTTTCTTCGCAATCGTCTCGCAATGCTCTGAAAAACTAAGTTTTTTTGTCTAAGATGAAGCCCAGATCACGCAGACTGTTTTCACTGAGTAGGTTGCAACCACCAAGGCTGTAAATGTGTTTAACCGAATTTGAATTGCCTAGATGAAAAACCCGAGTTTTTTGAGCTGAGATAGGTAATTTCCACCTGTCTGACCAATCGGCAACATCTGAAACAGCACATTGGAGGGCAAAGTGATCCTCTTCACTGGTAATATTCTTGTATACTTTTATATCATCTGCAAACATTTTGCACTTAACGCCACGCCTTTCAACTAAGACAGGTAAATCGGAAGTGTAGATGATGAAAAGAATCGGTGACAATACACCCCCCTGGGGTACGCCACTTGTTATTGAGTACGTGAGAGAAAATTTGTCATTCACCTTTACTTGGAAGGATCTATTTGTGATGAAGTTCTTTACCCACTTAACAATTCTGGGATGAATTCCAAAAATTTGAAGCTTGAAAATAAGTTCTTTGAAGGGCACCTTATCAAAAGCCTTGCTGAAATCAAAAAAGACCACATCAACATCAGTGTTATCATCCAGTGACTTGGTCCAATCATCTAAGGTAGATAGCATCAAGATCTCAGTCGATCTTCCGACTCTAAAACCATATTGGTTCTTAGGTATAACCTCATGTGCTTCTATATGGTTTACAAGAGCCACTTTCAGAATTTTCTCAAATATTCTGGAAAAGACTGATGTGATACTAATAGGACGATAATTAGATACTAAGCCGTGTGGTGGTTTTTTGGGGATAGGAGTGACAAATGCATGCTTCCATCGATTCACGTCATATCACGTTATATCACGGAGAAGAATCGGTATCAGATAATAAGTAGCACCGACCGCACTCAATGACCGCTCGACGTGAATATTTACTTATTTATAAGGTTAACGTGGATATCCAAGCAGACAGAACTACTTGCATTCAGCTTTTCAAAAAAGGCAAAATGAGGTATACACGACGAGAAAAACAAAAACATATGTTTGTGTTACAGAAGAATACAAACCACACCACCCTAATGAATCATCCTTTGAGGTACCTATCAATGAGTGTTCTACCCATAAGTTGAGAGACAGAGTTTGGTAGAGAATATTTTTGAAAAAAAGTACGAGCCAATTCTTTGAATAAAAAAGGAAGCCCACAGCCGAGATCTTGCCTTAGAAAAACAAATTTTGGACATAAAATGCGCTAATTAATAGTACATTAATATGCCTTTAAAGAAACGATTTCTACTGCATCTACGTACGTATGGACGCAGAAACTATGACGTACATGTAGATAACCTTAAGGAGAAACGGCGAATAAAATAAACGGTGGAAATAAATTTAGCCGCATCCCCTCCGCTCTAAAAAAGAACAGATGCATGCAAGAGGCTCCTCTACCTCCTCTTATCTGAACCAACCACACAACATCCGTAAGTAGACGAACGTGATAAATAAAGATATCCCAGTACGTGAGGGGGAGTAGCGCAATCGGAGGAATTGCCAACTGTCGCGTGCATGCGATTCATGTTTCTTGGTTCAGATTACCCACCCAGGAAAACCAAGTCTTCCATTCCCACGGGGTCGGTAAATTGGTATCAGACTTGTCTGGGAAGGACGGAGAGCTGATGCTTTCATGGGCTGGCTACAGCAAGTCATTATACGGCCCAATACGTGTTCAAATCGCCTCCACGACATCCAGTAGAAGCAGAATGCGTGGCGCATCCCAAAAGGGATTGCGTAACGCCGTCCTTCATCCTTTATTCTAGTACATGTAACGGACTGCATGCTCACACGGAAGATAGGGATAGCAGAAAAATTCCAAAAAAGATCAACTAAGGCAAATTTAAGGATAGATACTGTCGGAAAACTTCAGAAATGTTGCTAATAGTACTTATTTTAAGGATGCTTGGTTGTGAATACAACTTTTGCAAACGTTGGCTCAAGATAGAACGACATGAAGAGCAGCCTTTATCTTCCAACTCGTGTATACACCTCTTTATCGTGGGAGTTGTCAGGTCACCCCCATTTTCAAAAGACGTGACTTGCTTCCTGGTCACCGCTTAATGCTGCCTTTTATTTCCACGAAAAATAATTACGCAAATACCTGTGACACCGATGCGCAGGCGTCGACTTCGGAAGTTATGAGCGGTCCATCGTGACACAGACCCAGCGAGGCTTGTACTGTACAGGACACAGCGACGCCGCCTTGTTTGATCAGAGCCGATCCGACTCCTCCCCAGGCGCCGAGCTAAAAGACAAGAATTTCATAATCTGTGCTACGCAGAGGAATCGGAAAACCTTTCCTATTCTTTGGAAATATTCTCCAACATTATTATATTATTAGGTTGTAACGAATTAAATGGCACTGGCTCGCGCCATTTTTTGGCGCGTCTTTACGCGTTTGATCAAGAACAAACCGTAACATGTGGCATATCATTTAGAAGCGCAAACTTTGCTCTACCGGTGAGTACCAAATTTTCTATGTAAAAGTGGGAAAACTTTAGAGTTTTATTGACTTTTTGCAGATGGACAAAAGGGTAATCCGAGGCATTTACTTGTATGAATTCAAGCTGGGCACTACAGCTAAGGAGGCGGACGAGGAGAAGATCAACGCCGCATTCGGTCAAGGATGTTCCACAATTCGGACGGCGTATCGTTGGTATCAGAAGTTCCGGAATGGAGATGAGAGCTTGGAAGAACATGAAGGTCGTGGGAGGCATAGTGATGTTGATGAGGACAAGCTGAGAGATGTGGTAGAGGAGGATCCACACAAAGGTACCAGGGAGATAGCGAAGGTTCTTGGCGTCAGTCACAACACAGCTGCCCGGCATCTGAAGGAAATTGGAAAGACCAAAAAGCTGGAAAGATGAGTGCCTCACGAGCAAAGAAACCGACGATATGAGATCTCGTCCGCACTGCTTCTACGGAACGAAACGGACCCATTCCTTGATCGCATCGTAACCTGTGACGAGAAATGGATAATGTACGACAACAGGCGACGATCGGCACAGTGGGTGGACAGCGATGAGAGCCCCAAATTTTTTGCGAAGCCGGAATTGCACCAAAAGAAAGTAATGGTGACAGCATGGTGGTGTTCGCTGGGGATTATTCACCACAGCTTCCTCCCTCCAGGTGAATCCATCACGGCAGAGAAGTACTGCATTGAAATTGAAGAAATGATGAAAAAGTTGAAGGATATCCGGCCGGCCTTCGTAAACCGAAGGCGAGTTCTCCTTCTGCGCGACAATGCTCGCCCCATGTAGCACGAATGACGCTGCAGAAATTGAATGAGCTGAGCATTGAAACTCTACCACATCCTCCGTTTTCTCCCGACCTCTCCCCAACAGACTACCATTTCTTCAAGCATCTTGGCGACTTCTTGGTAGGGAAAATATTCAAATACCAACAGGATGCCGAAAGTGCCTTCGAAGATTTCGTCAATTCCAGAACTTCTGATTTTTATGCTACTGGGATAAAAACGCTTGTTTTATGCTACTGGGGTAAAAACGTTGGCAAAGATGTGTAGAATCAGAAGGTTTTTATTTCGATTAATAAACTTGCCTACAGGCCGAGATATTAACTGTTTAAATTTACAGTGGTTCAGTGTCATTTATTTCGTTACAACCTAATATATTACAATAGTACGAGAATGAGTCCGAACGGCTGTTGAAATAACGTTTCCTAATTTAATTTGGAACGCATTCGTTGTTATTTGGAAGGTGTTCAGCTTGATTTCGAAAGTTGACAAAACTCAATAATCGAAGGTTTAATTTGAAAATACCGCCTCTCGAGAAGATGGTATATAAAACGGTCCCACTGACATTTTTCGAATGAAACAAAGCTACTCAGCTGTCTATACTTTTTTTAGCGAAATTCAACGATTTAACGGAAACGCACACCCCTGGTCTCGATGCGGACATAAGCTGGCTAAGTCCCGATAAGGTAATGAAGTACAATGACCGACCTTAAAGAACAGCGGGTTAAAAGCTGATATCGAACGCCCATCGGGGTAGACTCCTTCTCTGAGAAACTGCTCGTAATACTCCTTCGGCAAGCAGCTTTTGAACCATTCCTCGGCCATCGCTGCCGCTGAATAACTGAAACAATTGCTGGATAGCGACACTGCTTGGGTAGAAGCATCGGCGCTATGTGACAACGGAGGGGTTGGCAAAATTGGAAAAAATATATATGCCTAGGTAGACATTTATGTAAGCAATACAAAACTACTTACCATTTAACCGGAATGGTCCTCCATCTTGCTTGGGGGGGGGGTCCTCCGAGTGACCTAAGTACACTCGGGCCACACCCCGGAGTCCCTTCCCTTGCCCAAATCTGAATCCCCCCTCACTCCCATCCCCCTCGGCGCGCCTCCCTTTCCTTCCGAATCCACCCCCCCTCTCGCTCTAACCCCCTCGGCGCGCCTCCCCCTCCTCCCTCCCTCACACCCTGGAGTCCCTTCCCCTGCCTTAATCTGTGCTCTGCTCCGCGTCAGCGGAGCAGAGCACAGATTTAGGCAGAGGAAGGGACTCCAGGGTGTGGCCCGAGTGGCGCACCCGTGCTAGGATTGCCTACATCCTGGAGTTCCCTCCCTTGCCAAATTCGGAACCACGTAAAACACGGATCTGTAATCGAAAAGCGGAGATAAGACTGCATTCACATTCGCTATATGTAGCTACACGCCGCGGCTGCCCGCCGCGGCAGACCATGCTGACCCCCCCCCCCCCCAACCACCATAGCGCCAAAAAAGCTCTAAAAGAACTCTAAACAAAAAACCGCTTGGGATGGTTTTTGGGATGGTTTTTCGTCGCGCCGTCTCGCGCACTCCACCCTTCCGTTCTCTCTCCTCGTGCAATATCATATTCACTGCAGGACCCACGTCCGATAGTAGGAGCAGGCCCTTTAAAGTTTCCGGCAAAGTGACGTAGGTGAGTGCTTTTTTTTTCATTTTCGTTATTGTTTCCGGGATTTATTCCCTTTTAACGAATCACCTAGGATGTGCTGAGTAGCATCCTAGGTGATTCGTTGAATTTTGCCAACCCCTCCGTTGTCACATAGCGCCGAAGCATCAAAGGCACTATTGTACTTTCGGGACTCCAGAGGTCGAGGAAAGGTCGAAAGAACATTTTCCGCCCGAACTTCGCCTAGAGGGAGGGGTTATATGGGGTGGTGATCACGAATTGGGCATCCGTTTTTGAAATTTCGGCCGATTACGGTAGGTTACGGTAGGTACCGGTGACTAAGGGTATCGGGTCATGATAACTGATTGCGCTCAAACTTCGCCTATGGAGGTTATTTGGGGCGCTGATCACGCATCTGACATCCGTTTCTTGTTTTACGCTACGGTAGGTTACGGTAGCTACCGGTGACTAAGGCCTCTGTTATACTCCCGCGAGAGCATCCGCGGAACGTCCGCGGACCAATGGTGCACGGCGGAGGCGGGCGTGGCGAGGCGCGGCGATTGGCCAGGTGAGGAGTCTCGGCGCGATTCCCGCCCTTCCGCGGGAGTATAACTCAGGCCTAAGGGTGTCGACTCGCGTCTAAATTGCCACAGGTAGCGGCGAGTTTTCCGGGGCAGGCTTGGACGAGTTTTCGCACCGTCTGCAGGCGATCGTGGCAGGACCGCTGCAACGCGGTCGTGGCAAACCACATCCCCCCCCAACTGAATTGTTCCGTGACTCGATCAAGGGTGCGAATGCACGTTCTTTTCAGCTAGAAGTGTTAAAATGTGAGGCATCGATAAGTATCACCTGTATCACCTGTCGTCCCGTTGATCATCCACATGCTCGAGCGGGCGCCACCAGCGTCTCCATTCGTCCCTGTCGCGTGCCAGAGTGGTCCAATGGATCCTCCTCGCTCGAGGGACACGAAGAGCGTCATATCGGTCGTTCAGGGCTTTCACGAAGAAGTCCGACCAACGCGTTGGTGGGCGTCCTGGTGTTCTTTTGACATCCCGCGGAATCCAGTCTGTGACGGCTCTCGTCCAGCGGGTGTCTGCGAATCGCATTACGTGGCCGGCCCACCTAATTTTCGACGACTTGGCCCATGCGACAGCGTCTCTGATCTTCGAACGTCGGCGAAGCTCGGAACTCCGGAGGCCTTCTCTCACTTGCGTGAGTCGTGTCACTCCGAGCATCGTCCTCTCGATTCCACGCTGCGCGACGCTGATCGCGTGTTCATCCTGCTTTCGTATAGCCCAGGTCTCTGAGGCGTATGTTAGGGCAGGAAGAACAGTGGAGTCGAATAGGTGGGCACGGAGTCGGACGTTCTTCGTTTTCTTCACGACTTCTTCGACGCTCTTGAAAGCTCCCCAAGCCGCTCGTTTCCTCCTGCTCAACTCTGGTGCTAGGTCGTTGGCCATGTTGACTTCGCGACCCAGATACACATAGCTGGAGCATTCGGAGATGTTCGTTCCGTTGAGCGAGAATGGGGCATCGGAAACCCATCCGTTCTTCATGAACATCGTCTTCGTAAGATTCAGCTGCAGTCCAACGCTTCCACATACACGATCGAAGTCGGCCAGCATTCGCTCCGCCTGAGTGATGCTCGGTGTTATGAGCACGATGTCGTCAGCGAAGCGAAGATGGTGCAGTTGCCGGCCGTCGACCTTCACTCCCATGTCATCCCATTCTAGTTCGCGCATGACGTTTTCGAGGGTGGCGCTGAAGAGCTTCGGGGATATGGTATCCCCTTGTCGAACCCCTCTCTTCACGTCAATGACGACGTCGTTGTAGAATGGTGAGATCTTGGTCGTGAATCCACTGTACAGCTCTCGAAGGACTCTGATGTACTGAGTAGGAACGCCCTGGGTGAGCAGGGCTTCCATAACCGCTTCAGTCTCGACGGAGTCGAATGCCTTCTTCAGGTCAATGAACGTAGGCACAGCGGCAGCTTGTACTCTCGCGACACTTCGATGAGCTTCGTAATGGTGTGTATGTGGTCGATCGTGCTGAATCCTCTCCGAAATCCTGCTTGTTCGCATGGCTGTCCTTCGTCCAGCGTTCTACTAATCCTATTCAGGATGACTCGAGTGAACAGCTTGTAGACTACGGACAGCAGGCAGATCGGGCGATAGTTGCCAATGTCGTGCACGTCTCCCTTCTTGTACAGCAAGACGGTCTTGCTGGTCTTCCACTGAGATGGAACCTTGCATTCGGACAGGTAGCGTGTGAAGAGCCGCGCCAAGGTGTTGATGAGCGCTGGCGGGAGGTTCTTCAGGTGTTCAGCTCTGATCCTGTCAGGACCGGGTGCTGTACGTTTCTTCACCGACGAGATGGCGTGTCGGATCTCGGAAGGGAGAACAGAGGGGATGACGTATCCATCCTGCGGAAGATGGCGTAGGGGCAGGTGGACGTGGCTATCGAAGAGATCGGAGTAGAAGTCGTGGATGACTTTCTCCATGGTCCTTCTGGAAGAGGTGACGGTTCCGTCAGGACGTCGGAGAGCGGTCATCTTGGTCTTGAAGTTGGCGAAGTTCCGGCGGGCATTGCGGATGCTCAGCCCTGCCTCTGCTGCTTCAGCCAACACTTCCGCCCTTCTCTCCTTCAGATCTTCCTTTATCGCCGCTCTGCATAGCTTTGCAAGCTCGGACGTCAGTTGATAGTTGCCTGACGCTCGTGCTGCTCCACGTTGGCGTATCAGCTCGAGAGTTTCCGGAGACAGGCGTCTCTTGGTGGTCTTCAAGCTCTCGGCTCCCTTAGCACTATCGTGGAGATGGTGCACGAAGCGATCGTATTCCTCGTCGACGTTGTCCATGACGGCATCTTCCCAAAGGCCGACAAGAGAGGTGTAGAGATCCCAGTTGATGGTCGTTCTGGGACTCCTCTTCTTGAACTTCGCGGCCTTCTCTCCTTGACGCGAAAAGCGGAACCTCGCGCGAAGGAGGCGGTGGTCCGATCCCGTGTAGAACTTGGGGACAACGGAGACATCGGTCAGGCAATACTTGCGATTGAAGATGATGTGGTCGATCTCGTTGTGGAACTGGCCACCGGGGGATTCCCAGGTCCATCGTAGGGAGGGAGGCTTCTGGAACTGCGAGTTTCCATGGATGGTCTTGGTCGACATGATAAACTCAGACAGCCTTTCACCTTGCTCGTTCCACTCCAAACCGTGGGTTCCGATGTGAAGTTCTTCCAGCGACCTTCGTGGCCCGATCTTGGCATTGAAGTCGCCGACGATCACCTTGTAGAAGGTGTGATCTTCCTTATAGAACTTCTCCAGCTCCACGTAGAAGGCCTCGACGTCTTCGTCGTCGTAGTCGGATGTTGGGGCATACGCGACGAACACAGTCAAGGCTGGCACGGAGCCACATCGCTTCAGTCGCAGACGTCCGATTCGGCTTGTCAGAGACTCGTACGAATCGATGTTCATGGCCAAGTGCGTGTTGACGAGGACACCAACGCCGCCTACTCCCCTGCTGTCGCATGTTCCGAGGAACAGTTCTTCTCCGGAGTCGTAGGCGGCGTGTAGGGGGTGGTGTCTTCTCGTCTCGGTCAGTCCGATGACGTCGTACTTGATCTTCCTGGCTTGCATCATCAGGTCCTCGACGGATGCTTCCGACGCAAGCGTGCGGGCGTTGTAAGTACAGATCGTCATCCTAGTCCTTCTCAGTTTGCGCAGCCTGGTTAGGCCCTGAGATTTTAGCAGCCTCTCCGTACTCGTCCTTCCCATCGCTGCAGAAATGGGGGCTCTTTCGGGGTCAGGGGAATGAGGCCCTTTAGTGCTGCTGTGTTTGACTGGAATACAACACGGGTAGCTAGTCAGGCTCTGTCGTGCGGGCGGGGTACTCCGGGCAGCCAGCCAGACTGCCCGAAGGGACGGGGCGAGACTTAAGGCGGCCTCGAATCGCCTTAGGCCCAGTGCATACTTCCCGTCGCCGCGATGGAATCGCGGCGATGAGTTTTGCAGAGCGACGCGAAAGTTGACTATTCGACCGCGTGCGGCGGAATGGTCATGAACTGAGCGCCGCGATGGCATCGCGGCGATTGAAGTATGCCCCCGGCCTTACATGTACTCCCAGTCTACCGAGTGCAAGCTTTTGGTCGGGCCGACACAGTTACAATCCGCACAGTCACGGACACATCCACGCACACTGTGCACGAACATGCCGCTCCCACTCACAAGGAACGCATCGACCCGACACAGCAGGAGCAAGGAGTCCATCCCCTGCATCCCACCTGCGTCTCTGGGCAGTACACGGTCGCACTTGGTTCGCGTTTAATTCCCCTATCCACCACCCGGGGACGCGCCACGTGGCCCTGCGACAAGCGGCCCGAGATCCCTCTTAACAAGAGAGCCCGAAGGCTCTCTATCGAGGGAGATCCGTGGATTAGTATATGTTCAGGAATGGCATCGATAAGTAGGGTTATTAATGGAAATAGCCCCAGAGAGTACTAAAAAATGATTTCTGAAGCTGGAAACCAAGAAAGTTCAGATGTTCACTTTCAGCTTCCGCTGTGCTTGCTTCTTCTTATTATAGCTATACAGAAACATTTGTTGAGAGTAGTATGCACGTGTTGTTCAGTGGAAGTAAAAATAATACAATGCTTACACACATATAAGACCTCTGGCGAGGTGACTCCAGGTGGACCTATGATTCTTAGGTTCCATCAAGGGAAACATAAGGGTTTCAATCCCGATTAAAAGCGGGAGGGCACTTCCGCTGAAACTAGTTTCCAATGTTCTTAAATAGATTCATATTTTATGTGTTTTTTTTTTTGGACCAGCAGGTGGGAACAGAAGAGGTAGGCGAACATCGCTGCCCGGAAAGCAGAAGATGCGGGTTCGAGTCCCGTCTGGCGCAAGAGTTTTGATCGCAACAAAACATCCTGTAACGACATATAGCCTCTCTACCAGCCGCTCCAGGCTTATGCAAATGTGATAGAAGAGGTAGCATTTTTTGATTGTTTCTTTATCATCAGTGTGCCATCGTTTCTTTTTTCGTGTTAGTGACATTTTGTATAAGGTAACCCCCTCCCCCCCCCGCAACTATCATAGTGCCGTAGTTCGTTATAGCAGACTAACAAATCGTTCAACCATCTATTGCACAACTCCGCTTAAATGGATTTTCACCATCAATGAAGCAATCTGGACAGGTGTATAGAAGACAGTTCCTCAAAAAACAACATATCATATGAGCCAGAGATGCTTCTGTAGTTGAAGCGAAAAGAGAAGCTCATGCCCATCTCAATGGTGCAAACATTTGAAAACTGGATTTGCGGCTTAACCGTGTCTTTAGGGAAATGACGGTTTTCTATTACTTCCAGATCCATGCTCTTATTGTAGTTACCGCCTATTCCTAGCATTCGTCTCCTTTTTCAATGCAACTTCCATAGATTCCTGCTGAGTACAGAAGCTAATCATGAAAATTGCGCATAGGTAGTATCGAACTGTACCCACCAGCGAAATGAAGATTGGCAATTGCCTCTTGGGTTCTTGGCGATTAATTGGAGCACTTGGGTCCCGCGACGACCGCCTGCATACGGTGCTAGAACTCGTCCAACCCCGCCCCGGAAAACTCGTCGCTACCTGTGGCAATTTAGACGCGAGTAGGGTGTCGAGGTGATAATCACAGATTTCGCCAAACTTCGCCTAGTGCGGTGATTTGGGGCGCTGAAGTCGCGTATATTGTCGGAAAGTCACAGTCAATGCTACCTAAAAAAGAAAACGAGCACAAGATAGAGCACGAGCTACAAAGATAGTATCGCAGCTGATAGGTGGCCACTGGATGAAATCTACTCGTGTCTCGGGGCTGTGGGACATTATGTACGAATGGTCGCCGCGGACGCGGCGGATAGCGCGGCGAGCGCGGCAGAAGACGTCGCAATTGGGTGACTTCAGCGGCCAGTGACATCTAGACCTGCCTCAAAACCTGCACATCAAGTGTTAGAAATTGTATACAAAGTCAGTTTCACTGCGATAGTGTGTCATATTTTCAGCTTTTCCTGAAGAGGCATCATATAAAATTGAGCCTTAGACCGTTGTTTAGTTTATAACTCGAACTCAATTTCTGAACCAGAGCATGTTTTCCTGCAACTCCTGCAACACCCGAAAGGGATATCAACAACTAAAACCTAGCGTCCGCAGCAGGTCATGAGGCACAGCTCACACGACCGCAGCGGAGCTCATCGCGCACGCGGCAGTCGCCGTCGCGGGCGCGGTGACCATTCGTACATAAAGACCGCCCCTCGTGTCTCGGCAGACGCGGACCCCCCCCCCCCCCCCCTCCGGACTTGCACTTCGAGAGGACACTGAGCAGACGTCCAAGCAGTCGACAGTTCAGTATTACTTGAAGATCGCGCTTGTTGCAAATTTCTCAGACACTCGCTGGGGTGACGACTGGGAGACGATGACGAATTATGACGTTGCGGGTGACGACTGAGTGGCATTTCAGGGCGGAGCTCCGCGAGCGGAGAGACAGCGGCTTCATGACGTCACTCAGCCGCTCTCCGCGACACGCACCGCGGGCGGAAGTGTTGAATTAGGGCGCGCTAATCCGGGTGGGTCTACGGTACAAGGCTAGAGGGTACACCCTGCAGGTCTGAACTGGCAGCTTGGTCCTAGCTGCGGCGGTCCTGGGTGACTTCCTATATTTGCAAAGTGTATGTAGTTGGGCAATACGTTCTCATTTCAACAGCTTTGTGACAAATAGCTCTAATGCTATGAGTAAGGAAGAGGGCGAGCTCTCCGTTCTAAACTTGCTGCTGTTCTGGTGCTACCTTATTTCGTATCGGTTTCTCTTTCTTCCTTCATGTTTCTTGATATCAATCACTACCTTATCTAGTTTCTCGGCGTTCTACTGACAAATGTGTCTTCAGGTTGCCGTCCCTGACTTGTTTGACTTTCGCGATGGAACGAACATTTTGATTTTCGTGGACACTAACCAGTTCGTCAGGAGTAAGTTGAATTGATTTTTTGCTTTGTTCTTTTTCCGAGGCGTGAGCGAAGGTTTATTATTCTATTTATGTGTTTATCCTCTATTTCTATAGAAATCCGCCTTCAGCTTGAGGGTAAACTTGGGGTGAGGAATCAGGCAAGGCAAAACACATCCTTCCCATTCTCATTGGAACACGTTGTAATTCCACCCTTTCTCACAGTTGTCATCCCTCATATCTTATGCTCAGTTGTTTCATTTAACATTAGTGTTCTACCGTTTCTCCTTAACCATCATTGATCGTTGATCCTAAAATGGTTTCTTTTTCTGAGCACCACTTTAGAAGTGATTTTTGCAGATATGTATGTTGTTCATTGTCGCTTTCTACAATACTACTTCGCTCAGCAGTAATGGCAAAGTCTTCTCGCGTTGAAGCCGCTGCTGCACTAGAAAACAATGAAGGAAGAGCTGCTCGCCCATAAAAAGGTATACAATCTGCCTTTTCTCTGCTTAGGGGTTCCGACTGTCTAGCTTGTATAATTTACGTCATTGTCTTGCAGTTGCCTGTTATGCCCACGCAGTTATGGATGAATTCTAGGCCGCTCGCAGTGTTCAGGTGAGGATACTCATAACGACGCTTCCCAACAGTACAGCGAGCTTGGAGCTAGAACTTCACTGTTGGCTTTTGTTTCAGAGTTTACGTGAACTCGGTGAAGCTGCGAGTTAGCTATTCTGCTTATTTCCATTGGCAGATCGGGTCACGATGATCAACCACCACGCGGTCAGGCACACGGCTTGGTTCGGGAAAGCAGCGCTGCAGTCTCCTTCAAGGTAAGTCTATATCCTGTCTCGCATTATGTCTCAAATTTAGTGCAGTCCAAGTTTGAACTTATGTCGGACTATTACAGAGCTGTATCTGCGACACCACTATCCAGAACTACCAATCCTCTACTGAAATTGGATGCAAATATTATCTAGATAATGACAATCCCATTCTTTCTATTCTATACACCGTTGTAACCGTTGCAAGTGGTGAGTACGTCCTTTAAGTTAGAGCAAGTCCGAGAAAAACAAGCATAGTAGGATTTTTAATTTTTAGAAATGTCATTCAGCCGGATGGCTACATCTACGGCCAATGAAGTCTACAGTCAAACCGCCTACGATGCCCTACTGCTGTATGAACAGGATTTGTTCGCATGAATTAGGATTATGATTACAAACCTTCATATTCTGATCGCTTCTTAACTAATCTGCAGTATACAATGCTTGTGATTTTGTTCCTGTTGCATCATTATTTTGTATTAGAGATTCTGTTGTTTCCTCACGTATTACCTGCCAGATTTTTTGTGTCGGTGATTTCTCCGGTTGTGAAATGCTTCTTGTTCATTGTAGAGTCGAATACTGTATATGTTCACTACCACTAAATATTAAGTAAGATATGTAATAAAATTAAATGGCCTACATGTGTACAAACTACGATATGCAAGTCTATGTGGTCAACAAGCACTACAAGAGCGAAGGAATGGCAACTCCGGTCACCGACGGTGAAGCGCCCGGTCACCATCGGGGGACGGCGCGGTGACGACTGCGACACGGCCGAGTCACCAATGATGTGACCCGAGAGTGACCGCGCCGTCCCGCAGTCGTCACCCCAGCGAGTGTCTGAGTTTTTCAAAAATGTCCCCGTCGGTTAGGGCGTGACGTCTGCACACAAGATATTGCACGCCTTAACTGACTTTGAGCGGATTACTGTACAATATTTATGTATTTTGTAATTTAGTCGGTGCGTTTGAGCTTTATATGGATGTTTGATCATATTCTGCCTTGCTCTTATCGCTGTACATCTGCTGGGCCGCTGAATCACGTTGCCAAGTGCCTTAGGAGCCGGGTAGCCCATTCACACGAAGTGATTTTCGATTTTTCTATGGATATGAGATTGGGGCGCTGGTGAATGAATGCCTTAGCAAACAATGTCGTCGTATTATCGCATATTCAGCCGTCATTATAGTGCTGTTCTCTCGTTGTCTGTGCTCTAATCGAAGGTGTAATTGATTCCAACTGCTCTCCTTGAGTGTTTCAGAAGAATGCGCTCGAGAAGCGGCTCGGGTGTGCGGTTAGACCGCATTCTTTTCATGGTAGAGCACACCATCTGCAAGTATCAGAATGCCATAACGGGACTGTTCGCCAATCAGAAGGAATTTCCAGGTACGGGTCTTTTCTTACCATATTCTTTGTGGCTTCACATAGCTTCTCCATTCTCCTGGGCTATCCCAACATTGGGCGTGTGGTAGCGCAATAAGAGTAGGCGCTGGGTATTGTGTGTACCTGATCCACGGATGTTGATCCGGCCCCGCTCAAGCCGAGTAAGCCTTCCATTCCTCCGGGTGCAGGTGGATTACTACCAGGCTTGTCCTGGACGGATAAAGTTTAGTTGTCCATCGGGTAGCCACTGCAAGTCATTGTATTGGTCAAATAAACATCCAAATTTCCTTCACGATATCTCCTAAAATTATAGTGCGCGGCGGATCCCAATGAGGGTTTGATTAATGACGTCCTTTATCCATTTTCTCACCAAAGTGCTGATTGATGCCGGTCTTTCAGCAAACTTATAAATCAAAATACTGCGAGAGAAAACAAGTAAAACCTGGACTCGATTTCAGAACCTAGGGATGAGTAAAAAGTCGGCCAAATTTTCACTGCGAAGTGGCTCAGAAGTGTCACTATGCGACGTTTGTTGTTGCACGAAATTAAAATCTTTAGGATCTATCCTAGTCCGATGGCCACATAACTAAAAAGAATGTAATAAATCCACTTGAGACTTACCGACCAGCTCTTGCAGAAGAAGATAGGACCTAAACAAAACAAAAAAAAACGAGCAGACAAACAAAAAAAAAATCGCCGCGGTTTTACAACCGTCTCGACGGGCAAAGAGCAACGCAATGGAGGCTTGCCGCGTGTTACCACCGTCTGACATGTTATAACCCGGATCTAACATGATGAGGAGGGCACATAACTTTGCCTGCTTAAAATTGCGACGAGAACAAATGTAATTTTTTCGTTTTTTTTTTCTTCGAGAATTTTTCTGCTTTGGGTCCTATTTTGTTCAGCAGGGGCCGCTGGGTAAGTCGTAAGTCTCTACTATTACATATTTTTTAGTTATGTGCCCCTCCCCCCGGACTGGGATATATCCAAAATCTTTATGCAGCCTTGGTGTCTTCTACACCATGTAACTGAATTAGACCACATCTGAGACCCGATTTATGGATGACCTAACCCGGGATTATGTGAACAGAGGGTAGAATTGAAGTTTTTTTGGCATTAAAAAAACCCAAAAAAATTTATCGGCATTCACAAGAGCGTGGAGGTGGGTGAGCGGTGAGGTAGAATTATATCATTCACCGAATTATACCATATCATGAAGAATTTGCCCTCTGCCCATTATCCTCTGCTGCTAAACCTATTTAATACCATTAACCCATTACCTTACCAATCGTGAATCCTGCCTCTGGTGTTATTGTGCACTCACTGCCTTCTTGTTAAGGCGGGTAACCACTCAGTGCGAAGTTCCCTCCCCGCCTGGACCCCATCGCGAAATCTTTTCATCATCTTTTTCGTTTCAAAGAATCTTCCTTGTTATACAGGCAACTCTATGACTGGCTGTATAACAAGGAATGAGGGCATGTTATTCCTGAAATAAATCTGCTAGCTGAGAAGAGCTCACGATTTTGATTCATGTATACCACCAATGAAGCAATCATAGCCACCTACAAGCGATTTCAAACGCGGCCAAAACGAGAGGAAGACAGTACTGTGTTTTGGTGAGCCTCCAAGGAGGTTTCTACATTGAATTCATTTCTGCAGAAACCACACTGACGGCCAAAGTGTGCGCTTCTCAGCTTCAGAGGTTGGCTGAAGCCACTCGTCTGAAGCGTAGGATGAGCGACAAAATCTGTCTACTTCACGACAATGTTGGTCCTCGCGCCGCGAATGCGAGCCACCAGAATGGAGATATGCCTTACCCAATACCCAATAATGGACAACATGTAATTCATTGAGTGATATTGTAAAACCAGTGGTGTTGTCATGTTTTTTTTTTGCTTGTTGATTTTATCGCTTTATTATAGGCTTAAATAAAATAGTAAATAGTAAATATTACCACTGGTTTTACAATAATACTCAGTGAATTACGTAGTTTCCATCATTGAATAAGGCATATCTCCATTCTGGTGGAACATTGTCGTGAAGTAGACAGATTTTGTCGCTCATCGCCTCAGACGAATAGCCTCAACCAACTTCTGAAGCTAAGAAGCGTACACTTGGCCCGCCACAGTGGTGTCTGCAGAAATGAACTCAATGTAGAGACTTCCTTGGAGGCTCATCAACAACAGAGTAGGGTCTTCCTCTCGTTTTGACCGCCTTTGAAATCGCTTGTAGGTGGCTATGATTGCTTCATACGAGTAGGAATGCTCTTAAGGTTAGTCACTTCCCTGGGTAACATTTCGAGAGCATTCTTCACTTTTCGGCATAAAACTGTCAGTTACCTTACTTCTTAAGAATTTTTGTAAATTAAAAATTAAATAAAAAGGTTTAATTACCCAAGTTTGAGGTCCTTGGCTGTCTTTATCGGTAATTCGACTAGATTGTCATATCGCTACTCAGTCTCTCCAACCGTCAACCGGATCTCTTGGTCCAGCCGGTCACAGGTGAAGAGAATTTCGATCAAGCACCAACGGTGACAACGTTTAACTTGGAGGCACCGAAAAAGGTTTTCATTGCTGTACCACACGAGTTGGCCGGTGAGGAGTCGCGGACACGCAATCGAGTCGTCGACTACGTGAACGGACAGAGGATGTTCGCCGGTACTGCTCATGCCGAGCAACTGCTGCTTGAACTGAACTCCGCTGCGCAGATCAATCGTGGCCCTGAGGGTATTTTCGAGTCGTCCCTCCTGCAATGGGATATGATTCTCGGACACGACGAGAGGATGTACCCGTCCAGGTTATCTCAACTCTGACTCGAAGATGAAGTACTATTAGGTTGTAACGAATTAAATGGCACTGGCTCGCGCCATTATTTGGCGCGTCTTAACGCGTTTGATCAAGAACAAACCGTAACGTGTGGCATATCATTTAGAAGCGCAAACTTTGCTCTACCGGCGAGTACCAAATTTTCTATGTAAAAGTGGGAAAAGTTTAGAGTTTTATTGACTTTTTTGCAGATGGACAAAAGGGTAATCCGAGGCATTTACTTGTATGAATTCAAGCTGGGCACTACAGCTAAGGAGGCGGACGAGAAGATCAACGCCACATTCGGTCAAGGATGTTCCACAATTCGGACGGCGTATCGTTGGTATCAGAAGTTCCGGAATGGAGACGAGAGCTTGGAAGAACATGAAGGTCGTGGGAGGCATAGTGATGTTGATGAGGACAAGCTGAGAGATGTGGTAGAGGAGGATCCACACAAAGGTACCAGGGAGATAGCGAAGGTTCTTGGCGTCAGTCACAACACAGCTGCCCGGCATCTGAAGGAAATTGGAAAGACCAAAAAGCTGGAAAGATGAGTGCCTCACGAGCAAAGAAACCAACGATATGAGATCTCGTCCGCACTGCTTCTACGGAACGAAACGGACCCATTCCTTGATCGCATCGTAACCTGTGACGAGAAATGGATAATGTACGAAACAGGCGACGATCGGCACAGTGGGTGGACAGCGATGAGAGCCCCAAGGGTTTTTGCGAAGCCGGAATTGCACCAAAAGAAAGTAATGGTGACAGCATGGTGGTGTTCGCTGGGAATTATTCACCACAGCTTCCTCCCTCCCGGTGAATCCATCACGGCAGAGAAGTACTGCATTGAAATTGAAGAAATGATGAAAAAGTTGAAGGATATCCGGCCGGCCTTGGTAAACCGAAGGCGAGTTCTTCTGCACGACAATGCTCGCCCCCATGTAGCACGAATGACGTTGCAGAAATTGAATGAGCTGAGCATTGAAACTCCACCACATCCTCCGTTTTCTCCCGACCTCTCCCCAACAGGCTACCATTTCTTCAAGAATCTTGGCGACTTCTTGGTAGGGAAAATATTCAAATACCAACAGGATGCCGAAAGTGCCTTCAAAGATTTCGTCAATTCCAGAACTTCTGATTTTTATGCTACTGGGATAAAAAGGCTTGTGTCACGTTGGCAAAGATGTGTAGAATCAGAAGGTTTTTATTTCGATTAATAAACTTGCCTACAAGCCGAGATATTAACTGTTTAAATTTACAGTGGTTCAGTGCCATTTCTTTCTTTACAACCTAATAGAATCGTACACTCTGGCTTGATTCCAAACCTGTGTCACTCTGAATGTCACGTCCTACAACGCTCTTAAACTGCAGAACATTTTGTTGTAATTTATTTGGTAGTGATTTGTGATTTTCACAGAAAGAAGAAAAACCGAACAGGACCTTTTCCTCATGCCAATATGCCTTAAGATGCTTCAAAAATCGAAGTATAAGTGGAAATCCTTCATCCGAGAGTCAACATCGTTTCATAAGAGTAGATAAAATTCAATATTCAGAAGAGTTTATAAGCTCCATTCGTGACGGTCTTTTTGTACAAGGCCGTCATTTTAGGTCACGCCTGGATTAGAGATAACGTATACGTTATTCACTCTCTATGGGCTCTGTACCGTGCTTACATGAAGTGCGCGGAATTCGACGAAGATATCACCAAGGCCAATGAATTGGGTCTAACATGGTAAGCTTGTGTTCCCCATGAGATATGAGATTTACTGTTTAAAATGGATTTTTCTAGCATTAAAATGATGCAGTCGCTGTTGGAATGTATGATGCGACAGGCGGACAAGGTGGAGATGTTCAAGAAGTTCCAGCGACCCTTGGATTCGCTTCACTCCAAGTTTTCCGTCTCTACTAAAAGTGCCGTAGGTGTTACTATTCTCTGTGGAATTTGTTTTCTATGTCCGAAGACTGGTAATATTTGACTTTTTCTCGAATTGTTTAGCTCTTTTTAGCTGTTCGATTCAGGTGTGCGGGGACGGAGAGTGGGGCCATCTCCAAATTGATGCCATATCACTCTATCTACTTACGCTTGCTCAGATCACAGCCTCTGGTAGCGATTATGAACTAATTTTGTTGTTTATTGAACGAGCCTGTAGGCGATATGACCTCTTATTCAGAACGGTTTTGTTTAGGTCTTCAAGTAGTGCGAAACTTTGATGAGGTTGCTTTCATTCAGAACCTTGTATATTACATTGAGACGGGATATCGCACTCCGGTGAGTTGTTCCCTTTGCTTGGTTTTCAGTACAGTCTCAGTATTTATTTATTTAGTTATTTAAAGCACATGAACATGCAGCGCCAAACAGTAGAAGAACATATTGAAGATGGTGCTATGGTACATTGTTACTAATTTTTACCTGGTTTGAACGGCATACTATCCAGGGAAGGGCCCTAGGCGTAGGTCTGAACGGGAGAAATGGACTACGAGAATCTCAACTCTTCATATAGTGGAAAAACATGTTTCGTTTTTGCTGAGTCCTTGAACCAAAAGAGCTACGGGCCCTTGAAGGTGGGAGAACAGTAGCGCACCGTCAATACGTGCTGGTGCATGTGTGCGCGCTATTGTGTGGGACGCGGCGAAAGGCTCTGCGGCGAGCAAGTTGGTGGCTCTGCAGGGTGCTGGGCTGCTTCGAAGATGCTAGGCGGGATGTTCGATTCCCGTGCTATGCACTGTTTTTGCATTTTTTCATAACCGCTGCCTCCTTCACCAATTTGCTTCCTACACATCTCCTGCACAATTGTTTCACTCTAAAATGACAAAAGGGTCAGATTCATTATCAACACCCCATGACCTCGACATCTCTAGATACACGTACCTGCTGTGACCTACCGTAATCAGCCGAAATTTCAAAAACGAATGTCAGATTCATGATAAGCACCCCAAATAACCGACCCTGGATAAAAGTTTGGGCGATAAAATTTTTAAAAATGAAATTTATTCCGATTACGGTAGGTTACAGCCGGTACGGGTGACTAGGGCCGTCGAGGTCATGGGGTGTTGATCGCGAATCTGATCTTTTGACAATATAGAGTGAAATAATTGTGTAGGAGATGTGTAGGAAGCAAGTTGGTGAAGGAGGCAGCGGTTATGAAAAAATGCAAAACACTGCATAGCACGGGAGTCGAACATCCCGCCCAGTATCTTTGGAGCAGCCCCGCATCCTGCTGAGCCACGGACTCGCCTGCCGCAGAGCCGTTCGCCGTGTCCCATACAATAGCGCGCGCACGCATGCACATGAGCACGTGTTGACGATGCGCTACTGTACTCCGCCTTCGAGGGCCCGTAGCTCTTTGGGTTCAAGGACTCAGCAAAATCGAGACATGTTTTTCTACTATATGAAGGGTGGAGATTCTCGTAGTACTATCCATTTCCCCCGTTCAGACCTACGCCTGAGACCCTTCCCTGGTAAGCTGAAGGGCGCGTGCAGCGCAGCCAGGAATTAGGTGCCGACTGCCGTCTGCACCCGATGCCAGGTTTCTGGCTCGGATTTTCCCACACAAGCCAAGCCTTCCATCTCTCGGGGGTCGGCGAATTGCTACCAGACTCGCCTGGGAAGGATAAAGCGCTGATTTCTCCATCGGCTGCCCGCCGTAAGTCATTGTATGGCCAAGTACGCACTGAAATCGCCTCCGCGACATCCCGTAGAAGTAGAATACGTGGCGATTCCCAAAAGGGATTGAGTAGTGTCAGTGATTCATCCTTTGTCTTTTTTACTAAGCCGAAATTTTAGCGGCAAGAACGACGTGAGGCTGAAAAGGTAGTGAATAATTAGCGAAGAAAAGGTAAGTCATCGTAGCTTGCTAACATTTTGAAAACTCTCGGAAGCCATGTCGAAGGCCATTTTGGTCCACTTCACCTTTTTCCTTCTTCAGTAGGCATCCGGTGAGATTCTCTTAAGTCCGCCATTCTTGATAATTAAAATGTAACGTCAAGAAGTTCTCATTATGAAATGGAAATATATTTTACATCTTCCTCTTCAGGATTTTGGCATTTGGGAACGTGGTGACAAAACAAACCAGGGAATTCGAGAACTGAACGCTAGCTCGATAGGTATGGTGAAAGCTGCTCTTCAGGTAAATCTTTATTCTCCAGTTTGTACAGAACAACGGACCCAGTATAGGATTTTAAAGGCCCTGAACGACGTCGGAGATCTGTTTGGTGATGGATCTCGAAGGTCGGCTATACATGTTCTGCCGGACGAGATTGAGCAGTGTTCTGCGGTTTTGAGCAGCATGTTGCCGAGGGAGTCGTTCAGCAAGGTAAGAGCCATCATTCCACTCTTCTTAAGGTTTTTTTTGGAAATCCTTAGCTGAAGCATTTGCGCTAGTTACTGGAGAGATTCTTTTTATTCATCTTGCTTCTCCAGAAATGTTTCGTTGGTACATGTGGACAAAATGATCAGCATTGGGAGGTGACGGCGCACCAGCCAATCATAACCAAGGAGAGCACCGACCGAACAGAGGCCAGCCAATCAGGGTACCGGCCGTACAAGCCTTCTCTGAATGGTACACTAGTTTGATGCATCTCATTCGCTGATGTGCTCCCACCTCCCAATGCTGCCTATTTTCGCGACGTGTACCGTTTCGTTTCACGTAATGTTAAAAATTCTTAGCTCACTGAATTACAGAAAATTGTGTAGATTTATATGTTCACCTTGAATTTTTCGAAGCGCCTAATTCTACGCACGTTGGTGGTGGGTACAACCCTCTTTATTTAGGAGACGGATGCGGCATTGCTGACGATTATCTCTTACCCTGGATTCTCCGTGGAAGACGCCGAGTTGGTGGAGAGCACCCGTGATACCATCAAAGCGAAACTGCTAGGAAAATATGGCTGCAGACGATTTCTCCGCGATGGCTATAAAACTGCACTCGAGGTTTGCTTTCAAAAGGCTTCCCATCGCCAAATATTGTTTACTGATGACTCTCGTCTCAGGACCCATTTCGGCTGTACTACAACAAATCAGAATTGCAACAGTTCGAGAATATTGAGTGCGAATGGCCCCTATTCCTTTGCTTACTGCTGTTAGATGCGATGTATAACAAAAACGATGAAGCCGTCGAAGAGTATTGGCAACGTCTAGAAAGCGTAAGATTCGGTATTCTAGCACTGGAATCACCATCCTCGTTTTAAAAAATCACTTTAAGGTCGTGGTAATATCCGAGGAGGGATTTCGTCTGATTCCTGAACTCTACAAAGTAGAACGGCAGCACGTCGCTGGCGAGAAGAGCGAGCGAGGATCTCAGCCGAGGGTTTCCGCTGGTGCAACGTGAGTCTCCTTGATTTGAGTGGACATTCCCACTTAGCGTCTAGTGCAAAACCGTGCTGTATGAAAGCGTAGTTCGATTTCACGCTGTTGAGATCCTTTTTGGGCGCATAATCCCATCTGAGGTCGACAAATTAGAGCTATGGTTAGTTGGAAAAGGGAACAGCGGCCGCTCATCTGTTTTCTTTTCTGGTCGTTTAGATAATGTTCCTTCTCCTCGTTAAGAGTCGTAAGATGCTGCGAGCTTCAGTTTTCTAGGAACGTGCTCGAGTCCTACACAGTAGTTACTGAATTTTTTAGTCGATCCGTAAGTCCATTGAGTAGCATGGAAAGCGACGAAAACATTCTGAGCTTCTACACTTCAACGCAAGTTTGGAATCTACTGTCCAGAAGCTCGTCGGATCAGTTTCGCAAACTTGTGCTCCTGTCAATTTCATCAGACTCTTAGCGCTTTGTTAGAAAAGATTTGTTTTTTTTTTACATTTGCGTTCGTTACAAGGATAATCATATCAAACACAACTGGACATAACACCAACAGCAACGGAGGAAAACAAAAAAGGCAACTACGTAGCAATCGAAATAGAAGGGCATAGGAAGAGAAAACTGGATAAAAGGATAAAGAACGACGTTACTCAATCCCTTTTGGGATGCGCCCACGCATTCTACTTCTACGGGATGTCGCGACATGAATGCGTATTTGGCCATACAATGACCTGGGGTGGCCGGCCGATGAACAGATCAGCGCTCTATCCTTCTCAGACACGTCTGGTACCAATTCACCGACCCCGCAGGGGTGGAAGGCTTGGTTGGCCTGGGTGGGAAATCCGAACCAGGAACCTGGGATCGGGTGCACGCGGCAGGCGGCGCCTCCGCCGACTGCGCTACACGCGCCCCGATTGAAAATAGAATTGAAAAATTTCTATACTCATAGGAATGTAAGCAATTGAGCGTTTCGGAAATGCCTCTTTAAAAGCCTCTTGAATTTACTTAAGGAGTCATTTACTTACTTTATAAGCAAGAAACAGATGTGGCCGATAGTTTTTATTTAGGCTAAAAACTACTCCATAACGAATATACATATTTATTTATTTATTCATTCATATTTTGATTTAATTGTGGCAGCTCAAGTCTGGCATAATTTTTGGGCTATCCTAATAAGTAGCTTGAGAGGATGAAACTTGTAGCGAACCAGAATAGCCCAATAGACCCTTGTCGCGCTCAACAAACATGAAAAATCTCTTGATTCTCCATCATTCGAAGAACTCTGAGCATTGCCGTGTTACCCAGTTATTTACGGGTATAGGGTGTGGAGTGATATCACGCGAGCTTGGCGTATTCCAAGGTGATATTACCTGAAGGTGACGTTCTCCGCTCGTCATTGTCGTTTTCAGTCCCTATCTATGGGCCCAGTCACTCTACGTCATATGCTGCCTGCTATATGAAGGGTTCCTAAGCCCTGCGGAGTTGGATCCACTCAGCAGGCGTCTATCGTCCTACGAGAAACGGCCACCGTGCGAGGTCCAAGGTTTGTAATCAAACTTGAATGTTGTCGTGTTTGTGAATTCGGAGGGTTCCAAGAGTTTAGTGTGTTCATTTCAGTGACAATTTTGGCCAAGACCCCAGAGGTGCAACGAGAGCTGCGTTTGAATGGCATCAATGTGCAGCTTGTGGACGAAATTGACCCAGTGTTCACCATTCTGCCTGCATCATCTCTTGCAGAGATCCACTCGAAGTTGGTCTGACGACCTCCCGTAATAAATTGCCTGGTAATGTTGCCACCTTCCTTCTTTAGGATTGGGCAGTCCAGAAAGCTACATCTCAGTGGTCGTCCGTTAGATCGAGACGTTGGGCTGCTAAGCACAAGTCGGCTGTATCAGATTGGTCAGAAGTTTGTGATATTCACACCACAGGTACGGATTTCTTCGGATTAGACTGTGTTTTCACTGCTAAGCGATTGCACTTTAGTTCATGGACAGCCGAAGATCCCATCTGATGTATGACATTCGTATTCTGATGGACGAATGGAGCTCGGAGCTGCAGTACATCTATGCTTCTTGGAATTCAGTCAGCATCAGTGGAAGGCCGTTGGTTGTGCTGGTGGTCAACAGCGATATGCTGACTACGGTAGGCGTTCGCTTTTGTGTTCTAATAGGTATTTATACTTTGGTTATCGCGTGCCGTTGCTATGAAAGCTGCTGATTTTGATCCTACTTGCTGCCTAGTTGACATCTCTTGATTGTACACCATTTCCGCGCCAAAGTGGATACTTTTCTCGTCAGATTGGACACTTCTAAGCTAGCCTAAGAATTTTGAAATCAAATGGATCGCCTTTCAAGGCTAAACGAGCTTTTCACAAGTTAATTTACAGACTCTCCAAGAATGTTATAATATTTTTTGTCCAAAGAAAATTTGGTGTATCTTCGTTTTTGAAACTTTTAGTACCGAAAGAGTAATAGTTTTATAAAATTTGTATTTTTTGAGAAAAAGAAACGATAAATTAGGCTTTGTTTTACAGTACAACAGGGCAGTAATCATTTAGTGCATTAAAATTTAGATTGCGCCATGTCGAAAAGCTTTTGGTGGTTTTTTATTGGATTGATAGTGTAAATGATGTTTACATGAAGCATCAAAATGAAAATAAATGTGTTCTTTTCTTTTGGCACCAAAAATTGGTATCCTCCTGTTCTTTAAAACGAGTTGCGAACCATAATTTTTCACAAAAAAAAAGAAATATTTATAAAACTTCGAACAAAAAAAATTTCCTTGAACAAAAAGATTAATTTTTTTTGGAGAGTCTATAGTTTAACGCAGAAGAAGCTCATTTCAATTTGAAAGAGTTCGTTTTGATTTCAAAAGCCTTAAGCTAGCTTTGAAGAGTGCGCATTTTGACGTGAAAAGTGCCCAATTCGACGTGAAATTGGTATATATTTCCGCTCAGCACAGCGATGTAAGTATAAACAACGGCTAACCCGCACTATTTCCAAAATAAGTAGGCACAGTAGGCAGAAGACGCCGCAGTATTGGTCGTTTTTGGATCAAAGGTTCCTTAATCTCTTCAAGGGCTGATGTTGGAACTGCATGGAAAGTAAGAAATGCTGACATCATATCATTTTCTGGTCAAATTGGACATACTTTTAACTCAAAGCAAGTTTGGTGCCTTTTAAATCAGTCTAAACACCTTCCAAGTCAAAAAGGGCTTCTTTCATATTAGAACGAACTCTCCGAAACGGTTAGAATAATCTTTTCCGAGATTTCTTAATTTTTGGTGAAGGGAAATTTAGTATATCTTTCTTTGAATTTAAAAAATTCACGCCTTACCAGGAGACTATCTCAACAGTAGGTCGGAACGGCCCAAATGTTGTATATGGGCGGAATCACCTCTCTCTGGGAAATAACAATGCAAATATCTCGTCCCCAATACAACTCTGCGCAGAGTTAGCGACGCCAAGCTGAGCCGTTGGCGGCTTTAACCCTCTGCCTGCGCGCGAAGGGCGGGCTCAAGTTGGCTGGAAACGGCGATGACGAGGGAGCGGTGGTGGCGCAGTGGCCCGAGGAGCGACGTAATCCCCGTGATCGCTGTTTCCAGCCAACTTGAGCCCGTCCTTCGCGTGCAGGCAGAGGGCTAACGCTACTAACGGTCCAATTTCTGTCGTCCCTAACTCTGCGCACAGTTGTACTGGGGTCGAGATATTTGTATTTTGTTGTTTCCCAGAGAGAGGCGATTCCGCCCATATACAACACTTGGGCCATTCCAACCTATCGTTGGGATTGTTTCCTGGTTAGGCTTTACATAAGGTAATGATTAAAGATCAAGTTAGCTTTGACCATGCATTGAAAGCTCAAGCTCATATAGATCTGTCCACCTAAATTGACTGCCGCGTTTTGTTTACGGAAGGCTTTATACTGCTCTTAGGAGTCAGACAGTGTTGAGTTGACAGCGAGAGTTGCAAGCTTGGTGTGACCGCTTGGAGCGGTTTGGACTCAGATTGAACGTGAAGAAGACCGAGTATTTAACGACGGACGTAACCGAGTCCAGCTCCATCAAGGTTAACGGCATCGAGCTTCCACGCACTGCGGTCTTTAAGTACCTGGGATCAGCAGTCGCGTCTGACGGCAAACTGATGGTCGAAGTGAATTCACGCGTGAGTGCAGCTTGGTCTAAGTGGCGCTCGTTGACTGGGGTGCTCTGCGATAGGAAGATACCGGAGCGCTTTAAGTCAAAGATCTACAGGGCAGTCATCCGGCCAGTAGCGATGTACGGCGCTGAGTGTTGGCCTGCGACCAAGGAAGTTGAAACGCGCCTCAGCGTCATGGAGACGAAGATGCTGCGCTGGACGGCTGGAGTCACGCGCATGGACCGCATCCGAAACGAAGCTATTCGGCAGAAGTTCGGTGTCGCGCCGATAGCGGACAAGATGCGCGAAGCTCGCTTACGATGGTACGGCCACGTTCTGCGTGGAGAAGAAGACAGCGTCCGCAAGATAGGCCTTAACTTCGAGGTAACAGGAAAGCGGCCTAGAGGGCGCCCGAAGCAGCGCTGGGCTGATACGTTACATACGGACTTGAAAGCGGCTGGTGTCCACCCTGATCTAGCGCTGGATCGGGAAAGGTGGCGTCATGACACCAGAATAGCGGACCCCGCTACGAAGCGGGACAGACGCTGAAGAAGAAGAAGAAGAAGAAGAAGAAGAAGGAGTCAGACAGTGTAAGGATTAGGGAATAATCCTTCTGAAGGCGAAGAAGTTTTCACTGTCTTGAAGATATTCGACCATCTTTATTAAATGGTGCTATTTTAAAGAATGTCATTGTTCAGGATGGCCTTTCGAACTTCTCCAACATTTCGCTGAATCGATTCATGAAATCAACGGTGCTGGGAACGATCAAGAAGATCAACACCGGTTATTTAGGAGGAGCCAGGTAAGCCATCCTCTCAATTTCAACCCTTGTTCCTCCACCATGAATGCACTATCGATCGTCAGAGTCGTGATGAGGAATCTGTCCGACTTCTTCCGCACTACAGCCGTTAGTAAGCTCGAGTTCAACGACAACAGCGGAGAGTTCCTACTCGGCGAACCGGAGACGAAGATCCAGTTTGCGCTGCCGAGCGACGCGAGCCTGTCTGAGAAGCATGGTAGCTTTGATTCTGTTCGTTCGTGGTTCCTACCTCACTGCTGTTATTCTGACGCCGTTTCCAGTTCCAGGAATGTCGGTATCGCCTCGGCCAAGCTCTCTTCGGCGAGGCGACTCGGTTCGAGATAGAAGTTCCTACAATCTCATCCATAAGGTCTCCATGCGTCATCGTTCCATCGCACTTGATAGCAACGATAGTGGTTAGTAAACCTATTGAGGGTTTATTAGAAAGGATTTTGATCGAGAGACAGAGTAGCTCGATAGGTGCGATGCACTTAGTACGTTGAACCAGCTCTATCCGCTGTGGGATGTTCAGTTTCATATGCACATTTTCACGTTGAATTGGACACTTTCAATCCAAAATGGACCTCTTTTCCATTTAAATTGGACACTCTTCTAAGCAAGCTTGTGCTTTGCGAATCAAACTGAACACCATCCAAATCAAAGCGAGTGTCTTCCATGTTAAGTTAGGGACTCTTTGAGATGTTCAAGGAAAGTTTAATATAATTTTCTCTGAAGGTTTGTAACTCACCTGCTTCAGTAGGAGTAGGAGCAGATCGCTTGCACACACACACACGGCTTGTCACTGATGTGAATCCCTCGAGTTGTGGATTAGTCCTAGGGTGAGTTACTGAGGCTGATGTCTACGCGGACAGCTGAGAAAGATGGGTGCCACGGAGGCCACACACACACACACACACACACACACACGCACACACACACACTATACTTATGCTCTCCCAAAAATTTCGAATATTCGAATGGTTTCGAATACCGAAAATTTTCGAGCATTCGAAATCGAATATATTCGAAAAACGCGATTTTTCTGAACACTCGAATTCGAATACATTCGAAAAACGCGATTTTTTGAATATTCGAATTCGAATACATTTGAAAAACGCGATTTTTTGAACATTCGAATTCGAATACATTCGACAAACGCGATTTTTCGAATATTCGAATTCGAATATTCGATTCGAATATTCGAATTCGAATGAAAAATCAGGCTGTATTATAGACATGATAGAAGGCAACACAGAAGAGAAAAGGGAAGCAATACATAACGGATCCCTTCCTGGTTAAGCACGAGGTTTTTATCGACAGGCATCTCATAAACCCCCATGTGAGTCGTAAAAATGAGATAGAGAACTTACACGTAGAACGATCAAAGGGCTTATGGAAGCGTCTAATTTCCTTGCTTACTGGAATACGAATTTTTCTCAAAGGAATACTAGTGTTTTGTTAATTGCTGCTTATGAGGAACAATCGAAAGGTTTACAACACATTTGAAGGGAACATTATCTGGTTGAGCCGCTGTAAGCTTCTAGGTCACTTTAAAACAATCCTTTTTGAAATTGGTGGTAGACTGACTGTTAAAGAACTTTCATGAAACAATGCTTTTGCCTAGCGGCAGCTAATGAAGGACTGACGACAAAGTACTACATGTAAAACTGTAGCAAGTCTCTCCTGCTCATCTACAAATGTGAAATATCACACTGTCGATTTTGCAGCCACAAAATGTATAACAAGTAGCTAGGAATAGGCTACCCATGAGGGCCAGTCTCATTTCGTTCTGGTGATTCACCCAAGTAAGTGGTATGAATAAATATTTCTTATTTGCGATGAACCTGTGAATGTAATTATTCTCCAGCCAACATACTGATAAACTACGGTAAACTTCAGAAAAATAGATCGATCGATAACATCCGGCCGACATACACTTCCTCCCCTTTGTGAAGTCCGGCATACGGCCGACGTATCTATGCAAATCCCACTTCAAATGGCCAATTCAGAACAAAAATCGATAAAATCGATCGATAACATCCGGCCGACCTACGCCATCTCCCCTTTGTGAAGTCCTACCTTATAATATAGCTTTTGCGGAACTGTAGTCGTTGCAGAAACGAAATCCAGAAGCAGAGCATTCAGACCACGAAAGAGCAGAAGAGCATAGCGTGACGAAAATTACAAAGCCGACTTCATGAGTTACTCTTCTGCACCAGGAGACACCCGACGTGGCAGAAGACAGAAGCGCACCCTGTTGACCCTCACGCCCATCCTGCAGGCATTTGCTAGCTTGTGGTCTCAGACTCTTAACTGCAGCGTGAAGGACAAATAACGTCCGTTTGAAACGCCGCTTGAACCATCATTTTCAATTTTTTTGTTAACAATTCCTACTCTTCCTCGGCCGCTTTGCACAGCCGCAGTAATAAATGTGGAATGCTTGGTACCTCCCAAACAAGAATTTACCTTTATCCTTCCTTCTGCTGTCCTTCATCCTTTACGTTATTACGTTTACGGCGAAAATAGCTTCCAGAACTGCTTGAGTGGAATGCAAAACTGGTCCAGATCAAACTAACCCTTATGTCCATACTCTAAGATCTAAAAAACGTCTGATACTATATAGGAGCGCGCTAAGAGCTGTCGATCGTCGATGCGTCAGAAATTACTGACAGGAACAGATGCATAAAATTAGCGTAGAATAGGTACACAAAATACTGGAAAATATCCAGACGTCTCCAGCGAGCGCCTTAATTCAGAAGACCATGTCATAGATTGATCAGGCAATCAATATCGGTTGATACTATCCATACTTTTATCGGTGAAAGTGGTTTTCTCTCCGAGTTCATCAATCGGGGTGGCGACGATTACAGGTCCCGATCGGTCATTCACCACTGCAGCGATTCTCCGTGGAAAATTTTTTGCAATTCAACATTGTAAGACGTTGTGGAAGTTCTCCCTCTTAACAGGAAGGCTTTTCGGGAAGTGACTAGTATCGATGAGGCGCTCAGTATCCGGGCACCGAGCCACCATCGTACCACAGCTTTGATTCACAGACAGAACCGTTTTGGCGACCCAAATTACCCGAGAAACCCACCAAGCCTTTTCAAAATACGCCGATACACAAATTCTTGTTGGGCATTCGAATGACACTTTTCGAATACTTGAATAATTTTTGCTTTCTGGGAAATTGCGAATATTCGAATGGTTTCGAATACCGAAAATTTTCGAGCCTTCGAAATCGAATATATTCGAAAAACGCGATTTTTCTGAATATTCGAATTCGAATACATTCGAAAAACGCGATTTTTTGAACATTCGAATTCGAATACATTCGAAAAACGCGATTTTCTGAACATTCGAATTCGAATACATTCGAAAAACGCGATTTTTCGAATACTCGAATTCGAATATTCAAATTCGAATGAAAATCATTCGAATACCTATTCGAATGGGTCATTCGAGCATAAGTATAACACACACACACATACACATACACATACACATACACATACACATACACACACATCCTACCTACGACGCAGACTACGAGATCACTTAGGGCCTGTTCATACTTCGCGACGAGAGCGCAGCGCGAGGAAGTATGACCAGGCGACAGCAGCGACTGGAGTGACAGCGCCGGCGCTCGAGTATGAACACTTTTCGGCGGTACGCCCTCGGTTTTAATCGATTCACATGTTTTGCACGGGCGACGAGTCGCTCTTGTCGCGAAGTATGAACAGGCCCTTTTTGTGCCCTACGCTTCAAGGACGGCCAGTAACCCTTCCCCAGCTCGACGTTCCTTCCCAACATAAATTTTCCCTGGACAGTTGTATTGCAGACATCTCGGAGAGTTCCTAGTGTGATGTTGGAGAAGGTCATTTTAATTTGGAAGATTTTCAATTTAATTCCAAATGCTTGCAAAGAAGAGTGTCCAATTTGGCTTGAAAGATGACCAAAATTTGACATGAGAATGGCATATATAGGTCAACAATATGAACAACAATTAGTGGTCAACTGCGATTACGCGGCGCAAATTGGGTCGGGGGGGGGGGGGGGGGAGGTCACGAAGAACATTGAGGTATACCGCGGGGACTGCTAATGCCAACGCCGATTCGTGTTGGAGCGCCGAAGCTGTGGGCTTGCGGCCTCTTGTACGCCCGCGATGGCACTGCATGCAAACGGCTCGCGACGCAGAGGATGGTGGCTTTGCTTTGTGCGGTGAAGATGGGTGTCCTGTTCTCGTATGCTACGACATTTTTGCATTTTAAATGACTTGTTGCGATTTGAGGGGTTCTGACGTCTACAAAGGACGGGGGGGGGAGGGCTAAAAGACCAAGGGTCGGATTCATCAACGACTTACATGACTTTAACAGAGAATTCACGGCGGAAAACTCAGATAGCGCGGCTTATTGCTCACCATATCGCTTGATAAGCTGCGCTATTAGGACTTCCGGCTGTAATTTTCTTTGTTAAATTGCTGCAACTCGTTGATGAATCCGGCCCCAGGGCGCTCGAAGGTTTCCGCGCTCCAACGCTAATCGGCGTTGGATTAGCAGTTCCTGCAGTGTACCATAATTGGTGCATGTGAAGTTGCATTGAAGTTGCATCAGACATGGCCCAGCTTTGTTTAGTGTAGGGGTAGAACACACCAGAACTGCAAAAAGAAATTCCAGTTTAGTACAGCCAAAATCGTTGTGTGGGGCTGTCCTACATGGTAACCTCCCCTCCCTCCCCCTCCCCCCCCTACCCTATTTGCGTCGATTACGCTAGTCATGAGGCCTTACCGCCTCAATGATTTCAATGTTTTCAAGATCTGGTGAAGCTGCGCTTGGCGTACGCTAACAGCGTCGATCCTCCCACAATCATCACAGAAGGTGAGCCTATTGGTCGCTACATAGGTGAGATTTTCAGCAAAGTTTTAATTATTTCATTCTGTTCACATCATCTGTTTATTTTGTTGATAAGGCTACTTCACATGCGCAAGAGTTGCTTCCCATTTAGGTCCTACTCTTACTCCGATTCCATCTGCGAGAGGTGAAATTAGCTCGAACCATTCGCTTCATATGCTGAAGACAACGTCCAGAAATGCCGATCTTGAAACAGTGTCAGTCACTTACTCATTCTTTCCTATTTTGAGATGTACGTCTCAATCAGAACTTCGGGGTCTACAAGGTAGTTTTTCAGAGGGCTTTTCTGCCTTTTTAGACCTGGACCTGTGTACAGTGACTTCCAACTAATCGTCTAGAGTTACTACGCCAAGGTGTAAGGCTCCGTTCATACTCCAGTCGCTGCGCGGCTCGTCGTAATGGTTGCTACCAATATTGATTTGTGAGTGTTGCCCGAAACTGATGAGACGGGTGTGAGAGCCTGCAACATTCTAAGCACAACATCCCAACTTCGCTTTCGGAGAGAAGGGCGGAAGTGTTGGCTGAAGCTGCAGAGGCAAGTTTGAGCATCCGCAATGGCCGCCGGAACTTTGTCAACTTCAGGGCCAAGATGACCGCTCTCCGACGACTTGACGGAACCGTCACCACTTCCAGAAGGACCGTAGAGGTCATCCACGAATTCTACTCCGATCTTCGATAGCCACGTCCACCTGCCCCCACGTCATCTTCCGCAGAATGGATACGTCGTCCCTTCTGTTCTCCCTTTCGAGATCCGACGCGCCATCTCGTCGGTGAAGAAGCGTACAGCACCCGGTCCTGACAGGATCAGACCCGAACACCTGAAGAACCTCCCGCCAACGCTGCTCATCAACACCCTGGCGCGGCTCTTCACACGCTACGTGTCGGAGTGCAAGGTTCCATCTCAGTGGAAGACCAGCAGGACCGTCTTGCTGTACAAGAAGGGAGACGTGCACGACATTGGCAGCTATCGCCCGATCTGCCTGCTGTCCGTAGTCTACAAGCTGTTCACTCGAGTCATCCTGAATAGGATTAGTAGAACGCTGGACGAAGGAGAGCCATGCGAACAAGCTGGATTTCGGAGAGGTTTCAGCACGATCGACCACATACACACCATTACGAAGCTCATCGAAAGGGTCGCGAGAGTACAAGCTGTCGCTGTGCCTTACGTTCATCGACCTGAAGAAGGCATTCGACTCCGACGAAATGGAAGCGATCATCGAAGCCCTGCTCACTCAGGCGTTCCTACTCAGTACATCAGAGTCCTCCGAGAGCTGTACAGTGGATTCACGACCAAGATCTCACCATTCTACAATGACGTCGTCATCGACGTGAAGGAAGGGGTTCGGCAGGGGAATACCATGTCCCCGAAGCTCTTCAGCGCCACCCTCGAAAACGTCATGCGCGAACTAGAATGGGAAGACATGGGAGTGAAGGTCGACGGCCGGCAACTGCACCATCTTCGCTTCGCTGACGACATCGTGCTCATAACACCGAGCATCAGGCAGGCGGAGCGAATGCTGGCCGACCTCGATTGTGGGAACGTTGAATCTTACGAAGGCGATGTTCATCAGGAACGGGCAAGTCTCTGATGCCCCGCTCTTGCTCAACTGAATGACATCTCCGAATGACAGCTCCAACTACATCTATCTGGGTCGCGAAGTCAATATGGCCAACGATCTAACGCCGGAACTGGGCAGGAAGAAAAGAGCGGCTTGCGGAGCTCTCAAGAGCGTCGAATAAGTAGTGAAAAGACCATAAAAGTCTAGTTCGGCGCCCACCTACTTAACTCCGCTGGTTTTGCCGCGTTTGCGTAGGTCTTGGAAGCCTTGGCTCTACAAAAGAAGGACGGGAGTAGCTAAGTGGCTTGAGCTTCTTTCAAGAGCATCAGAAAATTGTTTTTAAGAATGGTTGTTGGGATGGGATGAAAGAGGATATTTCAGTTAGTACTATTCGAAGATTCGGTTGTTTAGTGGTATGCGAAATGTTATTTTCAGACGGAAGGACCTCAACCATCATCATATGAATTCTATGAAAACAGACGACCTGGTAGAGATGCTGCTTGAAACAACTGTTTTAGAAGAGCAAGCGTCGATTGTACACTGTTTATGGATGAATCAGTAAGTGATCGAGCATTGGTATCAGTCTTTATTTTCTTACGTTCACTGCAGGCTCTTTGCTATTGCATGAATTTCCGCGTCGATATTTACATCATTTATTATATTTCTTTCATTCAATATTTTTATTTTTTTTACAACCGATATTTGTTTATCTATTTCATGGTGTGAATTATAGCAGAATTTCATTCATAGAATCGGGCTTAGACTAAAATCACTGTTTGGAATTGAGACATTCAACTGAGAACCAAACAGTCTACGTAGCGTTGATAGAGCTATCGGATCTATCTTAATCGGGGGGGGGGGGGGGCACATATCTAAAAATTATGTAACAAATTGACTCGGGATTCACGTAACGCCTTCTATAGGACGAAATCGCGCTTAAGCTGACAAAATTCACAAAGCATTACGGTTTCGACGCAGTTGTAAACAGACAAAGCTATGTGCTCCCTCACTATGAAGGATCCGCTTATAACAGGCGGCTGTCAGCACGCGGCGTCCGACTTTATGTGCCCCTCCCTCGCCCTAGTAGATCCTGCTATAACATGTCAACCGGCGGTGAGCTGTGTTTGAATACGCTTTGCCCGCCGAGATGTTCTTACAGCCACGGCGATTTGTTTGTTTGTTTAGATCCTACTCTGTCCTCTTGAAGGGGCTCCGTGAGAATGATGTGAATTGGTTGCATAATTTTTGGATACGTGCCCCCCCCCCTCCGGGCTGGGATAGATTCCTGCTATTAGGATAAAGGACGGCGTTACTCAATCCCTTTTGGGATGCGCCACGCATTCTACTCCTACGGGATGTCGTGGAGGCGATATGAATGCGTATTTGGCCATACATTGACTTGCGGTGGTCAGCCGATGAACAAGTCAGCGCTTTATCCTTCCCAGACAAGTCTGATACCAATTCACCGACCCCGGAGGGATGGAAGGCTTGGTTGGCCTGGACGGGAAATCCGAACCAGGAACCTGCTATCGGGTGCACGCGACAGTCTGCGCCTCCTCCGACTGCGCTGCCCGCGCCCTTCCTGTTTCCTGCTTCCTGCTATTATTGGGTAAAATGTCTCGTGATCAGTGGTGCGCGTTTGAAACCTTCTTGAGGCGCTTAATCTGTCCATTTAAGTGGTGTTCTTGATAGTAGTCGTCCGAAGGCGTTGCCTGTTCAGAGGTCCTGACTACGAAGTCGCCATCAATCGCCAGCTTGTTACGATTCGAATGTTGATGGAAGAAGTCTATACCAAGGTTAGCCTTCGTTGTGTTTGTATTTTCAATTTTTTTCACAGAATAAATGTTCTATGTTCAGTCCTGTGAGTGTCGCCTTTGGGCGCTTGTTCGCTTGACTGCAGGACTGCTTACTAAGCGTCTCGAGGAACTGGGAAAAGCAGTCACTCATCTTCTCGTTCGCCAGAAGCAGATCACTGTCAGTATTTGCTTCACTGTTTATTTTAGAGACAGCGAAATGTGTTTAGCAGCGCATCATAGATGTCTCTACAGCTAAAAGTAATGGCTATTTGAGCTTAAAAGCATACTTAAGTTAGAATTCAGAGTAGCTCTACGTGCACGGCAAAATTGCCCAAGAAAATAGTCCAGGAATATGCACCTGAGCCAGCTTTTTGTCCCCTGGTGGCGCGCGGTAGCACAGTTGGAGGAGGCGAAGAATGTCGCGTATGTCCAATTCCAAGCCCATGGTTTGAGTTTCCCGCCCAGGGCAGCCAAGCATCTCTCGGGGGTCGCTGAATTGATACCAGACTTGAAGGTGAAGGGTAAAACGCTGGCTTCTCCGTTAGTTGGCCACCGTATAGGTAGGCCTTTGTGTAGGCCAATTACGCATTCTTTGCCCCAATGGTACCCCGTAGAATTAGGATTCGTGGCGCATCCCAAGAGGGATATTTATTAACTCCGTCCTTTATTCTTTGTCATTTTATTGCTGGGAGATTTTGCTTCAGCAAACACTTCGTCACTGGATGGGCTTGTACAGTTATAGTCTGTGAGAAATTATGTTTAAAGGCTTTATTTATTTGTTTATTTAATAATTTTAATAATTTTTAATTTTTATTTTTTTAAAATTTTAATAGTTTTGGATGAATTATTTGGATATTATCAAGAAGGAGGGTGGACAAGTCTCCTCTGTCTTGCGATGTGTCTCTTTTTGCTGGATTTGGTTTGCCAATTCAGTGGCTCCCTAATGATATCTCACTGTGAACTTCGTACTATCCTGTTCGCAGAGTCGCCAGTTGTAATTCTCTCCGCCAAACAGTTAGTTAGACTGACTGATTGAAAACTGAAGCCCTTCGCGAAGCACTTTGACCAGGTCCTCTCAATGCAAACGGTGTCCAGAAAGGGAACTGTATCGCGGAGATGAATGATACGATTGGCGATTGTTCGACCAGGGCTATGCCAAGTTCACGACGAAATATCGTTAGACAGTCACTGAGAAATTCAGCAAAAAGAGACATCGCAAGACTAGAGCGATTTTAATGTCCAAATGTTTCACTCAAAAGTAATCTACAACTTCTCTCTTCTTCAAACATCGGCATTGTAAGTTGTTAGTCAGTCAGGTTTTTTTGTGCCAACATGAGGTTTATAGGTGGACCTTTATTTAGCAGGGCCTGAAGTTTCGACTTCTCGTCACCTTCAGAGGCCAATTGGATCCACCGTAAGCGCTCATGTTCGCCCACGTTAGTTAGCCAGTAGGGACGAATCTCATCTGTTGGCACAAAAACCTAACGCACTCAAAAGTTCTTAAAATGAAGGCGTTGAACATAATTACTCATATATTATATCTATACAAGCATATCCAGTGAAGAAATAGTGTCTGCTGAAGCAAAATCTTCCAACAATCAAATGGCAAAGGAGAAAGGACTGTGCTAATCAATACGCTTTTCGAGATGCCCCATGCATTCTACTCCCAGGGCATGTCAAGTCGGAAAAGCGCATGTAGGGTGACCACACGCAAAATAGAGGCGGGGGAATAATGGCGATCCATTGGCTCGATCCAACTCCATTTTTAGTGTTCATTAAACGTGTTATGGTTAGTTTACGTTCCTTGTCGCTCGGTTGCAAAATGCAAATGTCGGTGGTTGTTAATTGCCAGAAGGCGCAAGGTATACTGCTTCTCGGAGATGCCCTAGGTCCTCTCAATGCGTCTTCCTCAGACGACTGTAGAGCGGCGTCTACAGTTTCAAATGTATGAACTATTGAAGGAGTGGCGCATAGAAAGAACACTGTTTTGAGCAGTGAGAGAGCGGTTACTTGTTCAGGTTGGGCTACCGTCAAAGAAGGAAGAAGCCATCACGAGCCCGAAGACAAATGAGGAGCTGAAGGAGATCATGAATCGGGCGTATTCGGACGATCCAAACGCCTTCACCCTGAGTCAGGTATTCGCAAGCAACGGCTCTTAAACGGCTAGCGAGTGAAGGTATCTTCGCTCTTATTCAGGAAATAATAGTTTCCCTCGGGTCGCTTGTTCGAACAGAGCCGAAACTTTTCGTGGAGATGTTCAGGCTGCGTATCGGCCTCATCATTCAGGTACGCCGGTTTCTGAACCCTAAGCTCCCAGCGAATTGGGACTGTAGCGAAAGCCTCTGTACAGGTCCTAGCGTCCGAGCTGGCACGCATCAGAAATTATTCGGCAGCGGACGCAGCCGAAAACCTGATGACCATCAGCCCATTCGAACTGAAGTCGATGTTGTTTTCGTTGTTGAGTGGACGACTTCTGGAGGAGTAAGTGTGAATTTTGGCGGCCCTACGCAGAAGAATGAGGTCAGGTACCCAAAGTCTTCTCACATTAGGTTTGTCGACGACTGCGACGCGGCGAAGGAGACGAGAACCGGCATAGGAAGTTTCAGAAGGCATATTGAAGAGCGCAAGGTAAGTGTTCTTACTTTTGCCCATGCAAGACGTGCTAGTTTCGGCGATTTCAGTCGATGCGCAAGTCGACGCGATACGTGACGGTGGACAAAATCGAGGAGAAACCCGAGGTCGAGAGTACGCCGCCCACCGACGAGGAGGAAGAGTGCGAAGACGACTTTCAGTTCGGCATCTGGCTGCGGCATCGTCGCATCGACGGCGCCCTGAATCGTGTGCCGAACAATTTCTATGCGGTATGGCTCAGATTATTCAGATTTCCCTCTGTAGACGTCGTTGCTGTGTGATTTCTTGACTGCTTGAGGTGAGCTCGACCTCATTGCAGACCCTTTGGGATACCGTAAACCGACTGCCGCATGGTATCCGAATCAACGACAACATCCTGCACTGGGGCCTGACGCAAGAGATGACTCGACGTGAGATGAAGTTCGCGCTGGAAGTCGAACAGGCGCTGAATCGAATCGCTGAACCCGAGTACAGAGAGATGATGAGTGGTCCTCAACCACAGACACGTGTAGTTTTGGCGATTCGATTCATCCTGCTTAGGTAGTGGAGGCACTGTGGCTTTTGGGAAGACTGGATCGCCTTGTCCAGAGCGACCAACCAAATATTCCTCGGGATCGCCCACTGGACATCGATGCTCTGCTCAGGAAAGCGAATGAGATATTTGTCGACCATAATGTAAGCCTTGATTTCATTTATGTCTTAAATAGAATTAGGAAAAGCCCTTACTCTATGAGGGCCTCGAGCCCTAGTCCCTGCTCACCGGGCAGGATGCTCTACACCTTACATCACCGGCGCTGTTTGATCGAGCACATCCACACCGTAGTATAAGCCTTTAACCAATTTTGTTTTAAATTAAGGGTTAAAATTTTATAAAATTTCAAGGAATGTGTTTAAATTTGTGGGCATGTGAGTTGGAAATTCTCAAGGTCATACCAAATTTTCTTTAAACAGCAAATATTTTAATCCACTTACAAGGCAAGGGTCTGAAGCGCATGTCTGGACGGAGCGAGCGAGTCATATAGGAAGAATCTCCACCTCTAAATTTATATAAAAATGTGTTTCTTTTTTTGCCAAGTCGTTAAACCCAAAGAAGGGGTCCATGAAGTTACTATGGAATCGGCGCTTTATGACAGCTAGTGGTTCCTTGCATGCCCGCGATTCCATTGCCGGCAAGCGGCTCGTAGCGCAGTAGATAGTGCCTTTACTTCATGCGAGGGAGGTCGGAGGTTCGGTTCTCCTGCGTTGCTGTATTTTTGCATTTGAACGGATTGGTTGGGATTTGAAGGATTGTTACGTCTGTACCATTTTCAGTTTTTTTTTTGCGCAATTTTGCAGCTGCATGCTGTGGTGAGTAGCTTTCTTGCAACTTGTTTATTACTGACTGGTTTTTTAACCGGAAGGCAATGAAAAAGCTCTTCATCATTTAAAAGTTCAACACCAGTGATACACAGGCATAAAGTATATGACGCAGAAGGACTGGGCACAATACGGGCAACGTATAAAAAACCGGTTAGTAATCAACATATCGCAAGAAAGTTACTCCACAGCATGCAACTAGAAAATGAGCAAAAAACGGCTGAAAATTGTATGGACTTCAAGATCCCTCAAATCTCAACCAGCCAGCTGAAATGCGAAAATGACGCAACACAAGAGAACCGAACCTCCGACCCCCATCACATGAAGTAAAGGCACTATCCACTGCGCTACGAGCCGCTTGCCGGCAGTGGCATCGCGGTCACATAAGGTACCCCAGCTGTCATAAGGCGCCGATTCCATAGTAACTTCATGGACACTCTCCTTGGGTTGGACGAATTGGCAAAAAGGAAACGCATTTTTATACTGATTGAGGGGTGGAGATTTTTCCTATATGACTCGCTCTCCCGGTCCACACACACGCTTCAGAACCTTACCTTGTTAGAAAGCGTCTGGTTTTATCCGTAGGTCACTTGTATTGATTTCGACGGCATTCATATTGATTTCGAAAGCGTCCGGCTTGCTTTAAAAAGTGTCCAATTTGATCTGAAAATGATGCACATGGATGAAAGTGGTATCCATTCATACTACCGCGTTGTTGAGGTAGAGACATCCACGCGTCTCTCATTTCTGACCAAGTGTGTTCATACTAGATATTCCTTTCAGCGCGACATGGGCACGATAGTGCTGGAGTGCTGCGCCTCCGGGAGGAAATGCGATGGCGCCCGCGGCCTGTGTCGCCATCTGTACGACTCGGCTCCGGCCGGTGAGTTCGGTACGAGCCACTACATCATCAAGGCGATGATCATGATGTTCACCTGAGCCGGCCTAGACAGTCCCCTATTGCTGTCCGGCCCCATAACGAGGTATTGTGTAGTTGAGTACTAGTCCATATAGCACCTTTGGGTCCGGTGTAGCCGCCTAGCATGGGCCCTGAATCTCACAGCACAGTTCTTACGTTGTCAGTTTGCTCAAGTTCTCAAAGACACTGATGAACGCATTTCGATTTCGGTGTGGTTGATTCCTTTTTATTCTGGTTGTCTTGAATGTAGATGCACTGGTTCTAACCTGAAGTATTATGAAGGTGGTGATATTCTTCCGCCTTCGTGGAATGTATAGCCCCCTAGGAGTTGTATGTCGTGATAAAGAGTTGTATGTAGCTTCGCTGTAGGTCTATAACCGAGTACTTCTGATGAAAATCTAGTCTGTTTGGTGCTTTCCTGGGTGCTCACACATTATACGTAGTACGCGTAACTAACCCACGCACATAACCGTATTGATAGTTTTGTTGTCGGAATGTAATAAAGTGCGATTTACTGTGTAAAATATGTGGAGGCTATAGCCGTCTTATATCATTCTGTAAAGAAAGTTCCCCGCCACTCACTTTAGCGTCCCGCCAAATGTTTGAAAAGTGTTTCTGGAACCTTTTACCAACAACGCATAGACTGACCTACGACCTATGTTTACCACTATTGTCGTCGTATACTGCTACGACTCTGGATGTTTTTATAGCGACGAAACCTCACATTATGGTAACTACAGATCATATACTAAGCAAGACATAATATACATGTTAGATTACTTGTTAAACAACTCCTATTGTATAGTAGGTAGTTCCGTTTACAAACAGATAAAAGGCGTTCTACAAGGTGGAAATGCAAGCCCAGTTATTGCCGACTTAACACTTTCATTTTTTTGAATACAAATATACAATGAACAAATTCCTCCCCAGTAAGGCCCCGTTTATACTTCGTCGCGGCGCGACACGATGGCCATGCAAAACGGCAAATTGATCGATCGCGTCGCATGATCAATATGGCCACTATAGGCCCATGCACACTTCTGCGACACCGCGGCGCGGCAAGTGGTGCGACGGCTACCTCCGCGAAATCCGGCGGTCGCGTTAGAGCATCGTTACAGGCAACGGGACCAACGTCCCAGTGCATGTCGCGCCGCCAGGAAAGATTTGAAGCATTCCAGCCTGCGGCTCTCAGCGCGGCGTCGCGTGCGATAGCCGCCGCGACAGCCGCAGGAGTGTGCATGCCTCCCCCCTGCGGCACGTGTCGCAGTGTCGCGCCGCGGCCGTCGCGGCCCTATCCTTCATCATGGCCGCGCCGCGCTGTCGCAGAAGTGTGCATAGGCCTTATACGTGGCGTCGCGTCGCGCCGCGACGAAGTATAAACGGGGCCTAAGGAGTTTCCCCCGTTCAGGTACATGGACGACATACTAATTATGCATAATTTAGAACATAATTGTATAGATGGTACTATATCAAGCACTTATATGTCTTTGTCTAGGAATGTCTTGTCTAGAAATCAGTAGAACTAATGAAAATTCTGCTGAATGTAGTTTCTTAGATTTAGCTATTAACATTTCCGAAGGAGCATTATATACCAAGCATAATAAAACAGACTAATTTAACTTTAAAGTGATAAGGTTTCCACACTACGACTCATATATAAGCTATCCCCTATAAAAAAACTATAATTTATACTGAAACCCTTCGCATATCGCGTAATTGCACCAAAAAAGATGAGTTCATAAACAGGCTTAGCAGCTTGGTATCCTCTCTTATTGAACTGAACTATAATAAAAAATTATTGTGCAAGGTGTACTGAAGTGCATTCTTCATAACAAAAGCATCAGCTGCAAGTATTTTTTTTTATAGACTCATATAAAGAAACACTCAATTTCATTCAAACGCTGCTAGATCTATTCTAGCCCCTTAGCGGTCAACCACGTTGTTTACCCGCTGCAAAGATCACCTCTGGCCTAATAAACAATGGCCTTTACTATCCCCCGCCACACTTGACTTAGAGGTGTGTATAAACTATACTTATGCTCGAATGACCCATTCGAATAGGTATTCGAATGATTTTCATTCGAATTTGAATATTCGAATTCGAGTATTCGAAAAATCGCGTTTTTCGAATGTATTCGAATTCGAATGTTCAGAAAATCGCGTTTTTCGAATGTATTCGAATTCGAATGTTCAAAAAATCGCGTTTTTCGAATGTATTCGAATTCGAATATTCAGAAAAATCGCGTTTTTCGAATATATTCGATTTCGAAGGCTCGAAAATTTTCGGTATTCGAAACCATTCGAATATTCGCAATTTCCCAGAAAGCAAAAATTATTCAAGTATTCGAAAAGTGTCATTCGAATGCCCAACAAGAATTTGTGTATCGGCGTATTTTGAAAAGGCTTGGTGGGTTTCTCGGGTAATTTGGGTCGCCAAAACGGTTCTGTCTGTGAATCAAAGCTGTGGTACGATGGTGGCTCGGTGCCCGGATACTGAGCGCCTCATCGATACTAGTCACTTCCCGAAAAGCCTTCCTGTTAAGAGGGAGAACTTCCACAACGTCTTACAATGTTGAATTGCAAAAAATTTTCCACGGAGAATCGCTGCAGTGGTGAATGACCGATCGGGACCTGTAATCGTCGCCACCCCGATTGATGAACTCGGAGAGAAAACCACTTTCACCGATAAAAGTATGGATAGTATCAACCGATATTGATTGCCTGATCAATCTATGACATGGTCTTCTGAATTAAGGCGCTCGCTGGAGACGTCTGGATATTTTCCAGTATTTTGTGTACCTATTCTACGCTAATTTTATGCATCTGTTCCTGTCAGTAATTTCTGACGCATCGACGATCGACAGCTCTTAGCGCGCTCCTATATAGTATCAGACGTTTTTTAGATCTTAGAGTATGGACATAAGGGTTAGTTTGATCTGGACCAGTTTTGCATTCCACTCAAGCAGTTCTGGAAGCTATTTTCGCCGTAAACGTAATAACGTAAAGGATGAAGGACAGCAGAAGGAAGGATAAAGGTAAATTCTTGTTTGGGAGGTACCAAGCATTCCACATTTATTACTGCGGCTGTGCAAAGCGGCCGAGGAAGAGTAGGAATTGTTAACAAAAAAATTGAAAATGATGGTTCAAGCGGCGTTTCAAACGGACGTTATTTGTCCTTCACGCTGCAGTTAAGAGTCTGAGACCACAAGCTAGCAAATGCCTGCAGGATGGGCGTGAGGGTCAACAGGGTGCGCTTCTGTCTTCTGCCACGTCGGGTGTCTCCTGGTGCAGAAGAGTAACTCATGAAGTCGGCTTTGTAATTTTCGTCACGCTATGCTCTTCTGCTCTTTCGTGGTCTGAATGCTCTGCTTCTGGATTTCGTTTCTGCAACGACTACAGTTCCGCAAAAGCTATATTATAAGGTAGGACTTCACAAAGGGGAGATGGCGTAGGTCGGCCGGATGTTATCGATCGATTTTATCGATTTTTGTTCTGAATTGGCCATTTGAAGTGGGATTTGCATAGATACGTCGGCCGTATGCCGGACTTCACAAAGGGGAGGAAGTGTATGTCGGCCGGATGTTATCGATCGATCTATTTTTCTGAAGTTTACCGTAGTTTATCAGTATGTTGGCTGGAGAATAATTACATTCACAGGTTCATCGCAAATAAGAAATATTTATTCATACCACTTACTTGGGTGAATCACCAGAACGAAATGAGACTGGCCCTCATGGGTAGCCTATTCCTAGCTACTTGTTATACATTTTGTGGCTGCAAAATCGACAGTGTGATATTTCACATTTGTAGATGAGCAGGAGAGACTTGCTACAGTTTTACATGTAGTACTTTGTCGTCAGTCCTTCATTAGCTGCCGCTAGGCAAAAGCATTGTTTCATGAAAGTTCTTTAACAGTCAGTCTACCACCAATTTCAAAAAGGATTGTTTTAAAGTGACCTAGAAGCTTACAGCGGCTCAACCAGATAATGTTCCCTTCAAATGTGTTGTAAACCTTTCGATTGTTCCTCATAAGCAGCAATTAACAAAACACTAGTATTCCTTTGAGAAAAATTCGTATTCCAGTAAGCAAGGAAATTAGACGCTTCCATAAGCCCTTTGATCGTTCTACGTGTAAGTTCTCTATCTCATTTTTACGACTCACATGGGGGTTTATGAGATGCCTGTCGATAAAAACCTCGTGCTTAACTAGGAAGGGATCCGTTATGTATTGCTTCCCTTTTCTCTTCTGTGTTGCCTTCTATCATGTCTATAATACAGCCTGATTTTTCATTCGAATTCGAATATTCGAATCGAATATTCGAATTCGAATATTCGAAAAATCGCGTTTGTCGAATGTATTCGAATTCGAATGTTCAAAAAATCGCGTTTTTCAAATGTATTCGAATTCGAATATTCAAAAAATCGCGTTTTTCGAATGTATTCGAATTCGAGTGTTCAGAAAAATCGCGTTTTTCGAATATATTCGATTTCGAATGCTCGAAAATTTTCGGTATTCGAAACCATTCGAATATTCGAAATTTTTGGGAGAGCATAAGTATAGTATAAACCCGAGTCTCGGCGCCTAGGACGTACTACAGCTCGCTGCCCTACTGATGATCATCAGGGAGATACCTGTAGTACCACTATACCGCTATACTATATTGCAGTAATGAATCCTGTATAGGGCTAAGAGGTGAAACAAGATATCATCTGCACATTCATAGAATAAAACGGCATGCAAGCTTACTTACGGCAGAGATCATCGTTCTCGACTGCAAGCAAGTTCGACTGCTTCTGCTTTATGAGTCCACAAAGCAAAGCAGTGCAGGACTCGTGTTGGATAACAGGTGTGGAACGATGGGTCCTGCCACTTCCTCCTTCGACACAGCGAAAGTATGGTTCCAGAAGAAGAGGAACGGAAGCTTTCACCTGGAGGACCAACCACGGTCTAGAATGCCACTTGCAGTGAATCAGCAGCGCCTTCTGGAGCTGCTTCAGGAGGATCCCCGGCGTTGCACCCATGAACTGGCAAAGAAACTGGGATGCAGTCACATTACCATAGCTGAACACCTGCGTGGCCTTGTGAAGGCATACAGATATGGTGCATGGATACCGCATGGACTTACAAGGAGAGCCTCCAAAATGTCGGTGAGCTTTTGCGATGCAATTTTTACAGGATGTAGGCTCCCGTGTCGTGTATAACCGTCACTAATTCTTTCAGAAGGCGCGAGCGCGAGGTTGATCACGCCCTGCTGCCGCCCAACCAATGTGGTCGGTTGGCGCAGTGGGTAGCGATGTCGCCTCTCAGCCGGACTAGGTGAGTTTTACGGTTCGACCCCCGACGTCGCCATGGTTTTTGCATACATCGAGTCGTTATTATTATGTGCTTGCGTGATCACAGGGTCAATTTGTACACGATTAATGTTTTTAGTAAGTAAATGTACCCTTTTTCTGCTTTTATTTGAGCCACCTCCAATGGATTGTACTTGCACCGTACCATGTCAACAACGATACCATAAATGCAAACAAACACATACACTTCAAGGGATAGTTCATGAATTTGGTTTCATACTGGTAAACACTTTCACTTACTAAAAGGATTAATCGTGTACAGATTGACTCCTGTGATCACTCAAGCGCATAAAAGTAACAACCCGATGTGTGCAAAAACTATGGCAACGGGGTTAAACCATAAAAACCACTCGGTCCGTCCGAGAAGCTACATTGCTACCCACTGCGTCAGCCGACCACATTTGCTTGGGTGGAAGAAGGGCATAATGAATATTGTGCTCGCGCTTCCACACGCTTTTTTTTTCGACCACGGAAGAGCAATCCGAAAAAAACTAACTACGGCTTTGGACTCCCCACACAGGACACTACATGCTGTAAAAATTGCATCGCAAAAGCTCACCGCGAGTTTGGAGGCTCTTTTTGTTAGCGGCCACCAGCACCGTGTGTGCCAGGATGCGTACGTGAACTTCTTGACTTTACGGCGGAATTTTTCTTGGCTCGAGATCCTGGTCACTGGCGACGAAGAGTGGGTGGCCTACGTTAACCAGACGCGAAAGCGTCATCCACTCGCGGCGAAGCAGGGATTCCCACGCCAAGACCGGAACTTCACCCAAAAAGGGGATGCTCAGTGTCTGGTGGATTTGCAAAGAAGTCATTCACTGGGATCTGCTACCTGCAAACGCCACTGCTTCTAGCGATGTCTACTCAGGCAGATGGATCGCATTGCGGCAGCTCTTCTTGGGAAACAAAACGAGATCTCCTTCCTTCTCGACAGCGTTCCAGTTGCAAGGGAGACTCAGAAAAGACTCCAGTGTTTCGGATCGCATGATCTGCCCACCCACCGTATTCACCGGACCTCGCTCCAACTGACCACCTTCTGTTTCTTTCGTTGTCGAACCATTTACAGGAGAAGCAATTTCACGACACCTTCTGATAGGGAGCATCTTGAGAAGTTGCAAAGGAGACTCAGAAAAACTGATTATCTTGAGAAGTGCCTTACTGAGTTTTTCTCGTCAAACCCCAGGAATTCTTTAGAAGCGGGACCTACAAAGTACCTTACAGATGGCGATATGATGTATACAATTATGATGTATATGCTCATTAGTTGTTTTATGTGTGAAAGGAGAGAAATAATTAAAAAAAATCCGCAAAGGGCGGGTTACTTCCCTTATAACCTAATGGTTAGTAGCTATCTAGCACTATATAATTGAGTAAGCGGTCAATGACGTTTGAGTGATCTAACCTAAGTAAGATACGCCGCATCATCAATAGTGGGAGCGATCGAGTGATCTAACCTGGGTGAGATACGCCTCATCATCTACAGCGCAGGCAAAATTTGCTATTGAAGGTGGGATGTTGCTGCAGCAGGGGAAGTGCAGCCCTTTACTGCTTAACATAACAGCTCCTACGCGCGTTTCTGACCGTCCAGATTCAGAAGCCGACTTCGTGCCATTAGCATGAGAAGACTACTAAAGGGGTGAGAGTAGAAGGGGACTTCGAGGATGGAGAACCGACAGCAGCCAGGAGGAACCTGGAGGAAGAATCGGGGTGGGAAGGGGGTCGATAGAGGGAACCATGAAACAGGCCAGGAGGTGGCACCGAGAAGGGTTTAGGCAATGAGGGACCAGCAAGGAGTTACCAATAAGGTGGAGGGGCAGTAAGGAGGATCAGCAAGAGGATCCATTACCAGTAAGGATTTATTGTAGAAGCTGTGACACCGATGTCGCGCAATGGGCGTTTGCTCCCCGTCATCGTGTGAGCGTGCGAGGGCTACTTAATTGGGGTAGAGTAGTAAGGAGGATCTCGAGGAGGATGTACCTGGAAGAAGGAACCTTGAGGTGGGACCAGGACAGGGGACCAACAAGAAAGGAGCCGTAAATGAATTCATACGAGGAACAAGGAATCTGCTATATGCATGGCCTATTCATGCTCGACACAGCGGCGACTGCGCGCGCTTCCGAGCTTCTGGATCCATAAGATGGGCCCCCTACGTCGCGCAACAAGCGTACTGATTCTGAATATGTGTCACCGACGTCTGCCGTTAGCATGGGAGAACCACTAAGGGGATGGTGGAAAAGGGTGGTAAGGGGGACTTTTGGGGTGGAGTTGGGACCAGAAAGATGGGGGAGGGGGCTAAAAAGGGAGAGGCAAGACCATTAAAGGCGGACCAGCAATTAGATCCAGTAAGAAGAAGCGATATCGTTAGCTGTTGAGCATGAGAACGGTTGCGGAGTTTATAAGCCTTTATTAAATATTAACAGTTTGACCATTTTGAATAAACACAAATATTACAAAATAAAAAATAAATTAAAAGTAGATAACGACTCTCAAATCCCTGCAATTTATTGTCTACCAAAACTACATAAAAACCCAATAAGTTTTAGGTTCATAACAGGAGCTTCTAAAAGTAGCATTAAAAACTTAGCGTTACAACTACAACAAATATTTACTTTTATTAAAAACCATTTCATAAACTACTGTAATATAATTACTAATCGTAATAAATCAATTAAAACATATTGGGCGATTAATAATACAAACATTGCTTATGAATTGAATAGAATACACAACAACAGTATAAAAGTATACTCAGCTGATTTTAAAGATATGTTTACCAGCTTGCAACATACAATTATTCTAAATAATATTATGGATCTAATTAAAATTTGTTTTAAAAACTCAAACAATAAATACATAGCATGTATAAAAAATAAAGTGTTTTATACTGATAATGATTTGTTAAGTATGAAATATAACGTATTCAGCAGACAAGATATTATTTACTGTGTTGAGTATTTACTTAAAATAGTTATTTTTTGTTTAATTCAGTTATTTTTCAACAGAATAAAAGTGTTCCTCAAGGAGGTAATTTTAGTCCATTATTAGCCGACTTGACTTTATCTGTACTTGAATATCATTTTGCCAAGACGTATAGAGATGATAAATCTATTTTCATACCATACAGATATATGGATGACTTACTAGTTGTACATAATCTAAATGAAGAAGCAGTTGATAATATCTTAAAACATGTCTACAAAGATACATTAGAATTGAAAAAAAACACATGTTAACGAATACTATTGTAATTACTTAGATATTACTTTAAATGTAAAAAATGGAATGATAGAAACCAAATTGTACAACAAAACTGACGACTTCAACTTCAAAGTCTTAAGATTTCCCCAAAGTTCTTCAGCAATATCAATAAATGTGAAAAAAGCTGCTATGTTAACAGAAACACTAAGAATAGCCAACACATGTTCTAAATTGGATTCTTTCATTGAAAGAATCATTGAACTTAAAAAAATATATATACATAATGGATATACCAATGATTTTATAATAACAAACATATTTAAATGTATACATAAGAATAATTTTATTTGTTATAAATATAAATTTAACGAAAATAAAAAGAGTTATATGCAATAATTAAACAAAATATAAACAATTAAAAACGAATGTGATAATAACATTTTATCAGGCTCGTACATGATATACGATAAGGATAAAGGATAAAGGACGGCGTTACTCAATCCCTTCTGGGATGCGCCAGCGCATTCTACTTCTACGGGATGTCGTGGAGGCCACACGAATGCGTATTTGGCCATACAATGACTTGCGGTGGCCAGCCGATGAACAAGTCAGCGCTCTATCCTTCCCAGACAAGTCTGGTACCAATTCACCGACCCCATAGGGATGGAAGGCTTGGTTGGCCTGGGCGGGAAATCCGAACCAGGAACCTGGTATCGGGTGCACGCGACAGTCGCGCCTCCTACGACTGCGCTACACGCGCCCTGCGCTACACGCGCCCGATAATATTCTGAAATTATATAATAACTTGTTAAGACCCTTAGTAATATAAGCTTTATATGTGTTATAAATACCTATCATATGAAAAATATTATCTGATAAAGTTGATAAATTATAAATGTTCTTCATAAATCAGTCTGGAAAACAAAAATTTTATGTCACCTATTCCACTTACTTTACTACACATAAGATATCTACCACCAATTGTACTTATTTCACTTCACATAATGATACATACCACTATATACCACTGATACTGTGCACTTCAAAACACCGAATCATATGATATCTATCTATCTACCACTATATAATTGAGTTAGCGGTCGATGACGTTTGAGTGATCTAACCTAAGTGAGATACTCCGCATCATCCACAGCGAAGCGGTCGAATGATCTAACCTAAGCGAGGTACGCCGCATCATTCACAGCGAAGCGGTCGAATGATCTAACCTAAGTGAGGTACGCCGCATCATCCACAGCGAGAGCGATCGAATGATCTAATCTAATCGTGAGATGCGCCTCATCATCTACAGCGGGGGCGGTCGAGTGATCTAATCAAAGTGAGATATGCCTCATCATCTACAGCGCGGGGCGAAGCTTACTATTGAACGTGTGATGTTGCTGCAGCAGGGGAAGCGCAACCCTTTACTGCTTAACACAACAGCACCTACACCAGTTTCTGGCGTCCAGATTCGGAAGCCGACTTCGTGCCATTAGCATAAAAAGACCAGGAAAGGGGGAAGAGTAGAAGGGGGGGGGGGGGCTTCGAGGGTGGAGAACCGACAGCGATCAGGAGGGAGCGACCTGGAGGGGCATCGAGATGGGGGGGGGGTCGATAGGGGACAGTGAAGCAGGTCAGGAGGTGGCACCAAGAAGGGTTTAGGCAATAAGGAGGGACCAGTAGGGAGTTAGCTATCAGAGGGGGGGACAGTAAGGAGGATCAGCAAGGGGATCCATTGAAACCGGATTTAGAAGATGTGACACCGATGTCGCGCTATGGGCGTTCGCTGTCGTGGTGTCGTGAGCGTAGGAGGGCTACTTAATTACGGTAGAGTAGTAAGGAGGATCCCGAGGGGGGGAGGAATCACCTGGAGGAAGGGACCTGAAGGCGGGACAGGACGGGGAACCAAAAAGAAGAGAGCCGTAAGGGATTCATACGGAGAACAAAGAATCTGCCATATGCATATCTTCCTCATGCTCGACACAGTGACGAATGCGCGCGCTTCTGAGCTTCTCGATCCAGAAGACGGGCCCGTGCAAAAAGAGTCGTGATTCGAATACACGTCACCGACGTCTGGCGTGTGCATGGGAGGACCACTAAGGGGTGGTCGAGATGGGCAGTAAGGGGGACCTCCTAGGGTGGAGGAGGAGAGCGACCACGAGGAAAGGAACAACCTGGAGGAGGGGCAGGATGGAGAACCAGCAAGAAGAGACCAGTAGGGGACAATAGTGGAAACAAAGAAGTGGGCTAGGAGTTGAGTCCAGGAAGGTGGGGGCTAAAGAGGGGGGGGGGGGGAAGACCAGTAAAGGCAGACCAGCAATCAGATCCAGTAAGAAGAAACGTGTTGCGAATCGGTGGCCCCACTCGCGAGGGAACATGCCCCTGTTGAGTGTGGTCCCCCATTCACCCCGTGGTGCTACGAGGTAACCAGGAACCCAGGACCCAGGGGACATACGGGGGACCCCATGATGTGAATAGGCCACGCCCTTCCCTGGCAGACGGGGGCCCCGCGTGGTGACTTCTCCCCCATCGCGCTGGACAGCGCCTGGATTGACGCACGCCCGCACCACGCACCAGCCGCGGGTGCCTACAGGCATGCTGTATTGACCCCGGACTGTATTGAGCACACACAATCCCGAATACTACATGATGACCCCATGGTACCCAACTACAACACTAACCCCTAACTGACCCACTAACAGCAACAGCAAATATACACAGCAACATTAATAGGAGACTCACCACCTTCCTCGTCGTAGAGAGCACAATAGATACATCCCCGGTTTATTCCATACATCAGCATCAGAATACCACATGAGAATAATATAGGAGTCGGATACTAGATAATATGGAATACAGGGTAGATGGGACCGCTCCGGCTGGAAAGACTGTAGTGGCTATCCGAGGTCAGGCGAGCCCCATCCAGGCTCGCCGTCCTCCCTGTATTGCAGCCGGCTGTAGTGCGACGTGAGGAGCGGCAAGGCTCCGCTCAGGCGATCCCCGGAATGATGATGAAAGCGGGCTCACAATGGCGGCGCCCCAGAGCCGCGCCCGCGCAGCCGCTCGACGTGTCGACGGAAGTATAGAATGAGCCGGGCGGGGGGCGGCGCACCGCGGTCCTCGCCGACCAATAGCGTGCGCGGGCAGGCCTAGCCTCGGGAGCGGGCTGCCGTATCCGCTCGGGGGTCCCGAGCGGATACAGCAGCCCGCGGGAGTTTGAATATAAGGGAGCGAACCATCGCATTCGCGACAAAACGAGTGAGGGGGAACCTGGCTCCGGAATACATGTCAACGATATCTGGAAACGCTAGCTGTTGAGCACGAGATCGGTTGTTGAGGAGCAACCTGAGGGACAGAAGTACTGCGCAGCACAAACTAATGACCTTAATGGCCGGTTCGGAGAGAATGCCCATGATGAAGGTGCCGAAGTGATGAACGGCTTGATGCCGATAAAGTACGCACCAGGTCCTAGATGTAAGCGAATTTTAAGTTTCACAAAAACACTATCCATAGGTCAGTGATGCTGCAAAGTCGCGCGAAGCGCGCAAGTGCGAGACACGCCGTTAGGCGTGTCGGAGCACTTGTACTACCATAAAATAATAAGTGATATAGAAGTACTTTCATTTATAAAGATAGTTCAACGCAAAATGGTTGTGCACCGAAATTGCATGTGAGTTATTTTTATTTTATTTTTAAATAAAAATTTATATAATTATATTGAATTAAAAATAAAAATAAATTAATCCTAGATATATGCTATATAAACTTATTTGTTTATTTAATTTTTAATAAATAAAATTAATAGATAAAATTAATAGATAAATAAAATAAAAGAACACAGATTAAACCGGTCATCAAAACATATTTATATAATACATATTTATATAAAATATATTTATAAGGGGCGCGTGTAGCGCAGTCGGAGGAGGCGCGACTGTCGCGTGCACCCGATACCAGGTTCCTGGTTCGGATTTCCCGCCCAGGCCAACCAAGCCTTCCATCCCTCCGGGGTCGGTGAATTGGTACCAGACTTGTCTGGGAAGGATAGAGCGCTGACTTGTTCATCGGCCGGCCACCGCAAGTCACTGTATGGCCAAATACGCATTCATGTCGCCTCCACGACATCCCGTAGAAGTAGAATGCGCTGGCGCATCCCAGAAGGGATTGATTAACGCCGTCCTTTATCCTTTATCCTTTATATTTATAAGAGTTATAATTGAACAAATATTATTGAACAAATAAAAAATTATAATAATTTACCAAATTTAAAATTAATGACAGAATTAAACAAAGTCTTATTTAATGCTCCTCTTCTTCACTGAAGGGCCACGGGAGGAGCACTAAACAAAGGTTCATCTGAAGGAAGTGGCGAAACGAACCTTTCTCATGTTTTTCTATAATCTTCTCTATTTTCTTCTCCTCTCTCTCTCTCTGTTGTTATTTTATTTTCCTTTCTTTCCTTCATATCCTTATTTGTCTTCTATTGAGGGATAGAAGTGCTGTGCAGCATATACCAATGACGTTAATGGCTGGTCCGGAGAGAATAAAGGTACCGAAGTGGTGAACGGGTTGATGCCAAGACCAAGTCCTAGATGCTAGCTAATTTTATGTCTTACAAAAGCTACTTTCCATAGGTGAGGGATGCTGCAAAGTCGCGCGAAGCGTGCAAGTGCGAGACACGCCGTTAGGCGTGTCGGAGCACTAAATAAATTTTAAGGTTCACCTCAAGGTCTGAAATTTAACTTGAAGTCGTCTACGTCATTTTATATTACCGATTTTTTCCTAAAATTGGCGCAAACGTTTGTGTTTACCAAAACTATAATATTAAGTGGGGTACACGGTAGCGCAGCCGGCAAGAGGAGTTGGTGGCTGCTGCGTACGCTCCAAATCAAGGTTCTTGGTTCGGATTTTGGATTAAGCCGCTCAGATCAACCAAGCCTTCCATCCTTCTTGCATCAGTGAATTGCCAACGGATTTGTGCGGGAAGGATGGAATGCTCACTGTCCATCTGGTTGATCGTCGCAAGTCGCTGCATTGATGAAATTCGCACTCAAACTGCCTCTACGATATTGCCGTAGACGTAGAATGCGTGGCGCACCCCAAAAGGGATTGAGCAACGCCGTCCTTTATACTTTATTTGTGAACCGCCATCTACTTTTTTGCATGCGAACTTTCTGCAGACATGGGTGTCGAGTTTTCCTGAGAAAATCACGACGACGCGTGTATTCAGAGGAGCGATCCCCATGGGACTGGTCCAGTGGTTTGATACGTGTTTCCGCCCGCTTTGTCTCCACGACGAGAGCCCGTGATGGCCAGCACTTTGCGGTCGCGTCCGTCGGGGGAATTCCGTCATGATTGTCATTATTGCATCGGCAGGCGAGCCAGACACAGATGCGCGACGGCGGCCGATGCGGTCAACGGCGGCTCCGCTCTGAAACATATACGAAAAGGGGCGGCGCCGGAGGCAATGAGCGCACGAGAAATCACGCACCGACTTCGCTAAGCGCCGACACTGAATTCGTCGCGCGCGGTTCACTTCGGCTCGTTGACGCTCGAGAACGTCGTTGGAGATTCCGCTCAATTTCTTGTGTCATGCCGTCATGAATTAGGATTACCCAATCGAAAAATTTAATGCTCATTTGATTTATTTGTGCAAAATAACGCGCATAGAAGCACATTTGGCAGAACAAAAATCACGAAGAAAAAAAATTCAACAATTAAGAACAAGAACAGCCATCATATTTGATTTTCGGTGAGGCTAAAAACCTATAGGAAAAATAATAGTATAATATATTCAATAAATATAAATCAGGTAAAAACAAGTTGAAAATAAAATTTGTTGATTTATTTAATTGCACTCGAGCGTGCACTACAACGCCAACAAAATTATCAAGCATACAAAACAATCGCTGAAAACAGCTGATCGTTGAACGTTAAAATTCATTCACCTCACAAAGGAAATTCCTGTGACAATAAACTAATAAGTAACAAAGTAATGAAATAATACTGCATTTTTATGAAACCTTGCATTTTTTGCAAGCATTAGTGCGTTTTTAAATTGCACACCTTAAAAGAAGCACAAGCCAATTAATACGGCTACTTTCTGAAGAAATTATAATAAGTATTCAGGCGAAACCGAATCAATCGAGTGTAAAATGCAAGATTTCGGACGAGTGCATGGCGCATTCGATGCCGCTTATTTGTCAGAAAATTTCCTTTTTTAAGCTTTTATACGAGCCTTTAACTTTTCTGGTACCTTTATTGTGAGCAAATTTATAACCTTTGAAACGGTGTATACATTTTTTTTTGGGACACCCTGTATTTATCTCAGAAAATTACCTTGCTATTTTCATCAGGCTTGTTGTCGATTCTGAAGATATTTAATTATTTTTTATCTGTTTATTGCAGGACCTTATGCGCTTTGCAATCAATGAGACAAACTTGGAACAATAGTAGATAGTATGATTCTCATTCGTCTCAGACCATTTATCGTTAGTAAAAATGTTCGTTCAGTTCAAAAAAATCGTCATCGATCAAAATCGTTACTTGTGCTTGTTTATTTATTTAGTTAATTTGATCTCTATCACAACGGCATAAATACGTATCTGAGTGTTTTTTGTTGCGAAGAGTTCAGTGTTCTTCTTCGGATTTACTTCAATCAGCGCGGCCCCATTTCTCATGACTTCTTTTGTTATTGCCCTATTGTATCTTATCAGGTCGTCCAAGCATTTTGCTCTTGGTCCTCATTTATTTCTCCTTATATTCCGTATTTAATTACGTATCCATTCAGTCATGAGGCTCGTCCATATAGTAGAGGCGTTTTAAAACGGCTTTGGAGAACTTACATTTATTTATTGTTAATTTATGCACGGTAAAGTAGAATTAACAACAGGAAATAGGTGAGCAAATGAAAAAAAAAAACGAATGAAAAGAAGAAAGAAACCAAAACAAATCCTACGAACGACACAGTAAAAAACAATTAAAATGAGACATTGGAAACGACAGACGAAGATTCTAAAAAATATCTGTTCCTGTTCACTTTTCTATTGCCAACTATTTCCTTTTTCATAAACAAACAAGCACTTCCGCTTGAGCGCGCGCTGAACCTAATTCTGAGTCCTGTTCTGTCCCGAATAACCCTCGATCCTCTATTGTAGCTTACCATTAGATGGGCCTCGAAAGTTGCTCTCTCTCTCATCTTCGCAGATCGTGGTGTTGTTGCAGTGCTTTTGTCATTGTCTAGGCTTCAAAACCGTATAAAACGGCACATTTGACGACGAGTCTCCTTTTGAGCTGAACTTCGGCGGTACGTGGTCTCAGAAACAGTCGGTGTTCGAAATAGATTCATTCTCCCGCTTGAACCCTTCTCTGCATCTCTTTCATCGTGTTGTGTGGTTTGACAACAGTTGTCTTAGGTAAACCAGTTCGTGAGCGCATTGTATCATTTCTCCGTTCATTTTTACGACCTCTTCCGAGCAGGGTAACGGCCTATTGAACTTCGCCCACTTTTGGCGTTCGCGTAATTCATTTCTAATTCGACTCGACCTGACACATCTGCAAGATCTCCGGCGATAATCTGTAATTCGTCGCTGTTATGGTCGCAACACAGGTTCGAGGGGGAGGGGGCATGAACAGATGAAACTTGAGGCTCTTCGAGAATGCTAGAATGATTTTGGTTCCGGAAAATTAATCACAACTTTCTTTTTTCTTTTTTAAAATTGATCTGGGTACATGTCGCGTAGGTGAGCAGCATTGGTAGGTGGGAGCACGCCAGTCAATGATAAACAAACACAGCCCAGACCGAACACATGCCAGCCCATCAGGGTACCAATTGTGCATGCTCTCTCTGAATGTCATGCCCATTCAATGCGGTCTGATTGGTTTAGGCGTTCCCACTTACCAATGCTGCTCACCTACGCGACATATACCTTGATCTGTTCCAATGTGTAAATATGCCGTTTGAGATTTTATAAAAATTTAATTGTTAAAGAAAATTGATTTAAAGCGTGGTTTAAACCGCATTAAGCAATTTCTAAAAGATTGTGTAGATCCATCCTAATCCGTGGGGCGGCACGGAATTAAAAGTTATGCAACAAGTGGACTTGACACTGACAGAGTGGACTGAAGAGAACACAATACACCTCGGTGCAAAATTATAGGTTCACCTCCCGATTTGTCCATTACTACCCGAAGAACCCCCTACTGAGGCTCAATGATGTTGCCATCGTATTCCTCCCTATCAAAAACCTCTATAGAAAAATTATAAGCAGCATATCTTATCAGTGCTGGATACCACGAACTTTTATTGAAGAAGTACCGAATAGAGACCGGCAAAATATAGGTTCACTTGATGAAATTTCCCACGCTCTCCATTTTTCTGCGCATAAATAGGTCAATAATGTGAAGCATCCCTGCTATCAATAGGTACAATGGCAAAGAACACCAAGCTTTCTACCTGTGCGCAAGCTCAAGTCGATGCTCTTCATGCGGCCGGCTTTTCAAACAGGAAAACCGCAGCTCAACTAGGGAGGTCGTTGAACTGCATCAATCGCTATCTGAAGGACACGGGGGCGTACAAGCGGAAATCGAAAGCTGGCCGTCCAAGGAAGCTGTCTGCAAGAGATGAGAGCCGCCTGCTACGGATGGCTTCCAGCAGCACCCAGTCCGCGGAGGACTTCCGACGTCATCTAGACCTCCTTGTATCGAAATATGGACACTACTACGAAGCTTGAATCGCAGTACACACGTTGTTCATCAAGTTATGAAGCGTGCTCCTCGTTTGACGGACTGCCACAAGGCCGCCAGGGTCAATTTCGTTCGTGCGCACATGAGCACGATTTGGAAGAAGGTGAGGTGAGACTGCATCTAGTCTGACATGCAAGCAGAAGTGCGTTACTCAATTTTTATGTGGTATTCTCCCACGAAAAGAAGTAGAATCTTGATGGATCGGATAGATACAGACACTACTAGGGAGAGAGGAGGGAGTATTCTCTAGGAGCAGCTACGGTGGTGGAAACCTCATGGTTTGGGCTGCGTTTTCTGGATACGGAATTGTTGCCTTGGAGTTGTCTCGTGTAAAATGGACAGTGAAATTGCTCGGAGATCAACTTCTGCCATATTTCAGAAGATTTCGTAGGCACAACCTTATTTTCCTACAAGATAATTCATCCATACACGTATCACAGTCAACTGCAGATTGGCTTAACTCCAACAGAATTCAACTTATAGAGTGGCCAAGATCTTCTCCAGATCTAAACCCGATAGAGAACTACACAAAGTGTACAAGAATGGAACCACTTACACTGCGGGTTCTGATCTGAAGAACGCCATACTTGATGCAGGGACCAATGTGGAGCAAACTGTTATTGGTAACCTTGTCAGTAGTAGGCCAAATAGAATTTTTGATGTTGTTTACAACAAAGCTGATGTAGCGAGACACTAAACTTACTTTGGCTGTAGGTACTTTTGTGATCAATCAGGTTTTTTATGAAGTGAACCTATATTATGCACCGGTCTCTATTCGATACTTCTTCAATAAAAGTTGGTGATATCCAGCACTGATCAGATATGCTGCTTAGAATTTTTCTATAAAGGTTTTTGATAGTGAGGAATACAATACAATATATGGCATACCAACAAATGTTGTGGGAAGGAAACATATTTTCCCATTACTGTTTCGAGTAAGCTGCATTTATCCTTCCAATCAAACAAAAATCACATCGAGACGGAAAGATGCATAGCGCGACCTCTTTCCTTAACACGCAAAAATTCTGTGTTCCAGAATAAGTTTCAAATCAGAAATTTTCTTTAAAAATAAAACTTTTATAAAATTTTGAAGGTTTCTAAATTTTGCTTATAGTTGGACAAAAAAATTGTTCTTACCTCTTCATAGATGTTCCAGTGTAATGTGAAAGAAGCTCGTTTTCCTTTAGAGGATGATTAATTTGATCTCAAGTCTTGCTTAGGAGAGCGTCCAATTTGATTCGAAAAATGTTAAGTTTGGTTTGAAGAATGTTCATTCTGATGAGAAAATGTAAATGTCAAAAGTTTGCAAGTTGGATTCCACTTCCCAACCCGTATTGCGCCAAGTTATGAGCTAGCAGTACAATGTCCCCACCACAAGCAAAGTATGAAAGAAAGCATCTTGTCATTCATTCGGAAACCCGGTTCGGCCAGTTGACCACATTTGGCACCTGCTGAAGCGTTAATACGGTAAGAAGCTCTGAAAGAGAATCTACCTGTTGAACGGCTTTTTTGAACGCTCAGCTCAATGAACGAGATTCTACCTCCTTACCTCAGTAGCACTTCCCTTCGCACATAGCGATCGACTAGCCTTGATCAAGTTGGCCCGACCTCTAAGCTTCTTGATATCTTACACTTCTGGCTGTTCGACTCTATTGAAGGCTCTTTGGAATCAAATTTGCAAGCCATCGCTGTGTATTTATAAGCTGGTACCTTGTTTTGATGTGATGACACGTTTCCATTGTTAATCAGCTCGTTGCATCTTTAATTTGTTTCTCTACTTTTTCTGACCCTTATTTTATAAGGCACAATTAGCAAAGAAGTGAATAAATCCCCCCATATAAATAAATAAACAGTTTTTGTCAAATTGGACACTCTCCTAGTCGTAAGCATGTTTGACTCTTTTAAAGTCGAACTGAACATCTTCCAAATAAAATCGACCATCTTTCGGATTAAGCTGGACACTCTCCTAGCGTATTTTTTTGTTCAAGGAAAATTTTGTATGAGTTTCTTTGAAGTTTTTAATTCCACCTGCTCCAGTTAGTCTCCAGCTGTCTGAAGTTTTACACAATTCTTTTCTAAGAAATAGTGGGTAAAGTAGTGATTAAAAGCTCGTTTTAAAATGTGGAAGGGCAACAAGTTTTAATGCTAAAAGCAGAGCTTTCGTTAGGCATTCGCCCTGGACGTCGCGACTTTCATCTGATTGATGACAAAAAATTTGTTTGCCTGCAGCTACACACAAGTCAACGATAAACCCAGAGAATTGTGTAAAACACACATATCCTCACTTCGATTTTTTTAAATCTAAACAGCAATTACTCTCTCAAGCAAATGAAGGTCGCAGCGAATTAGACGAGTGCACGGCATAAGAAGTCGCGCCGACTTCTTATTTTGTTACGCTTTATAACAAGTGTCTCATTATTTGTTCATTTTTCCTCAATTAAAAATTTTGTGAAATCTCAAAAGTATTAGTGCTTATTGGGTGGGTTAGATAGGCAAATCAAAATTTTTTGAATAAGGTCAAGCCAGCCAAAAACTAAGTCAAATCTTATCTTCCCTGGACAAAAAATTGCTCTAACCTTTTGGGAGAACCTCCAGCTTTTGCAAAACAGTTTTTGTAAAACAGCTTTATTTCTAATTTCTTCGGTTTGATTTCAAAAGCGTTAGCCTTACTTAAAAGGGCGCATAATTGGACGTGAAAATGATGAATACACAGAAAAATTCATATAATTAAAAAAACGCATGAAAGCATTAAGAGAAAATTATCAATACTTTTTCCGCACCATTTATTATAAAGCGTAATAAATAACTAAGTAAATAAATAAATAACATAGTCTAAAAGTTTACGTCTTTACCTCTGACCTTCCCCCTCAATAAAAGGCAACAGACCTTCGCCGTTGGGTGAACAAACAGACCGTAAGGATGTTCAGCGGCGACCGTCGGTGAATTCAACGGAGGCGCAGTGCGTGCAGCCGAGCTTATCAGCATGATGTTTGCCAATTATCAGGCTGGACACCGCCTGCATCGCCCTCTGAGCTGCAGCAGCAGCAGCAGCGGCGGCGTGTTCCATGCTGCTGCGGACGGACAGGATCGTCCGCTCGTCCGGACCGCCGTCTCGTGCAGTTCTAGTTGCTTCTTCAGCAAGTTCTCGCCGGCTAGTTGGACTGAGTTCGGTGGCGGCACTCTTTGTGCTCGTACCTCCTTATTACACGTCGCTTTTACCTGTCGTTTTGAATACGGGTCGAGGTTGTCGTCCGTGACGGCTTTTTTGGAATACGCCATGCATCCTACTTTTGCGGGATACATTGTAGGCAATTTGGCTCGATAGTAGACCAATGTGGTGACACTGTGTATGCGATTGACCTGCTGGTGCGTCAACTTTTCCAGGCGTGCTCGATACCAATCCGTTGCCCTCGAAGGACTAGAGGCGAGGCTGGCCTGAACCTCACAACGAACTGTTGCTTCGCGTCGCGGAGCTTCAGATCCGGTCACTACACCATCTGCGGCACAGTGCTTTTTCATTACTTCAAATCCGCCTCATATAGTGGCAATGGATAGGTTCTCAGTTCCATGAAAAGTCGCTGAATCCGACGCACAGACATACACGCCAATTTCATCTACGTTTACGCTCCTCCTTTTCCGGTTTACTTTCTACAAATGTTTCCGTACTCCTGGTGTTCAGTAACGGCAAAGTCAGTCGATTTTTTCGATTCTTCTTAAAATCGATTGCCAAGCGTTCGTGGATCACCTTGAGTCTGACTGATCAGAATCTTATGACTTTTTGCTAGTTGTCGTGCTTCTATTTTTATCTAATGTTTATCCAAATTCCTTGTGCATTCCCAACGCAGGACTTGAGTTCGCTTTTTTGCGTTTCTGTTATATATATACGAAAATTAGTTTGTTCCTCTGTTCTTCTGTCTGTCCGTCTCTCCTTCCGTCCTCGCAGATTTATTGGCCACACGAGGGGTTTAGCGTCTTTGATGACTTATTGACCTCAGCTCATGGCTAGCCATTTGAGATGAGAATCATGTGGATATGATGGCTGGTTGGCAGCCCTCGGAACACGTAAACGATAGAGAATACTGATCAATATCAATAGATTTTTTTTATTTTTCCCAGAATCGATTGCCTCAACCATTCAGAAACGATACCTAATAGTCTAGTATATTAGCTCAGCAAAACGTTAACTGGTTACTAGAGATATCTGGGATTGTTGTAGCGTAGCAGGAACAGATTTCGGCTCTCGCATCTACCCCGATTCAGGGTTCTCGGTTCGGAGTCGTTCAGAGCAGGCAAGCCATCCGTCTCTCCAGGGTCAGTGGATTGGTGCCTGAATTGTACGGGAAGGAGAAAATGCTGATTTATCTATGGGCTAGTCACTGAAAGTCATTCTGTAGACCAAATACACACTCAAATTCACTCCGCGATATCCCGTAAAATTAGAATGCATGGCGCACTCTAAAAAAGACACTGACACTATCGCTATCTTTCATCCTTTATTCATTATCATTCTCCAGAACAGATTTTAGGCTAAAACTCCACTAAATAGTCAGGTCGGCATCTAGATCAATGCTCCACCTTTTCTCGAGTTCTCCAACGTTCCTTGAAACTTGTTAGGTGCCCGTTGAGAGCAGTTCCCTGAAGAGGGTACAGAGAAAGAGCTAATAATATTTTCGAAGAAGACTGGAAAAAGAGAACATGTTACTTACTTCGCACATTGCTGACATCATCTGGAGGAATTCTGGAACTATTTTTCTTTTCGTAGATACTGTCTTCTTCACCGGTGTTCCTGGCAAGTGCTCAGTCGTTTCTGTTCTTCAAGTAAGGTTTTCAAAGCTTCTATGCTTCTGCATTCAATTTTTTATCTTCATTTTGGCCTGTACCACAATTTTTACTCTAATTCTGATTATTCGCATCTTCTTTTTATACTTTTTCACCAGCAGACGTCGGAGTTGACGGCCCTACCAAGATGGTATACAGAGCTGTTTTTCTTCGACGGACCACTGCTATTCCCCACCTATTAGTCGTATTGACTCACATGAGCATAGCTCTGGATTTCTTGTTCTGCCCATAACTTCTGCTCTCAACTTCTTCTCTTTCTCACTATCAGTCTTTTTGCGCATGTTAAGCTTACCTTAGGAGTGTGTTCGCTCTGCGCAATAAAAATAAATAAATAAATATTAGACTGTCCCATAAGTCCTTGCAGTTTTTTTCAACGATTCACTGCAGATTTCGCCGGCTGTCTCTTGCATAGCGCTGCATAGCTCTCGAAAGAGAATGATTTGTTCTATCAGAACCTGTATTGCATTTCTTTTTTCATCATGAATTTTGTCAATTTTTAGGTCGTTGAAGTGAAAAGTGAAAGAGTGGCCATTTGCGCAGTCGCTTCTCTCCGCTTAGGTTTGGAATTTCTGCGCAGCTTTTCATAACATTTGGAAGACAATGTTCTGTACCACAAGAATATGTGTTAGTGCTATTTGCTCATTTGTCCTTTACTGATTTTTAGGTCATCAAATTGGGACGTCCGAAGGAGGATGGTTGTTTTTGCCGACAGCTCCTTCTCTGTGGTTGGACTTTTTGGGTTGCTGTTATATGTCATTCGAAAGAAAATTATGTCTTGCTCTATAAGAATTTGTGTCGCGTTTATTGATTTCTTTTGTCAACAAAATGCCAAAAAGAGAAAAATCGTCTTCACCAACAACTCCTTCTCCTTCTTCAGTTGTTGGTGTTTGACAGAAATCGGCACGAGGCAATAAACGCGACACAAATTCTTACTGAGCAAGACATCCTCTTCCAAACGACATATAACACCATGCAAAAAAGTCCAACCACAGAACCGGAGTTTTGGCAAAAATTCGGACGGAAAAGTCGGAATTCCCAATTTGGTGACCTAAAAATCAATAAAGGCAAGTAAGAAAATAGGACCAACACATATTCTTGTAGTACAGAACATTATCTTCCAAGTGCTATAAAAAACTGCGCAAAAAATTACAAACCTAAGCGGAGAGAAGCAACTGCGCAGATGGCCACTTTTTCACTTTTTCACTTTTCATTTCACTTTTCACTTCAACGACCTAAAAATTAACAAAATTCATGATGAAGAAAGAAATACAATATACGCTCTGATAGAACAAATCATTCTCTTTCGAAAGCTTTGCAGCGCTATGCAAGAGGCCGCTGGCGAAATCTGCAGTGAATCTTTGAAAAAAACTGCAAGGATTTATGGGACAACTTAACAAATAAATAAATAAATAAATAAATAAATAAATAAATAAACTTCGGCTTTTGGCCACTATAAGAAATAAGTTCTATAACCTGCCTACACTTGCCTCCGTAGGAGAAGACATGATTTTGTCATGGTTTATAGGATGGTAACTGGTATGTCAGGCATTTCGGTCCACAAGTTCTGCTCTATTTATTCTTCTAACACGAGAGGTGACTAGTGAATGATCAGAATCCCAAGGGCAAAATGTAATGTAAGATAAGGCTTCTTACCGAATCTGCAGGAACCGAGGTTTTGAAGTTCTTAAAGCAAAACGTTCTACCTGGCTCTTTGATGCAGTACAAGAGACTCGTTGACAAGTGTCTCCAGGACGCTCCTTAGTTTATCCCGTTTTGATGACTTCAAATTGTTTTATTCACTGTTGTTCTAAAGGCTGTTTGTTAGCCGTACTTGAACTGTTTGTTTGCGTAGTTCTCTATTTACAAAATAAATAAATAAAAGAAAAAACAAAGATGAAACCCTCGAAGAGTGCCCTTTCCGTGGCGAATTCTCTGACGGCGCCGCTGACTGATTAGCGTGTTCTTCAAACGGCGGCGATGCGTGTGAGCCGGCGGAGACTTAAGCCGTCCTTTGGAGCGAGGAGTAGCAAAAAGACGAAGAGCCGAGCTGGATTCCGAAGTTGCTCCGGTTCAGAAGCTGTTCTGCGATCATCTGCAAAAGCTGTTGAAATGTTGGGCTTTTTGAACTCTGGCCTGACAAAGGTCTTGTGGAACTCTGAGGTTTTTTACCGTATCTGAAGTTTTCCACTTATTTATGGTAGAAGAGTTAGGACTGGAAATTCGTATTGCTTAGTCAGACCAGAAAAGAGCTTCGCTTTATAGTTTAGATTGTACAATGCAGGTTACTTACGTGTGTATTCCATAATTTTTCTACTTTTCCACTCTAAATTTCCGTTCTTTTTTAATTCAATTAATTATACAACATTTTAGCACTTTATTTCATTCTACACAACTTTTTCGGACTTTCTAATTCTTTCTCGCTTTCTACTCCAGATCCACACCCTAACAATGAGGCTTGCTATTCAATTTTTGCTCATTTTTCTCAACTATTTTTCTATTTATTGAGCCTTATGGTTGGATTTGTTCCTTGAATTAATCGTAGGAGGACTTCATAGGTATTTCTAAGAAGTCGAAAGCCTTTTATAGCCCTTTATTTATTTCCACATTATTTTTTGATACTCTACGTGCCTCTCGTTTGGCATTCTTCCGCATTCCTCCTCATCCTGTTGTCTTTCCTTTACCATGTCGTGCCATATTCTCCTCCTATCCGGCCGATTTCGACGTCTTCAAGTGTTTACCGTATGCGCTGCGCATATCCTCAACGGCCATTAGGTATTACGACATGCTTCAGTAATGCGTGACCATGAATGGATGCTTCAGACGAATGGCTCCATGTAGGTTCCAGAAGACGTGCATGAAAAGATGTTTAGGTTGAACGGGTTTGACCCTCAGAGGGCTGTTTTCAGCTCATCGGAAGCTGCAGAACTTTCGCATACACATTTATTGTGATTTGAAAAAGCAGAACTTCTTTGAAAAAATAATTATTTAGAACTGCAGTTCTTAATTGAATATAAACGTTATTTTTTAAATATTGGTTCGATTTCCATCATTTAGACATTTCTGGGGGAGCAGGCGAACAATCTGTTCAGACGCAATATCTTCAAGATTTCAAGTTTATTTAATAATGTGTCCGCTATTCAGGACATCTAAAATATGCCAGAAATCATGCGGCTTAGCAACCGCTCCAACTCTACTGCATGGGGCTTCGCCCCGGCAATTGATAGCACCGACGGAATATGCTTATTTGCTGTGAAGCATACCCCACCGGCTAACTTGTTCACATGATTCCCTTCGGAGACGTTTAACTTTGGGAAGAATTCGATAAAATAGGCCAAAGGGGCGGCTCTCAGTTTTTATGATTCTTAAAAAAAAACCCGCGCTCCCTAATTTATTTTCTAGGTTCGTTTACAGACATCTAGAGTAACCCAGTTCTCGAGCGTTGCGTTGTAGTGTTCGGTTTTTTGTGAAATTTGTGTTGTCACTGCGTTTGCACGTACAAATAAACAAATAAATAAAAGATAAAGGACGGCGTTACTCAATCCTTTTTGGGATGCGCCACACCTTCTACTTCTACGGGATGTTGTGGACGCGATTTGAATGCGTATTTGGCCAAACGATGACCTGCGGTGGCCAGCCGATGGACAAGTCAGCGCTTTATCCTTTCCAGACAATTCTGGTACCAATTCACCGACTGCGCGGGGGATGCAAGCTTTGGTTGACCTGGGCGAGAAATCCGAGCCAGGAACCTGGTATCGGGTGCACGCAACAGCCAGCAGCTCCTCCGACTGCGCTACACCTCCGAAAAAATAAATAAATAGATAAATAAATAAACACGTTAACTGTCGGTTAGTATTGCCTACCTAATGTGAGGCTACATTACGGAATGTGGGTGCCAATCCAGACGATCAGCTTTGGACCAGTATGATAACCTTGATCGATATTGGCTGCTTGATCGATAACGCTTATCAAAAAAATGAAATGAAATCCGTACATCAACCGTCACATTCGCATGGTTTCGACCCTCAGATGTGAGCCCCGATCAGTGACGATGTGTAGCAATTCTGCGGTCATTGGACCGTTGTGACGCAGGAACGGACAGATAGACGGACGGACACATAGACAGACGCACGGACGGATAAAAGGAGGTATTAGCCTATTTACATCCACTAAAAGATTCAGTAATATCAAAAGCGATAATTGACGCAGGAACACTACTTAAAGTTCTAGGATAAACAAAGGCGCTTTAAAGATGACAGCCAAGGAGAAAAGCCTCGAAGTTTAGTCAACCAAAATGGGCAGCACTAGATAGAGCGTGACTGGCTTAAAATTCGAGTGGCTCAAAAAGCGACATGGTGAGGGTTCGAATGTTATCTTACCATCAGGCTAGAATTCTACGCATCACATGCTTTCCTAGTGATATTGAAGGACTTCAGAAGTTGCAGCTTCCACCACAGCCTGTCTGACTCGCTAGGTATTCGCTGTGCAAGGCCTTGAAGAATTCTCTTTCTTTCCAACTGACTGCTATTCTTTACTTTTATTTATTTTTTATTCGATTTAGTGAATTCTTGAAGCTGCTTCTCCACAACTTGTCCACGATCTTTTGTTGTCTTGACGTTCGTCGAAGAACCTGATCATAGACCTTAGCTGGCAATGGTGGATTCACAGCCTTTAGGGGCTTCAGTCTCCGCATCTGACTCCATCCTTGTTCCGAAGTGTAGGCGGAGCCCCGACATGGAGCCGAATGTCCTCGACCATCGCGGGCTCCTCGCCGCCGCCCCGTGCTGCCACCTCATTAGCGCGTTAAATGTTTTCGTCGTCTTAGCCGTCCATATGGGCCTGTTTAGATGAGACGATGACCCTCCGCTGACGTAGCATTGGCTTCGTTTTTTTTCGCTTTTTTTGAAGTTTTTCTACATTTTTTAAATCGGCAACTGGCATATGCTAGCGCTTGAACAGAAGTTACTCCTCGTGCGTTTTTGAAGGCCATTAAGAATGTCTTGTCACGTCGAATGTCAGCCGATTAGTTGGATCACCTTCGTCGGCATGTCGTGGTGTCCTTCTTCGGTTTCTTCAGATGCGCAGTGGCGATAACTACACTCTGCGCGCTGCTCTGGTGAATGAGTCCTTTCACAAGTGACCGAACGGGGCTCTCCAGCCAGCTGCCATCACTGATCGAATCGATTACTATCGATTGAGTTATTGCCTTTTCATTGATTGACTGGAATATTTGAGTGGCTGTAGGGTATAAAACAACTCCATGTCATAGAAATGGAGTGGCCTTGGTTCGCCATGAAACCCAACCCTTTCTTCAAATTTCCTAGCGGGGAGCTGCCACATTGTTAAAATTTGTCTCGCTTCTCCAGCGATGCCCCTCGACTATAATAGATATAGTAGATACTCAATAAGCAAACAAGAAAGCCTCTTCAAATCTTTAACCCCGAAGCAGCCAATTCTAAAACTTAGCGATGCCCCTTCACGACCCAGAAATACGCTTTTTGCAGGTGGCTCAGCATCTTCTTAGTCATCGTCGGGGCATCGCAGCCACCTCTAGCCGGCCGCCTTCTTTCAGCTGAAGCGCAGCTCCCCTGCTGCTCTCTATTGAGCACCAGTGCGATCGGGTGGCTCATCATCGTCGTCTCCTCGTTTAGGCTTTTGCCGCCGTGTGACCACAGCGACTGCACGGGCATTGTCTGGTCTAATTGCTCGGCTTCCGATATTGTTAGCACCCGGGCTATTAGGGACGTCGTTGCACTCGATCGGATGGAGTCACTCAGCGCTACACGCGGTCATCACTCACTTCTTGGGCGATAGAGCCTTGACCCCCGTGAAATACTACTTTCTTTCCTCACCCGCAATTATTGTTCTTCACTGGATTAGGCACATGTCGTGAAGACTCACCGCGGCGGTGCGGGAACGCGCCGTTGCTTCTATCGTAAATGCTGCAGCCAATCAGGCACCGGCTCTATCGCACAGGCGAGGCACATTATTAACTGCCGCGATTACGGTAGGAGCAAAGGCGGCGCGTTCCTGCATCCCCGCGGTGTGCGTCTTCGCGACATGAACCGTGGATTCGGACTAAAACATCCACGTTCAAAAATCACTTTCCCAGCCCAAGTAAAATCACCTTGGATCTTGTCATACTTGCCCACAAGCAGCTTAGCCCATGATCCTGAAACTTTAGACCGGTTCTATCCTAGTAGGGGGGGGGCAGTCCACTTTAAGTCTTGGACAACGTTGGGAAAACTAACAATGAAAGCAGACTAGTTTACAAAGATAATACCGCGAACTAACCTGTGAAAGCAGCTTCCTTTGCAGTTTCATATCCGAAGGTGCCACACTGTTTGCATTTGTTTCGCTTTCCTAGCGATGCCCCCCTCCGACTAGGATAGATCCCACTAGCCCTCCGAAGTCGATGAACTCGAGCAACTGGAGCACGAACTCACTGATCTGGAAGTGAATCTAAACGATGTTTATTCAAGACCAAGGAGACAACAGCGGATGAGTTCTGGTGAAGTCCAGGACTAACTAACTATTCGTCAAATTCACCGGCAGTTGACACGATTTTCGCCCATTAGTGACCGACTTGCCAGTGGTAGTTCAACACCGCACACCAAGGGACACCAAGGAGTTCTTACTTTGCCTGAGCAAGGTTCCATAGAGTCCTTGAATGACTCTATCCTTGCTCAAGAAGAGCAAGAAGCTAACATTCATAGGCGACTAGGAATGCGCCACGCTTTTTACGTTTTAACAGAAAGCAATCGATGGACAGTTTCACGTCGTAGATCTCTCCCTAGACTGTTTCTAATCTGACCTCTGACGACTAGTCTGATACCAAGTCATTGAATCCAGAGAAATAATCGACAGAAGAACAGGTTTACGTGGATACACTGTCGACTTCGATCCACTCTCTGGCTACATCTCTCCATTCGATCCAATAAACTGTTAGGTATCAGTCTTACTAGAGGTACTGTAGCTCATTTACAGTACCGAAAACCTTACACCATTCTCACCTACACAGGTGCTGCTATTGACAGTTGTTGGGTTGGGCTCAATTCCCTACAGTAATCCATGCTGTTGACGGTGCCCACGGTGGAATAACCGGCGGATACACCACCGCCGGGAGGGGTCATCGCCTGCCCCACCGTCTTCCACTCTTCTATTTGAATTTAGCCACGCCCTGATGAACGGATGTGCATATAAGGAGCAGATTCGAGCGACAAGGATCTCACACACGACTCCAGCAGCTCTACTGTTTGCCTCACCATTGATTTTGTGTTCACCATAAACTTGCTATCTAAGTTGTGTTCCTCGTACCGCGGAATAGTCAACGGCCAGTATCCACTTCGAAGACACACTGGGAATACCAGTAGCTAATTGGGCGTCAATGGAACCATTGAACAACCACATGGGGGCCAATCCTACCGAAGTCGGAGCGACTAGCCAAGATAACCGTAGTGTGCGGGCGCCTTCTGCCATGAGCAGAAGGAGCGGCAACATTGCTGCGGAACGAGCACTCAGTCCGGTACAAATGGCAGTGGATAACACCACGGATGCCAGGACAGAAGTCGATATGAGTCAAGGCGATGCTCGATTAGAGGCCGCGTTTGACCATATTGTCTCACGGTTAGATGAGACACTTGACGACCAAATCCGGAACATTTCTGCTCAGAAGAAGCAGAACATTCTGGATGCTGTCCGCGGTACCGTTGACATCGCTAAGAAAAGGGCTAGATTAGTCCAAAACCAAGCTGGAGCAAGCATTTTTGCGGAAATTAATATGACACCGGAAGAATTGCGCACAGTGTTGCCAATTGCGGGTCATAATAGCGCACTAATGGAATGTTTAGCGACAGAACTTGGCTGCGAGACTTCGCAAGTAGCTACGGTTGTAAGAGCACAAGGTCTGGAAGCAGACGCGATTAGGCTGCGATTGCAAGAACAGGGATCAACCTTGGAGACTCTAAGGACCCTAAACAGCGAATTGCAAGACCGAGTGAGTGAGTTCACGAACAGGCTGATGAACAGCGGACAAAAATTAGGAGAACAACGACCGTGCGGATCGCCGGCGAACTGTTCTCGCGGTGCGGAAAAACGCCCAGTTGACTGGTCAGCTCTCGGGAAACACCTCTCAACACTGAAGAAAGTCAAGAACGGGCCAGTTCAGAGCGCTCAGGTTGCGTTCCACGCAACGAACGTTAGGAGGGAGAGGCACCAGAGGTCAATCTCCAGTGAGAGGTTGACACAATCGTCTCGGAGCTCCTCCAGCGGATCGACAGTAGCTGAGTCCGCTGCAGCTATGCAAAGCGCATACGGTAGTGAGGGGAGCTCACAAGCTAGCGCCATTTCCCGTTCTGTCGATGGGATGCTCAGTGTTTTTAAGGAAGTGTTTAAAGCACAGAGCGTGGCGGCTATCGTCAAGTATGATGGAAAGAATTCACTAAGTGATTTCCTTCGTTCAGTAGATGTGAAATATCCGTCTACAGTGTGGTCAGACCGGGATCGGCGCGACATACTGGTGAATCACCTAGTAGGATCGGCACGATCGACGTACAAAGGCCTACCGGACCGCGTTAGGCAAGGCAGTTTCAACAGGGTGGTCTTCGCGCTTAAAGAAGCGCGAAGGAACCCTTGCGAAAAGTTGAAACTGATGAGAGATTGGGACAATCTTGCAATAGGTAACAGCGAATCGGTTAGCGATTTTTGCTGTCGCATGGAGGAAATTTCCAGGCAAATACACCCGAGCGATAGTTGGGATTTCCATCTCGCTTCAAAGTTGTACTCCATCTTGGAAGACTGGAAAGATTGGTATCACATGTTAGCGGCACTCGACGCACATGGTGACAAGGCGTACGGAATGGTCAAAGGCGTTGCACTCCGCCTGGAAAAGACCCACGTAGTGAAGCCTAGGAAATACGAATCCTCGGAAGAACCAAAACTTTTCAAAAAGCGTGTATCCGGCGAAGAGGCGGAAACGTCAAATCATGGGGAAAGGACCCAGCTGTGCTACAAATGTGGGAAGGAAGGCCACTACGCTGCAAACTGCCGTCCCAGGACGCCCCCAAGACATGGCCCCGTTGGCGAAACAGGGCAGAGGTCAAATAGGCGACCCACCAGGGAGCCTTCGACAAGTAGAGCGATGTCAACATTCGTTGAAGAATGGTGTGGTGCAGTGAGCGCCCGAAGTAGAGGCGATGTTCAAGAACTTGGTGCGGTGGGTAAACCGACCCTAGTTAATGCGGTGATCTTCGGAATCGAAGTGGAAGCCCTAATAGATACTGGATCGGTAATCTCGATCCTTCCAGCAGGCCTTCTGAAACTGGCGAAGAGTCGAGGCTTCGACATCGATAAGGAAGTAGAATTGGTTAGCAATGACCAAAAGCGGAAGGTGTTTGACGCATCAGGTACGCAAATGGACTTCTTGGGTATGGTTAAAGCCGATGTAAGGATCCATGGAGCTGGCAAAGCTCGAGTAATCATGCACGTTCAGAAAGGCAGGAGTGCTACCCTTCTATTAGGAACGAATGTTCTAAGTGCATTAGGCATCCAGCTTAATCTTTCTACAACACAGGCCCTTCCGCGGAGTGCGGTAGGCCCGGTGATGGTAGCAAATGCTACTAAAGGAGTGTTCGTTACACCAGAAGTCACGCTAGTCAAGATACCCTGTTGCAATATGGGATCGAGAGATGGAGTTACCCTATCAAATGACCACATGAAGTCGGACTACGACGAACGACTAATAACCGGAAAAGCGGGTGTTTTTATGCCCGGAAACAGGGTTTGCATGAAGCTCCCTGGAGAGGAGGGAAGGCCTCGACATCCCGAGTTGGTAACGGACCGGTCAGATCCTCTCAAAACTGTAGAAGCAAGCGCGAATCCCGCTCTAATCGCTTCAGTCGGTGTTAATGAAGAATATTATAGACTTTCTTCCGACCACTTGGTAAGTGTGCCTCAGGAGATTGATGATATTCCGGTGAAAGGAAATCTATGCGCGGAAGACGCGGAAAGCCCGAGAGGTGTTGGTTCGGCGTGGTGGAAACGCCTATTTCCAGAGGGCCCCCATGTTGGGTTGGGCTCAATTCCCTACAGTAATCCATGCTGTTGACGGTGCCCACGGTGGAATAACCGGCGGATACACCACCGCCGGGAGGGGTCATCGCCTGCCCCACCGTCTTCCACTCTTCTATTTGAATTTAGCCACGCCCTGATGAACGGATGTGCATATAAGGAGCAGATTCGAGCGACAAGGATCTCACACACGACTCCAGCAGCTCTACTGTTTGCCTCACCATTGATTTTGTGTTCACCATAAACTTGCTATCTAAGTTGTGTTCCTCGTACCGCGGAATAGTCAACGGCCAGTATCCACTTCGAAGACACACTGGGAATACCAGTAGCTAATTGGGCGTCAATGGAACCATTGAACAACCACACAGTGATCACGGGTTTATGATCGGGCGATGAGGGGTGAGCGATGAAAGACGGATTCGGCGTACTTCCATGATTATTGTGCCCCATTCATTCGTTGTTTTTGCACACCCTTGTTTTCAACACCCTTTTCTTTAACTTTTGTTTTCTTCTTCTTAGGATTTAGCAATGAATTTTTTTCGATCATGCCGTTTTTTTTACTTTTTTTTCTAAATTTCGCTGAAAGTCTTTTACACATTGTTATTCAGATAGCACGTATCCCTGGTTTCTTATTTTTGTCAACGTTAGGCTTTTGTCTTAGTGTGATTTTCGTCAATTTTCTGGTAATTAAAGTGGAAAGCTATAAATGAAAAGTGCCCTTCGCCTACTGCGCTCTCTCTGCTCATTTTGAGCTCCTCCGCTGAACGTTATACACATTTCAATAAAGTACGATTTGCTCTACAAGGGCATGTTTTTGGTTGTTTTTGTTCGTTTTAATTTTTATTAGCTTTCAGGTCTTTTAAATCGAATAGTCGAAAGATATACAGTATTTTTGCCACCAGCTCCTACTCTTTACTTAATTTTTTAACCAGAACTTGGTCACCTAAAAATAGGCAATATTCAGAATGACTAAAGAACAAAGCATATATTCTGATAGAACGAAATGTTTTCTTTAAAACGACAATATGCTAAATAAACTGGTAAAGGTCGTTTTTCTATTTTTTAAGCAACCTTCGACTAAAAATTGACCAAAAACAGCCTGGGGAAAAACGCACTTTGACAGAGCAATTAATTTTCTCTTGAAAGACATCTAACCTTATCGAAAAAAATTTAACCAAAGAGTAGGAGCTGCTGGCGAAAAAATTTGCGTCTTCTGGAAACTCCACTTGAATACCTTCAAAATTGTCGAAAATCAAAACGAACGGGAACACTCACAAGGCACGCAAAATTTTGTAGAACAAACCATCAGGTGGAACTGTAAGCGAAAGTCATATTTCTTTTTTCTTACCTTCTATTTTATTTTATTTTATTATAAATGGGCATTCAACGTTACGCCAAAGATTCCCAACGAACAGAGTGACGTGTTAAAAAAAAAACGACGGGGACTTAGGCTCCAACTTAATATGTTCCTGTTGTTTTCTTTTTCTGCTTGTTGTCATGTTGTAGTCGTTTTGATATTTAAGATTTCACATCAGGATGTTGAGACCACGATACTAAAATCTACCACTAATTCAAGTGCAAGCTAGAGAATAAGCGTTTATCGAACTCACTCAGTATTTTGGGTCTATTAACAGAAGCGCGGTGTTATACACCAAAAGCGATGGTGTGTTGTACAAGAATTTGCTTGTTTTGTGAGTTTTTCCGTTCTCCCCCACCCCCTTTTTTCCTTCCTTAGTCAATGAGTACTCGTTAGGAAATAAGATGAATCTTGAATTTGGAAACAAGAAGGGCCACAGTGTGGAGGAATCAGGCACTAACTCTCACGTGCATGTCGAATCAGAACAAGGTTCATGTCCTGTACATGACAACCGAACGTTCCATCTTTTTACGAGCTCATTGAATTGTTGCCATACGCGTGTAGAAAGACAAAACGCGATAGAGAACGTCACAAGACTTCTCACCTAGATGATCTAGATGTTTACTTCGGTCATAAAAGCTTTGAAGACCATTTGTCAGGGTCGATCTTCTATTGACGAGCCCATGTTGATTTTGCTGCATCACTGAATTCTTCTCCAGATGAGTCATTATATGGGCTTTAATGACTCTTTCCCAAGAATCCTCAACTTCTACAAGGTATCGTGGAGACGATTTAAATGTGTCCTTAGCCCATGCGATGACTTGCTGTGCCAACCGATGAACAATTCGGTGCTTTGTCCTTTCCGGAGGAGCATGTCGCGAAGACGTGCTGCAGGAGTGCGGGAACGCGCTGCAGCCAATCATATGTCCTAACCATACTTCTGAGCCGGTACCTGATTGGTTGCCGCTGTTAAGGTAGGAGTAGTGGTGGTTTTTCTCAACACTGCGGAGCGTCTTCGCGACATGTACCATGAATTCTCATGAACTGACGGCTAATTTTCATAGCTAGGAATAAAGTATTACATATCATACTAATCAAATTTGTATAACAAACACCTATTTTTGTTTAAACATTTTAATGCTTTTCTTGTAACTATACCGCTGGATAGTCAATTTTATTTACCAAGTCATCTACCGTGCGGTGCGTGATAGCGCAATCGGAGGTGATGCCGGGTGTCGCATGCACTCCGATTGAAGGTTCTTGTATCAGAGTTCCCAACTAGGTCAGCCAAGCCTTCCATCCCTCCTGAGTCGCTCCGAGAACAGAAGAACACTGAATTGTCCGCCGGCTGGGCACCGACACCCATTCAGATCATCTCCATGATCTCCCGTGGAAGTAGCATGCGTGGCCCATCAAAGCAAAGGCATTGGCTAACGTAGCTCTTCATCCTCTGTACTTATCCATTTGTCGTGTAAGGACCTATAGCTCATTTCGAGGTGAATTGCCCTTCTCGTATATGTCTGCTAATTCACTTCACAAATTCGGTGGCTTTCCCAAGTGAATCGTCGCCGCAAATGTGTGCTTCCCAAGAAGGATGCAGTGCATGCAGCGTGACCTTTCCGTTCGAATGCCACGGCGGCCGGCTCGACTTCTTCTGCTTCTTCGGGCCGCTCATGCTGACTAACGGGCCGGGACGAGCGTTACGGTTTTCCCACATGCGTACCCTACGCGAACGGCACGGCGTTCGCCGTTTTTAAGCGACTTTCCCACTGATTATGCGGACCGCCGTTGAGGCAGTACAAGCGCTACCCCTGAGAAAACCCTTCCACTGCTTGGCCTGCTCTTTCAGCCGTGTCTCACGGTTGCTAAGAAAGTTCTTTGGCTGATGCCTTGTCGTAGATTTGGAACCTCCATTTTCTGCATCTTGATTTTCGGCCAAATTAGCAGATCTGAACATTCCAGAATATTTTAGCCAGAATGATATTTAAGATCTAGTCAGGCCTCTAAATTATTTAAAAAAACGTTTGTCTGAAAACAGTGGTGGCGGAAAGAGCTCTTATACTTCTTTTTCATTCAAATTCTGCTTCTTCTCCGTCTCCGTCAAAATTTAGTTTTTCTTTGTTTTATTTTAAAGTGTGCTTTATAAAAGAGATTAGAACAAAATTTGGAATTAGTTGTTAATGCGGCATTCATGGCGAGGCGGGGACGCGCACGTCAGACCATCACCAATCAAAGCAATGACCGAACACACCACGACCAATCAGGGAACCGATAGTACACCCCGCCTTAGCCTTACTGATAAGATGTTTCTGACTCCTTGTAGGCTACATTAATGACGAACAGACCAACATTTTTATTCACTGCATTGGGCAGTTTGATAGGACTTTCTCCACAACCGTACTTCAAAAACCTTTTAGGCTCAGAGTACGCAAAAGATAAGCATTAATGTCTCAGAATGATTTTTCCAGAAGTACTGATATTCTCAGTTTCTAGGTATATATCAGCTATTCTTGCTATTCTAATTCCTATTCCATATTCGATGACTCATTCAGTAAAGCTGAAGGAAGCCCTCACTAGCCGTTAAGAGCTAATACGGATTTTGCAGAACCGCTCAAGGATTCCCTCTCGGCGGATAATTGGTCGGGCATCCTGGTAACCACGTGGCGTACTTAATAGCCGTCATTTCTTATGCAACAATAGCACCCACACACGGCCTTGGTTTCCAGGTTCGCTTCGGGCGATCGAGAGTCTGAAGCTCCGTCGCTTTTTAACCAGCGGTTCGTCGAGTTGTGCGAATTTTTCTCTGAGAAGCACGATTGCCGGCAAATAATTAAAGGGAAGTCCAGGCTCATCTATTCACCGTTTCTCCATCCTCACCAACCAATTTCCTCTATTGGTGTTTCTATAATGCTTCGTCTGTTTGCTCTGCTTCTCTCTTTTTCCGGGAGTTTCTTGTCTCATCGAGAAACAGTTATGATGTCTGATTTTCTTCTCATTTGTTGAATTTCTTTTGAGTTTTTTTACGCGTTGGTTGTCCAATTTGTTGTGTCCGTTTTAGAAGAACAATTTTTTTGTATTATTTTGCACTATTTTGTGCATATAGATGAAACAAAATAAAATACCGGTAAACAGCTGGTTCTTTCTTCGCCTGTTGTCCTTCTCCAAGTCCTTCTTCGTGCTTAACTGTTAGATAGGCTGGACCAAAAATTAACGCTTCCGCTTCTAAGCTCAACTAGCCATAGCTTCGTTTACCCTTAGCCGTTTTAACTGCTTTATTTTTCTTCTTATTTATTTATTTGACATATCTCTGCCAACGAGAACCACTTGTATAAATGTTCTGTTTGTAAATAGCTGGGCAGTTAGGGCTCATGAACTATCCGAATTTTTTGTAGACCCTCTAGTATGCTGCGAAATTTTACCTCTGAAGGCTTTCCAAGAAATCTCAGAAAATGAGGGCGCGTGTAACGCAGTCGGAGGAGGCGCGACGGTCGCGTGCACCCCACACAGGTTGCAGGTTCGGATTTCCAGCCCAGGCCAACCAAGCCTTCCATCCGTCCGGGGTCGGTGAATTAGAACCAGACGAGTCTGGGAAGGATAAAGTGCTGACTTGTTCATCGGCTGGCCACCGCAAGTCATTGTATGGCCAAATACGCATTCAAGTCGCCTCCACGACATCCCGTAGAAGTAGAATGCGCTGGCGCATCCCAAAAGGGATTGATTAACGTCGTCCTTTATCCTTATCCTTTATCCTCAGAAAATAAGACTTTATGAAGCTGAATGCTTTTATATTAAATAGAATGAAGCACAACTTTAAAATTCAAATTCGAAGGCTTTTGTACGGATGAGTTTGATAATGCCTTCTGAAAGTTGTCGTTTGAACATCCTGTTTACCGAATTAGATCACATTTTCAACATTTTCACACTTTGTTCCTTCATTCTCGTCACCATTTTCTGATACAAACCATTTTCTTGATTTTCGTTGCGAGATAAGCTGGCAATAAATAGGATAAAAGGATAGAAGACGGCGCTACTCAATCCCTTTTAGGATGAGCCACGCATTCTACAACTTCTACGGTTTGTCGTGGAGGCGGTTTGAATGCGTATTTGGCCATTCAATGACTTGCGGTGGCCAGTCGATGAACACGTCAGCGCTTTACCCTTCCAGACAGCTCTGATAGCAATTCACCGATCCGGAAAGATGGAAGGCTTGGTTGGCCTGGGCGGGAAATCTGAACCAGGATCCTGGTTTAGGGTGCAGGCGACAGCCGACGCTACATGCGTCCAAACTAGCAATAGGTAGCGAAATATCAAACATTATTCAAATATGCCTGTTTAAAAAAAGGCTGGAGTAAAGAGATTTTCTCTCAGATCTGCAAATTTCCGACTTCTGAAATGCTTCAGCATATTATAGCCCTTAACAAGCTCATGTATTACTAGAGTATTACAACGTTTTACCCCAAAAAGACAGTGGAAAACACTGTTTCATTATCTCTTGCAGAGAACTGTGATAGCTTGTAATTCTTCATAGATTGAATGTTTTCGTCTTCATATTTTTACCTCAGGGGCGCGTGTAGCGCAGTCGGAGGAGGCGCGACTGTCGCGTGCACCCGATACCAGGCTCCTAGTTCGGATTTCCCGCCCAGGCCAACCAAGCCTTCCATCCCTCCGGGGTCGGTGAATTAGAACCAGACGAGTCTGGAAAGGATAAAGCGCTAACTTGTTTATCGGCTGGCCACCGCAAGTCATTGTATGGCCAAATACGCATTCATGTCGCCTCCACGACATGCCGTAGAAGTAGAATGCGTGGCGCATCCCAAAAGGGATTGAGTAACGTCGTCCTTTATCCTTATCCTTTATTTTTACCTACTTTTAACCGAATATTTTACAGCACTTCAATCGCCTATTCGGTCATTTTGCATGCTGTCTCTATTCTCAACAACATACGACTACACATATATTCTCTATACACTCTACATGATTCTTTGAAAGTGACTTAGATGCTTGGAGATGGTTGGAGGAGACTAATTTCTCTCCAAACGTTTCGGGAACTACTACATGTTGTAGATATTGGTCTGCAGATTTTAGAACTCTGCTTCTTTTTGAAAGAAACGTTCATTTGTTTTCCACTGAAGACAAACGGGAGGTTGCCGTTGGCTTCCCACTTGTCGAAGTTCCTCTTGATACCTCTTGATCGTACCTCTTGATACCACAAATTCTGGGCTAACTTTTGGAAAATCCTTTGAGCTCTACTTCTGCCTGTTCATCTGGACGATTGTATATTCTGAGCGAGATTTTCCGTCACTTCGAGCTTCTCTATTTCTCATTCATGCCAGTATTCCACTGCTGGGTCCTTATAGTATTTCTTGACAACCTAACACTAAATTTCGATTCAGTATTAAAGAGTTGGCTAGATTTTGAGCCATGAGGCCTGTGACGCAAAAATCGGACTGCTTTTTGCTCTCACGGAAATATATTCCACACTTATTTAAAGCTTAATGCTTTTTCTATGTAATGATACAAAAAACCAATTTAAAACAGTTTCGTTAAGCCGCGTAATAGCGCAGTCGTAGGGGGTTCTGGCTACCGCGTACACCCGACACTAGGTTGCTGGTTCGGATTTCCCGCCCAGGCCGATCAAGTCTTCCATCCCACCGGGGTTGGTGAATTGGTACCAGACTTGTCTGGGAAGGGTAAAACGCTGACTTGCCCATCGGATGGCCACCGCAAGTCATTGTATGATTAATAATGCATTCAAATTGCCTATACGTGATCACTTAGAAGTAGAGTGTGTGGCACAACCCGAAAGAGATTGTGATTAATGCCGTCCTATATCGTTTATCCTTACCAAAACCTACCAATTGGTGGAGTGTAAAACTTGATCAAAAATGGGAGATTTCAAAACACTAGAACGGTTAAAACCTTCGATGCGACCTAATAAAGAGTTGCGTTTGGAGTGCGTCCACGAAATTGAATGGAAGTTAAGTGCATGGCGCAACACCTAGGAATTGACCGGAGCCGACTCTACGTGCTTTGGGGCAAAAATAGCTGAACTCTGTCCACTTTTAACAGCTCTGGCTTTCGACAGATGCCGGGGTTGTTCGAGGAGATTCTCGCTGGCGGTATGCGTCGTTGTTGCGTGGGCCTAGTCGGGCGCTCCGTAACGGCTAACAGCTTCAGCGCGTTAAATTCATCGCCGCAATCAGCGCCCTAAGCGTCCGTATAATGGCATCGGATCGGCGAACGCGATTAGCCCCACCCGCCATATTGGGACTCGAGGTCCCCAGAGGCTGAACCCGGGACGGATTCGGTTCGGATCGGTAAGTGCGGGCGCGCGAACGCTGATGAGTGACCGGCTCGATTACTTCGTTACGGCCTCGTCGAATTCCCTGAGATTAGACGGGATTTCAGGGCAGAGAATGCTTCAGAATTAACTCTGCTAGGGGTCTTGTGTTTCTGTTTAGAATAGCATCTACAATAATAAGTAATAGCTATTTAAAACGACGAGCCAATGGAACAGATAGCTATCCGCTGTGCTTTTATGACAGTAAAAAAGGGGGTTAGGGTTCTTCGTGGGTCGAATCCTGCAAACGAATCCAGTCACACTGCAACTCTAGTTTCTGCCACTCTTATATACTTTTTGCTTGGGCGCGTGACAGCGCAGTCGGTAAAAGGTGGCGGCTCTCGCGTGCAGCAGTGAGCAGAGGTTCTTGGTTCAGTCCCCGTTCAGCTGACCAAGCCTTCCATTCCTCCGGGGTTGGTTAATTCTGGGCAGGATTCAACACTGATTTGTATACGGTTGGCCACTGCAAGTTATTGTATAGCCCAAATACGCAATCAAATTTTCTTTCATCACTTTTTTCTGATTTATAGACAAAGTGCTCTGCAAAATGTTTCTTATGCATTATTTCGTTTTAAACAGGTTCTACGAAAGACTTTTTTGTGTGAACTTTATGAGTAACAGCATTTTAAGCCTCAAATGGTTGGTATCGAGGTTGTAAGCTGTCATAACAATGTTTTGTTGCGATCAAAACTTCTAGCCCCAGGCCGGACTCGAACCCGCACCTCCCTCTGACCGGACGAGAATGCTAAACGCCTTTCCACCACCGACGCTGTTGGATGGAACGTTTACAGCATTTTGTTGCACAATATTTAAATCCCAAATTCGTTCGGTTCTGTTAATCTATTAGGTTTTATTTTTAAGTTCAAGTTTTTTCATGGCGCATTACAGTTCGTGAATAAATGAATAAAATGAATAAATTCTACACGTTTCCGCGATATCCCATAGAAATAGAAAGCGTGGCGTATCCCGCAAAAGTGTTTGATTAGCGCCGACATTTTCTGTTCACTATTATATTTTTATTTTGGGCGCATGTAGCACAGTTGGATAAGGTGTCAGCTCTCACCTGCATCCGACACCAGGTTCTTGGTTCGGATTTCCCACCCAGGCCAACCTAATCCTTCATCCCCCTGGGTCGGTAAATTAGTACCCGACTAGTCTGGGAAGGATAAAGGGCTGACTTGTTCATCGGCTGGCCTCCGCCAGTCATTGTATGGCCAAATGCGCATTCAAATCTCCCCCACAACATCCCGGAGAAGTAGAAAGCGTGGCATAACCCGCGGAAGGTAGTTTATTGACGCCAACTATTTATGTCTACTATTTATCTTTCAACTGTATACTTTTCGAACTAAACTGGAAGTAGTCCTAATCAAGGTGCACGTATCTGAAGTCAAAATGAATACGCTCTATGGAGGTCAAAATACTCTTTTGTTTACGACTTGTGTTCTTTAAAAATTCATTTTTGCAGGTGTCTGAAAGAAGATAAATATGCACACTTTTTGAACACAGTATTCTTGTTTTTCTAGCTTAAACAGCGCTTTTTTCTTTGCGGGTGCTGTGCATACGATCAAATAGCGCCGGTGGCGTAATGCATAGAGGATTCTGCTCGGTTAGTAGACTATACATATGGGTTCGAGTCCCGCCTAGCGCTAGAATTTTCATAGCAACAAAACATTATTGAAACAGCTTAAAACCTGAGGTGCAGCCACTTTAGGCCATAAGAAGACGACTTAAGTCATTTTATTTGATTTGTTTGAAGGTGCTGGGAAGCAACAAATTTGATCCTGTACCATACGAAGGAATTGCATCGTTCACTTACCCAGTCTTTGGCGATCTCTGTTGGATTGGGAGTGTAAATCCTATTTACATTGAAATGCGCATAAAAATTTAAAAAAGGATTCAATCACTTTCGATAACACAGCATTAGGTGACAGCATCCACACTACAAGACAAAGAAACATTGTCAGGTGTTGGTCAGATGCACAGCGTAATCCCTCTATATAAAGGATAAAGAAGCGTTACTCAATCCTTTTTGTGATGCGCCACGCATTCTACTTTTACAGGATATCGTGGAGGTTCTTGAATGCGTGTTTGGCCATACAATGACTTGCGGTGGCCAGCCGATGAACAAGTTAGCGCTCTATCCTTCCCAGACAAGTCTGGTACCAATTCACCGACCTCGGAGGGATGGAAGGCTTGGTTGGCCTGGGCGGGAGATCCGAACCAGCAACCTGGTATCGGGTGCACGCGACAGTCGGCGCCTTCTCCGACTGCGCTACATGCGTCCTTCTCCATATAGCAGAGCGTAAAATTCTTTGCGCTAAAGCACTGAAGAACACACCTAAGATATTGTTTTAGCTGAGAGGATGGGCATTTTACGTCCATTTCAAAAGTGCACTTTTTTCTTAGGACATCCAGTATAGGTGAGCTTCATAGTGCAAAATTTGTTAGAAAATAAAGAATCATAAAAAATAATGTTTCATGAAAAAAATAAAAAGTTTTTAAAAAATTGACAATAAGAAATAAATAGCTAAGTAAACAAAAATGTAATTATTCAAAAAGATGGAACAAAAGTATTACATACCATTTTCACGTCGAATTGAACACTCTTCTAAGCTAGCCTAAGACTCTTGAAATCAAAGGGCACTCCAATGAGATCAGAATTTTTTTTTGTTCAAAAAAATTTCAGTGTGATTTCTTTCAAATTTTAATTCACTTAGCTAATAAATCAATACAGAAATTTTAAAAAATCTCGCTTTGTAAAAAAACGATGGTTTAAAGGGCGGGAGAGCGGAAATTTTTAAAAGATTGCGTCATGCTTGTCCACGACGTCGCGATTTTTATTTGATTGATAGCGAACTTGCTGTTTGCATGGTGTTTCACATCTTTAAACGATACGGCAAAAACAACTGTAAAGATCACACACTTCGGTGCTTTATATGAGGAGCGTTTACACTGTCAATGAAAGAAAAATCGCGACGAGCTTTTCAAGTGCGTGGCGCAATCTGCTCTTTTGATGCACTAAATGATTGTCGTTGCTGCCTTCTTGCGCTTCAAAAAAAAATTAATTTGTTATTTTCTCTAAAAAACCAAACTTTTATAAAATTGTTATACTCATTCGGGACTGGTCCGCGGACGTTCCGCGGATGTTCCCGCGGGAGTATAACAGAGGCCTTAGTTTGAAAAGTGTCCGATTCGAAATGATGACAGTATATATTATTTGGGCTGCGGCGAAGCGTGGTTATTTATACCTTTGATGCGTTCAGTTTGCTGTGAAAGGGTTTTTTTTTCAAAACTAGGAGTGTTCATTGTAAAGCGGGAATCGTATATGATATACAAAGGGTGGGTGGGTGCCCGAAAAAATGGGGGCGCCGCGTTCAAGTGAAGGGCTGGCGCGTCGGTTTACTGAGGCCTCCGTGGCTGCACTCTTATCCATTAGCACCACGTGAAAAACAGATGGGAAAAACGTCGCCGTTCCCACAAATCACCAACGGCTTCGCCGGAAAAACTGCACACCGACCGAATGAACGATGCGAGTGGCGTGGAAGTCGATCGCGGCGAACAAAATGTCCGAAGTCCCGGCGGTCATCCCACGGCGACTTGTGTGCTCCATTTCTTAGCAGCGCATCAGACGAATAACTCTCTGATTACCGATGTCTGGGCGCACGCACAGCTGCAGGAGCTGCTGGGGGTCACCTGCACCCGATTCTGGGCCCTTGGTTCGGGTTGCCCTCCTGTCCAGCCTTCCATTAATCCGAAGTCGGAGAGTTGCCACCGGAATTGTTTGGATAAAGCGCTGACTTGTCCATCGAATGGCCACCGCAAATCATTGAATGGCCAAAATGCACCACGCATTCAAATCGCCTCCGCGGCATCCCGTAGAAGTAGAATGCGTGGCGTATACCAATAGTGATTGATTAACGCTGTTCGTTATCCTTTTATCGTTTAACTACTTTCTAGGCCTATTTCACGAACCTGAACATCGATTTCTGTTGATCGGCGTGGATTCCTTCCACAAGCTATAAGCTGTCGTGCCCACTCGATTGATAGGTTCGATTCTATACGCATTGTTCACGGCGCACTCCAGAGGCTCGCTGGACAGTCTTAGAGCAATTCCTGAGTAAGGTGGCTGAGAATTTTCGATAAAACTCTCCAAACCCTCACTCTACAAGCTGTGGCTCGCTCTACAGGTTGGCGCGCCGACTCGATTGATTCTGTCGGGTCAATATGCATTGCTCAACTTTACTGAGATTTATATGTCAAAAGGTAGAGCTTGAGCTGCTGAGCTCAAATATATGTTTATTTTCTCAAGTACTCGATTTTTGAAAAAGGTATTTGAAAAAGTTGCTTTGGAACGCTTCAAAGCGTTCTTTTCGGTAATTGACTAAACCATGTGCGCGATACTGTATTTCTCCCATTCAACCAATCAATGTCGATCGATAATTGAGATCTTCACACTAATTACAATAGATGACTTAAGGCCGGAAAAAATGGTGGCGGCTTCATAACACATGCAGTTTGTCTATCGACCCGGAGCAGTCCGTTTTCGTCGATTTTTGTTCGAGGCTACACGAAGAAGGGGGAGTCGGGAGCTTGGTATCGTAGCCAAATCGGTGCTGATTTGTTTGGTCAAATTCGTGAAGAAATCTCTCCAGCGGCCAATGTATGTATTCGAGTGATTCCCATCTGAAACGCCCAATCCCTGTGACAATCGATAAAATCAACCAATAATAACCGATCGATTTTGTTTACCAGCTGTGAAGCCTGATCAATGACCCTCATATTCAAATGGCGGTCTGCCTGAACAGAGGTCGATAACGCTGATTGAGATCTGAAGGCTATTGGCCTCGGTAGGTCAAACTAAGGAGAAGACGGACAGACAGACGGACAAACAGAACACCCGAAGGACAGAGGCTAGTTCTTCCGTATACAGTACCATAGTTGTGTTCGGACGAATATATTCGAATAATTATTGGAATAATTGCTCGAATAGTCGAATATTCGATATTTCTAGATTTTCGAATATTCCTTCGAATTTATACATCGAAGGGAAGCCATATTCGAGTATTATTCGAAAATCGAATAATTTTAATAAAATATCGAATAAGCTTCAAATCCTCGAGCGCAGAAAGATTTGAGCAGATTACTCGACTACTCGAAAATTTGAATAAACGAAAAATGGATTTTCGATTATTCGAAAAAATTGCTGAGCGAATAAATTTGTTCGTTCGTTCGCATGAAATTTTTCGACATCGAATAAATCCGTTGATTCATTCGTTCGATAAAATTTTTCGAAAGGACAACTATATTATTCGGTTATCCCCTTAGGGCCCCAGATCAGAGCCGCCCTATACCCGAGGACTTTTAATTACTGTGTGGGCTGATGCCGTCTTTAAGAATTCCGATAAATTCGTAGGAAAAAATTGACTTCATGACAGAGTCCTTCGTACTGCTAGCTGTATTCTAGGTCGTGAATACTCGTGCCTCCTACAGATCACTGCGCCAATGAACCTTTTCGAATTTTCTGGTCAAACTTTGCCACTGGACTTGCAGATCCTGGCAGATCATTTGGGGCTGGTATGTAGAATGCGCCATGCCTTCAATTTCATACTGACTTCGCGAAGACAATTTGAATGCATCTGTGGCCTACATGGCCTTCAATGGCTTGCGGTGATCTCCCGATAGAAAAGTTAGTGTTCTGTTCTTCCCATTCTAGTCTACCTGGTCCCGACTCGCTGATCCCGTAGAGATGGAGGGCTTGCTACATCTGGGGCCGGATTCATCAACGACTTACAGCAATTTAGCAGAGACAATTGCAGTCGAAATTCCCGAAATAGCGCGGGTTTTCAAGCGATATGGTGAGCGATAAGCCACGTTATCTGAGTTTTCCGCTGTGAATTCTCTGTTAATGTTATGTAAGACGTTGATGAATCCGAGCCCTGGGTGAAAAATCCGAACCACGTACCTCGAATCGAGTGCACGCGACAGTCGGCGCCTCTTTCGACTGCGCTACGACGTGCAGTATAAAATGAGGGTATTCTTTTTCTGGTAAGTGTCATGATGCCCTCGGTCAAGTCATGAAGGTAACTGTTACAAAGTTTTTCTCTTCTCTGTTTCCAAGTGGACGCGTGGTAGCGCAGTCGGAGTAGGTGCCGGCTGCCATCTGCACTGCGAATGAAGTTCGTGGTTCGGAGTCCCCACTCAGGCCAATCCAATCGCGTTTCACAGAGTGTCGTTTTAGCGTTCAAGAGGCGGAAGAATGTTGCTTTTTCCGGAGTTGGACATAATTGGTATCAGACAAGTTCAGAAGGGATAAAACTCTGGCCTGTCTATGGCCGCTACATTTCACTGCATAGGTCACGTACACATTTAAAGTGCCCCACGATATCCCACAGAAGAAGAATGCATGGCGCATCCCAGAACAAGGATTGGTTAAAGTCGTCCTTTATGGTTTATCCTCTATTTCCAACTGAATGTATTAAGCATGTATACAGCTGAAAGCATACTTTTTGCGCTATTCTACCAGAAGTTCATCTTGACTTCATCTCTCTACACCTTCCATTTGGAATTCGTTAATGTTTGTCAGTCTTTGGTGTGGCTCCCAGGACCTGAAAAGAGGTTTCCCTATGAAATGATCGATATGATGCTAAATCTGTACCGAGCTTTTATGGGCTTCCTATTCAACTGCGGTTTCTAACTCTCGACTCGTTTGTGTGGGTATATCGCTTAGACATGCGAATGAAAACACGGCTTATTCCGCACTTTTCTGCGTTAGAAAACGTTTGAAAAACAGGAGTAATTCAAATTTTGTTTAAGGGTTTTGAAGTAGAACGCATGGCGCATTCCAGAATAGGTTATTTAAGTCTTTGTTAAAGTTAGCTTCCCCTGCGCCTTAAAAATAACTTCATGTTTTATTAGAAAATTCTCTAGCTCATGGTCGTTTCACTAATTTGTTAATTTTTAATTTGTTAATTTCATTTTTCTTTTTCTTTAGCTTACAGTTTATAATCTGTGGGCAACTGAAGATATAAGGCCGAAATCAGATATTATTTCTGAACCAATCTAATGCTAAAGGAATACAGCGTTCAACGAAACCATAGCCCGTTTTGCGGAATTTCTGTCGCACTATTCTTCCTGTTCTGAGGGCCTTAAAATATGCGCCTGGAGATCTATTTTCCCTGGAACGTTCCCACACTGCCCGTCGGCAAATTATTAGCTGAAGCAGTTCGTACAGTGCACTTCATCTGAAATTTTTTCACTAGAAGTCTCCCTCCTTCTAGTATATTCTGAAGTTACCCGCGTGCGGTGTCTTGCCTTCCAATGCGGCTGTAATGTGAAGACTCCTTTCACTTGATCGTAAATCTCTTACTTTTACAGCCAGGGAGGCTTACAACCACTACTTTCAGGCCTTGGAAATGGCAGGGTTTGAGGAGCTGGATGATCTAGACGGCGCCATCACTGACGATGTCGACAGCGACGAAGAGGCGATGGGCGAGAAATGGTACGACATCTAGTAGCTTTTTTGTCCGCGACGATTGCTTGCGGAAGTGCCTGGGAAATTAAGAGAAGCAGTGGCAGCTGCATGGTGACAGTTCACCTAGGTGTCATGAGAATTCCGAGGCATATCATGGTGGCGAGAGGCACTTCCCTCGATCACTTTGGGCCTCTTTATACTTCGCGACAAGAGCGACAAGAGCGACAGGAGCGACTGAGGCGACGGATATAGTGTGGTGTACGTAAATAATTACGCATTTCACACTACATTCGTCGCGGACGGAGTGTGGAGTACGCAATTATTTACGTACACCACACTATGTCCGTCGCCCAGTCGCTCTTCTCGCTCCAGTCGCTCCAGTCGTTTTTGTCGCTTTTGTCGCTCTTGTCGCTCCTCTCGCTCCAGTCGCTCCAGTCGTTCTTGTCGCTTTTGTCGCTCTTGTCGCGAAGTATGAACAGGCCCTTTGTCGACGGCGGCAAAATTAAAAATGAGCTGTTTTACAAAAGCAGCGAGGCACCGAAATAGCCTATGAATGGACCTTGTTCTGTGCTATTTTTAAGCCGGAGAAGATCGCACTGTCACTATTTCTTTCGCTTTCCTAGCGGTGCCCTCCTCGGACTAGGTTGAATCCGAATTCCGCATTTTCCAAAAGTTGTGTCTACTGTCTTGGCAGCAGTTTGAACACGCTCCACACCTGTATTGTATTTTGACCGATGCACACGTTATTTCACTTAATTTTTTTGAAACTGTTTTTTATTTATATATTTTAAACCTCTATAGGGTAAGTTTAAATCTTTTGACGTTTCCAGACGTTTGTTTTATCATGCGGTACATATGCAACTGGACGCGTGATAGTGGGATAAAGTGCAGGCTGTCCGGTGCATGCCGTATTGAGGCTCTTGGTTCGGGTTTCCCATCAGAGCCAAGCCTTTAATCCTATTTGATAGGCCAAATACGCACACAAATTGCCTCTGCTACTTCCCATAGAAGTAGAATGCATGGCGCATCCCAAAAAGGGCTCGGTTAACGCCGTCATTTGTCCTTTGTTGTTCAGCTTTCGGGAGCTGCAGGGCATGAGGGGTAGCTAGAACTTCTCCTGTCTCTGCACTTATACCAACATACTTGAAAAATTCGATGTTCTTCCGTCATTACCCATGTATGGGCCTCCAAATATTGTTGCGTACACATTTCTAGCCGCACATTCTCGTTTGGCCGGCAGGGTTCCTTATGATTAGACGAGGCTGCTTATTTCTAATGCACCCGGCGTGTACCGTATCCTTACGCGTTATGTATGAGCTTGTGTGCAATCACAGACACGGCCTTATCAGACGCCTCAACTCCAGTAGATCTACTTGGAAGAGCTATTCGCACCTGGGGATACATTTGCAGCTGAGTCAATGCATGAAGGTACTCAGAACATGAAACAAGGGCTGGAGGGCATTTTTGAGGCAGCCTTGTTACGATCGGTCCCCGACTTCGGTTCCTGGGCCAGGAGTTCGGCTGATTCCGACGATTAGGCGAATTACGGTAGTACGACGGCGCAAGTGTTGTGGCTGTGTTTGCTGGATGTTTTGACATGTGGACCGGACCAGCGAGAGCGCGCTAATCGCCCTTGACCTTAAGGCATGCCGGGCGGGTGTTGCGTTCGTTAACATGCTGTTCATGCAAATTTCTCTAGTGTTTTCTCGTCGTCCGGCCATGTAATGCTAATCACCTCGGATTACTGTGTCGTAGGATGGAGTGATTATTGTCGAAGACACAAAACTGGTATGATTGATAAATCTAAAGCTCGTTTCGAAGGCCGATTACTGTACTTGTAATTTGTTCAAAGCCTTGCGGTCGAAAGATTCTCGAACAATTGTCAAGAATTATAAAGGTGAATTCGACACATATTGGAATCTGGCGCTACTGTTTGCTCACCATATTAAAAAAGGATGTGAACCTACCTAAGCCTGCCCAAAATATTTAAGCTCACCAGCAACGTTGCCTTGCTTTGCTCCTGCCTGGCTGACCCATTTCTGCGTTTCACCGATGAGCCGCCGGGGAGATGCAACAACAAAAAAGTTCTTGTAAAGCAAGTGGCGAAAAGAACCTCCCTGAAATTTTTTGGTGAATTCACGTTCGACAAACATGGTTTAACTAGGTTGTTTGTTGTTCTCGACCTTGTTTTACTTTGTTCTATGCTGTCCACAATGATCACGGTTGCAACAGAATTCTCTGCTACTGTTTACTCTGAGAAGAAGAATGAAATCTTATGGTTAGGCTTTTGTTATACTTCGGCGACGCGTCGCCGACGTCGCCACAGACGCGTGGTTGACGTCGGCGAGTCGACGACGCGTCTGTGGCGACCAGCGTCGCCGACGTCGGCGGCGGAAGTATAACACCCCTGCTGAGCTTTCGGCGACATATGCCTTAGCCAAACAGCACGGTCACAAAGTGTTATCGAGCAGCCAACGCCAGATTGCAGCACGAATGCCCCTCTTCACATCGCCTACTCCTGACAGACCACAACGGCAGCAGTTCAGCTGAAAATTTGGACGCCAACTTCAATTCTATACGGGGCCGTGTTCGATCGTCTGGAGCAGAGCTTGGCGGAAATGTTGAGAATTTTCCCAAGAAACAGAAAAACCAAAAGCGCCAGAAAAAGGATAAACCATAAAACAGAAAACAGCAAATCTCGAAATTATCGATTCAGCTATCTATTGTATCCAGAGATGCGTTTCTACCAGTTATCAACACTTTTATGTATCTTACTTCAAACTGGACACTTACCGACGTTAGCTGGATACTTTTGAAATCGATCTGAAACCTTCCAGATAAAAGCGAAGGGTATGTGATTAAAGCAGATCTCTTTTTTGAAAAATTATAATTCATCTGTTGCCCCGACAAATTGAGTGGACCGCTTGAAATTTCATGAAATTTTGTTTTTTGCAGTTAAGATAACAAATCAAATACTATTTCAATGTGCAGTAAAGCAGCAATTTCTGACAGTATGAAAAGAAGAGATTACACCGTGCCCTAGTCCAGGTCGTCGCGATTTTTCTCTAATTGATAGTGTAACTCCTGCCTACTTATTCTACTTATTAGAACTGCAAAAAGATACATATGTGTAATTCCACGATTATTTTTGTTGTGCCGGCTCCAAGTGCGTAACTACGCTTAAATAAAATACTATTGTCAATACAAAACATAGTACAATATAAATATTTAAAGAATTGAAAAGATTAAGGAGTTTGATTGTTTTATTTTTACTTACTGAACAAAATAAAGTAACATAATGAAATATAAAAGGTTCGTCTCACCACTACCTTTAGACGAACCTCTGTGTGTTGCTTCTCCCCGGCTCTTCATTGAAGCAGAGGAGTATATTTTAAAATATCAAAGGAAAATGAAGATAAAGGCATCTATCAAGGCATCTTAAGGCCGAACCCACTGAGAATTTCTTGTATTCCAGTACTTAAGATAATTGATTATAGGTTTTCTTACTATTTAAATATAGGTCTTATAAAGCTTCAAAAATTGTAAAAAATACCCCATACAATGTTTGTGTTCTTCTGTGACAAAAATTTCCCAATGAGTGTCTGGTTTAATGGAAATCGCGATCGTTTTGCTTCGAAAGTGATCAGTTTGATTTCAAACGCGTCCACTTGGTTTTTAATGGTCGCCACCGTGATGTGAAAAGTATCTATTAGGGTGGGCAAAAGTAAGGAGACTCTACATGCCGTGCTAATATATGTCGTGACTGGAGTCCGGTTTCGTGCTTCTCGTATTGTATGTCTGTTTGCTACTTACTGAAGGCCACCAGAGAAGTGGCCACTTTCGCCCTTCCCAGAAGCATGCCAAAACCCCAGTCTGTCTCATGCCGAAACCCCAGTCTGACGAGTCGACCTGCGTCGCGCAAATCTCGCCCGATTCCCAACCCCAAGCAGCTTGGACTCAATAGTCGCGCATGATGAGAAGCACGTTTTCTACCTTAACCCTGCCAAATAGCGAGTCTAGGTGAGGCCTGGTGGCCTGTTACCGACCTTCGTTCGGCGGGAAGCATCTTTTGAGTTTTGGAGTCTGCACCCATAGATCTGTTCTTCGGAAGCTGTTTTCAAAAGGCACGATGATGGACTCCAAGGCCATGGGGAACAAAATAGAAGAGATGGACCGGCGACTCGAACTTATTCGGTCTCAGCGCTTTAAGAAGGCCCTCCTCTTCGACAACGACGTATCCCATCGGGCAAAAGTGACTACGGATAAGCTTGCTCAGCTGGGCTACGTTCACATGCCTCAACTAAAGTATTCGCCGGACATCTCTTCATGCAACTACCACTACTTCTTCAGCCTATAGGACTTCATGGTCGGAAGGGACACAAGGACCCAAGCAGACCTCGACAACCATAACGAGCAGTGGATCAGCACCAGGCCCAAGCAATTCTGGAAGGATGGGATCAGGCGGTTGGCTGATCGATGGCAGCAAGGTCATTGACCCTAATGGCGAATACACTGCTCAGCACCGTTGAGTTGTAATTGAGTTATAAAGAGATGAAGAAATTTTTTGAATTTGTCGCATTACTTTTGGCCCACTCTATTAATTTGACATAAATGTATAAATAGAAGCGTAGTCGACAACAGAGCCACTTTAAGGGAGTAAGCATATAGTGTAGATATGCATTCCTGTTACGTACAAAGGTTAGAGATCCAACAAATTTATAATAAGAGACGTGAAATCTGCTACGAAGTAACTGCGTGATAGTAGCACTTTCGACATTACTCAAGCGAATCAGACGAGTGCATGGTGCGATTTCTAAAGAAAACAAACAGCTTCTTTCGAACTTGAAATAGCCCATGAACGTGTCTTGCTGAAGAGACTGCGACGCTGTGGCACAGATCAAGTTCTGGGGGTCAGATATCTTCGGCAACATTTCTATGCCATGCTATTTTCTGTTTTCTGACCAACTCCGGCCGTTTTCCCAGAAAACAGAAAAAATTTGTCCAAAATGGTGTAACGGAAAAGCTTCTTTTAAAGTCGGTCGTAATGATTTCCGTTTAAGCCCTCCATCGGACCCGTATCCGACCGGCAGAAATCGTTCTTATACGATGGATATTTCTCCGTTTGAACGCTTCAAGAAACACTTTGACGATAATAATTTATCAGCATTATTTATCAGACAATACTGGATAAGGCAGATGGATGGGTAAGGGGGGGGGGGAGAAGGAATTGCATAAGGCAGGTCTATGTAACGGAAAAGCTTCTTTTAAAGTCGGTCGTAATGATTTCCGTTTAAGCCCTCCATCGGACCCGTATCCGACCGGCAGAAATCGTTCTTATACGATGGATATTTCTCCGGTTGAACGCTTCAAGAAATACTTTGATGACAATAATTTATCAACATTGTTTATCAGACAACAATGGATACGGCGGATGGACGGTTAATGGGGGGGGGGGGGAGAAGGAAGGGAAGGAAGGATCCGCCTGAGGCGATCCCAGGGACGAACGGCTAGCGCCGCCAGACTCAGACTGGAGCCGAACGCCAGAGGCGGATCAGCGGGAGGGGGTAAACAAGCCGCCTAGGTTCAACTTGATCCTCCTTTTATAACCAGTGCCGAGCACGGCTGTCGCTGTTATTGACTACGGAGCTTCGGCAGGTCTGTGTGAGAATGCGGGTATTGGGCTCTCTAGAGAAATGACCTTCCATTTGTTACTGACTTCTCTACATCCTACCCTATTCGAGTGTCCCTGTCCCAGGGACTAAACAAAGCATAACGGTCTGGGGAAGGGAGTTTATAACAGCTTCCAGACGGTGATGGGAAGTGGTAGCGGCCTTGGGCAGCATGACGAGTCCGCTTGTATTGGTTGTGCTGCTCCATTGTCATCATGCACATGCAGTCTTCATCAGTCTCTCGATGTTGTGCACTGACATCGGTGAACATGATGTGCTGCGATGCAATGAGCAGTGTAAGCGGCTCATTGTCGACTGCTTGTAACTCATTATACTGAAATTATTGAATGGGCATGAATAATGGCGAAAATGTCGCTGCGGAGCACAATATAATGCTCCTGCATCTGGCATGAGAATAGGTGCCACAACCGAAGCTGAGAGAGGCAGTGGCTTATAGACTGACATCACATCCTTTAGTATTGGCTTTTATTTGTTATCTGATTTGAATTTCTATTTAATGGCAACTACAACATTCATCACCTTACTTTCTTTTATATTTATAGTTATACAGTGAAGGGTAGGGATAAACGACTGCAGGCTGATGATTGACGGTGGCATTTTCCGTGCTTTAGTCGACTTTTCAATTATCTAGCAGTCAATGCGGTGGTGGCAAAATAGAGAGGCTATTATATATGGGAATAGGGAAATCTTGAAGAAAATTTAACATATTTCCACTAATATTTCCCATCAGCAGGATGCGATATGAAGTGAACATCTTTGGGCTTAATTCTACTATGATTAAGGCGCATTTTGTCTTTCCTTAGGACGTCTCCTAAGACTTGACTGATTGCACGCGGACACGCTTCTAGCAGCTTTATGCTTTCTTTCTTATTATACGGTTCTTCTTTATCTTCGGCTAAGTCACCGGAGAGTGCTCATAGGTTTTTGACATTTCGACTAAATCGCAAATATAAGTAAAAGTTAGCTTTTGTCTCCTTTTTCGGATCTTCCCTAATTTGGTGAAAGGAGTACAAGTAACCTTTCAGAGTATGGGGATTAAAAGATATTTCAAAGCAATAGAGATGCCAAGATAGTTGTCCTAAATTTGAACTTTTGTATTGGTGGTAGGTTTTTGTAGTGCAGAGTAATGGTTTTTTCATGCTCCTCCAAAGCGCCAGGCTACTACACAAGAAATATGACGCTCTTGGATTATGCTCGATTGGAAAATTAATGTTTGTCGGAGTCTGCACCATATTTAGGAATTTACACTTATATGACCTTATTACATGTTTTCAAGAATGTTAATTGAGACAGTATTCTAGATCAACAGTGACACTGAGAAAGTAGTAAAATACTGTTTCATTTTATATTTTAAACTTCATCAAGTCATATTGCGTGACTTTTCTTAAATCCAGCAAATATTTGACAGATGTTAGTCATTGTTAATCCTTTCACATTCGAATTTAATTATTGTCTATTTTTTTACGGATGCATGCGGTTCAGATAGTATGTATAGGAACCATTTTCTTATTCTCAGTCAGTAGGAATAGAGCATTGGTTGAACATATATAGGTGAAAAGTGACGGTAGGCCACCAGTGCATTACGATTACTTTCCTTTCGTTTCGAGCTTACAAATGGTGCTGTTTTGATAGGGATGCCGCTTCTGGTTGCGTAGCCAAATGCTTTGATTTATGAATTATGAGGAAATGTTATTATTAATGGATTATAGAAATTATTGGCTATCATCCCTGTTGGAAGGCAGAGGTACAGTGTGCGCTAGCAAAGGTCACACTCGAAAAGTCAAAGAAGAAAGGAAAAGCAATTTTCATGAGGTTGATAGCTTCGTCCGAATTTTATTTGAGATTTTGAGAATTTGGCTTTTGAGATTTTCGGCAGTCCTCAGATAAACGTACGCTTTGGAAACAATTCGAAGTTATTCACTACGTATGGATGTATACAAATTATTTATTTGTTTTTACAGCATCACTACTTTGTCGCTAATGAATTCAAAGTAAAGATTGTCGTTAAGCTGACACTCTAGTTTTCGTTAGGCCGTTTCATAGCTGCTTTGTATGTATTTATGGTTTTTTGGGTGGTTAAAAAATTATCGGTTGATACTATAAAAAATCAAGGTAAAATGAAGTGATCTTGATTTGGTTCCTCTTTAAATGTCGAGAGGTTTATTCAAACCAATAGCCTGATGTAATCCGACCTTAATCCTGAAGATGCGAACGTTGTTGTCGAGATCGTTGTCCTTCTGAATACAGTTGGATGATCCGGCGGGTAGAGTGAGTGGAGTGGAGCGGTGGAGTGGCAGTAGATGGAGTAGTGGAGTACAACTGGCTATGAGAACTATGTGAGTGGGAGGGTGATGGTGGTGGTGGGGGGAGGGGGTAGGAGGGGGGAGGGGGTGTTTACATAGGTTCTCGGGGAGATGGGATATGGGTAGGGGTGTAACTAAGCATGGCTATTTTCGTGAGATAGAGGATGCCGTAATAGTTATTTGCGTGGAGGAACGGCGCGACTGATAAATGGGGAAGGAACGGTCAGGAGGCACGGGTGGGATAAGAAAAGATCAGCAGCCGGTGTTCGGACTGTGTAATGCGTTCCACGGAGTGAGTGGGATGTGGTAAACAGTCAACTAGTCCGATGTAAACTGCGGCGGATGCTTGATGAGCTTTCTTTTTTTTTTTAGAATGATTTCTGTCGGCGGAATGAGAAGAAAGAGCCTTATTTTATAAATTTTAGTTGCTATATGATGTGACATTATTTTCTACGGAAATATCTGTGTATTTCCATGTTTCGAACTAAATAAGAGTGGAACATTACTGCGCTGTGCAACACCATCAAAATTATTCAAGAGAATAAAATTATTGCATGAGGTGTGGTGCGGCTCGGCCGAGACTTCATTTGTTGCTCAGATTCTTATGTTAGATGTCGAGAATTCTGGTCAACCTCATGCGAGGGAGCAACTTTATGCGCTTCAACTTCGCGTAATGCGAAGGACAGAGAGAAAAAAGATCATTTTCAATATCAAAAGGAAAGAGTGCCACATCACAGTGCGTTAGAGAACAGAACATTAACTTCGGCTCAGTAGGAAACGGTAAAGAAACTCAAGTTCGTTCATTAGGGTTTCTTCTTTGAATTAAAACCCTTGCCGGGAACTCCATGTAACGGAAAAGCTTCTTTTAAAGTCGGTCGTAATGATTTCCGTTTAAGCCCTCCATCGGACCCGTATCCGACCGGCAGAAATCGTTCTTATACGATGGATATTTCTCCGTTTGAACGCTTCAAGAAACACTTTGACGACAATAATTTATCAGCATTATTTATCAGACAATACTGGATAAGGCAGATGGATGGGTAAGGGGGGGGGAGAAGGAATTGCATAAGGCAGGTCTAGGAACGAACGGCTAAAGCGCCGCCAGCTTCATAGGGGAGCCGACCGCCAGAGGCGGATCAGCGGGAGGGGGTAAACAAGCCGCCTAGGTTCAACTTGATCCTTCTTTTATAACCAGTGCCGAGCACGGCTGTCGCTGTTATTGACTACGGAGCATCGGCAGGTCTGTGTGAAAACGCGGGTATCGGCTCTCTTGAGAAATGACCTTCCATTTGTTACTGACTTCTCTACAATGGTCAGGAAAGCCGAAAACGGAAAGCAGAAATTGCGCGCACCCTGGTCTGGAGGACAGCCGCTGCTCTAGGCGATGAATTCGGGGCGATTCTGGGTGAAGTGACAGAATAGCGAGTGATTCGTCATGCTCATCGAATGGGAGACTGACACCATCTCTCCGTACCATGATGGATGACGAGATCGCACTAATTCCGTCGATATCGCCGACGCAACACTGGTCTCAGCGTCATTTTCGACACCACTGGCTCGTTTCGAGCTTTCGCGAAGCCTCCTTTTGGTCTTTTGGTTCTAAATATTTTTCATCAACTTAGTCGGCGTTTATTTGCCCTCTTTTGTACTTTTTTATACATTCGGAGGTTTGTGTATTACATGAAAAAATACCAACAAAAGCTCAGTAATCAAATGCAACTTTGAAGGGAAAAAGTTCTGGATTAAACTAATGGAGGACAAATTCGGGATCAATCCTGGTAAGGAGGAGCATCCTTAAGGCGTGCTAGTAGTCATTTATGACAAAAAATAGCATACTCCTCCTCCTCTGACTAGGACAGATCCCGAAATCTTTTTGGGTGCTAGTGTTAGATTTGGTCATCTTGATATCCTTTCAAGTTTCTTGCCTTGACCATTACTTCCGTAATTTAATAAGAGTTCACTTAATTTTTTATTGTCTATTATTTACTTACCTTTGTCACCTGTCGTCTCGTTGATCACAGAGTTGCTCGAGCGGGAGCCAGCAGCGTTTCCATTCGTTCCTGTGGCGTGCCAAAGTGCTCCAATGGATCCTCCTCGTTCGATGGACAGGAAGAACATCACATCGTTCGCTCAGGGTTTTCATGAAGAAATCCGACTAATTGGAGGGCGTCCTGGTGTTCTCTTGACTCCTACGGAATCCGTCGGTGATTGCTCTCGTTCAGTGGAGGTCCGCGAAGCGCATTACGTGGCCGGCCCACCTAACGTAATTTTCCACGTAGAGCACCAGCTGGGCTACTCTGGCACGCTAAGGGGAAAAATGGAGGCGTTTCTGGGGCTCGTTCGAGCGAATCGACGACCAACGGCACGGCTTCACGTACAGATGAATGTTATTTAATTTCTGTGAAAAATAAAGTGCGCTTGCAGTGGAAGCTTAAACAAGTACAAAATGACTGAAACTCAGAAATAACAAATACTAAAGGGAAACATTTCAGATAAAGAGGGTTAAGAATAATACAATACATTGGTAATCGGCTCCTCAGTAGGCAACAAAAAGGCAAAATTAATCCGTTCGCAATATATTCCATTTGTATAGTTAAATCGCATTCAAATGGCCTCAACGATATCCCATAGAAAGAAAATGCGTGACGCACCCCAAATGGGAATTACTAGCACCATCCCTTATCTTTTTTTCCGTTGAAGCGCATACTGTGGTTGAGATGAACGCACTTTGTCATCTACCAAACTTCTGCGCTGAATCTCCCTAGGGGAAGAGGGCGTTATCGCCTTACTGGTAGTAAGTTGTGAAAGTCCATGACTCACGGCGATGTAGATGAAGTCCAGAGATTTCGCGGGTTTCGCAACTTGCTTCCGACAGGGTTGACGGCTCAGGGATCTCGTGGTCAGAGTGCTCATCGGAAAGGACAAAACGCGAAGAAAGGTCTGCTGTCGTTGGGTACACCATTTTCCACGTCAAATTCGACATTGTTATAATCAAGCTGGACGCTTTCCTAAATAAACTGGACGCTCTCTAAACTGAAGCCAACACTTTTAAAATTCAACCAGACACTTCTGAGCAAGCTTGATGCTTTTGAAATCAAATTGAACATCTTCCGAATTAAAAAAGCGCCTCCGGAATAAAATATAGCCTGTCCAAAGATATTAGGTTGTAACGAATTAAATGGCACTGGCTCGCGCCATTTTTTGGCGCGTCTTTCGCGTTTGATCAAGAACAAACCGTAACATGTGGCATATCATTTAGAAGCGCAAACTTTGCTCTACCGGTGAGTACCAAACTTTTTATGTAAAAGTGGGAAAACTTTAGAGTTTTATTGACTTTTTTGCAGATGGACAAAAAGGTAATCCGAGGCATTTACTTGTATGAATTCAAGCTGGGCACTACAGCTAAGGAGGCGGACGAGAAGATCAACGCCGCATTCGGTCAAGGATGTTCCACAATTCGGACGGCGTATCGTTGGTATCAGAAGTTCCGGAATGGAGATGAGAGCTTGGAAGAACATGAAGGTCGTGGGAGGCATAGTGATGTTGATGAGGACAAGCTGAGAGATGTGGTAGAGGAGGATCCACACAAAGGTACCAGAGAGATAGCGAAGGTTCTTGGCGTCAGTCACAACACAGCTGTCCGGCATCTGAAGGAAATTGGAAAGACCAAAAAGCTGGAAAGATGGGTGCCTCACGAGCTGTCTGAGGAGCAAAGAAACCGACGATATGAGATCTCGTCCGCACTGCTTCTGCGGAACGAAACGGACCCATTCCTTGATCGCGTCGTAACCTGTGACGAGAAATGGATAATGTACGACAACAGGCGACCATCGGCACAGTGGGTGGACAGCGATGAGAGCCCCAAGGTTTTTGCGAAGCCGGAATTGCACCAAAAGAAAGTAATGGTGACAGTATGGTGGTGTTCGCTGGGAATTATTCACCACAGCTTCCTCCCTCCTGGTGAATCCATCACGGCAGAGAAGTACTGCATTGAAATTGAAGAAATGGTGAAAAAGTTGAAGGATATCCGGCCGGCCTTGGTAAACCGAAGGCGAGTTCTCCTTCTGCACGACAATGCTCGCCCCCATGTAGCACGAATGACGTTGCAGAAACTGAATGAGCTGAGCATTGAAACTCTACCACATCCTCCGTTTTCTCCCGACCTCTCCCCAACAGACTACCATTTCTTCAAGCATCTTGGCGACTTCTTGGTAGGGAAAATATTCAAATACCAACAGGATGCCGAAAGTGCCTTCGAAGATTTCGTCAATTCCAGAACTTCTGATTTTTATGCTACTGGGATAAAAAAGCTTGTGTCTCGTTGGCAAAGATGTGTAGAATCAGAAGGTTTTTATTTCGATTAATAAACTTTCCTACAAGCCGAGATATTAACTGTTTAAATTTACAGTGGTTCAGTGCCTTTATTTCGTTACAACCTAATAGTACACGCTTTATTGACGACTAACGTTCGGCGATGTCGCCTTCTCCAGAGTCTCAAACTTGGGACTCTAAAGAAACGTGGTTTAATTACCCAAGTTTGAGACTGTCTGAGACTTTTAATATGTTAAAGGATTGCGCCATGCGTCGTCTGGCTCGTTGAGACTTTTGTTTAATTGACAGTGTAACTGAGGCAACGAGATGGAAATATGTGTGTTTTTTACAACCGTTTTTATTGCACTGTTGACAAACGTGTAAAAAAACAAAGTGACGTCACAAACAGACTCTTTGCTATTACTCAGATGAAAAGCATATCATCCTGGACGAGTCCATGGCGCCATCTCTTTTTTTGGCACTAACAAAGTGCAGCCTTCCTGTATCTTAAAAAGTTTTAAACCATTATTTTTCTTGAAAATTGGAAATGTTATAAAATTTCAAACAATATGTTCACTTATTGGGCAGCTGAATTTATTTTAAAAGTTCAGAGAAGGTCATACTAAATTTTCATTCGACAAAGAATTATTCCTATTTTTTCGGAGAGTATCCAATTTAGCCCGGAATACGCTTATTTTAATTTGGAAGATGTAGTGTTTGATTTGAAAGGCGTCATGCTTGCTTAGAGCAGTGTCCATTTTGATTTGAAAAGTGTCCGAATTGACGTGAAAATGGTATATCCTTGAGCCTACGGCTTGCTAAAGGCATCGAAATATTCCTTAGGATTCGTCTAGGAGAGGCAGGAAATTTTCGTTTTTGCAGTTTTTCTTAGCTTTGTAGATTCCGGTGTTGGTTTTGATTCGCTTTTGTTCGATGAAGTGCCTAGGAAACGGCAAAAGCCCTCACTAAGCCCACGAGATGGTGCTCTCAGCTGCAGGATTACTGCAGAGCTTTTAGCTGACCAGCTCCAAGCCTCTCTCCGTCCAAGAAAGAAGCACGACCTTGCATGTGAAGCGCCCCCCCCCCCCCCCTTCCCTGGAGTGTTGGTCCCGCACTGGCCGTCCACCGCTCATCCCTCACCCCGTCCGCACTTGGGCGTATGTCGGCAGGCGATCAATTCAAGAGCGCAAATCACTTAGTTCCCAGAGGGGTTCGCCACGGGCCCTAGAGAGCTCGAGCTCACTGTATGTGCGTGCCGGAGTGGCCGTAATGAAGTGCGAGGCGCGGTGGCCGAGCTGGAGGGCCGGACCCGGCACGGGGGCCTCTCTGAAGTTCAATTAATCCAGCTGAGCATACAAAGCAGGATGGAGGTCGGTGTTGCTGAAGTTGGTCAGCACAATCGCACTCGGGATGGAGAGGACTTCTATGGAAGCGCTGGAGAGCGGTCAGCGCTCTGAATGCCGTCGGACGTTACGAATCCACTCCAGAAGACCATGACCATTGGCTGTCAGCGAGTCCTCCATTGCGCTTTGGCTTCTAGAGCAACAGTTTCTCGCCCTGTGCAACTGCTTGAAAGTCAAGTACTCTGAAGATCGACTCTATACTGGCAGCTGTGGGCTATCCGTCCGTCTGAAGTCGTTGAATGGGTTTCGTCGCTTCATTGTCATTTAGAATGCGCCTACAGAAACATTCCAAAGTGTTTCGATGACATTACATACGCTGAAGTGGAATACGTGGCGTACTCCTTGAAGGACCTAAGCAAGGTCGACCTCAGCCGGTGTTAGCAAGACAGGCTAGCCCTATGGATGAAAAATTGAGTCCTATAAGTGCAATCGGCCTCCGAAATCTCAAAAAAAAACACCTAGAAGCGACAACTGTACATAGTCTTCACGATGCCTGGGATGCGCCGTGCATTCTACAAGCGTGCGGTGGACACAAATTTTCATGAGAAAATGCGACAAAGTTGGCATTTTATCAAATCCTTTTTGTTATGCGCCACGTACTTGACTTTTAAAGAACATCGTGGGATATCGTCGTTTGAATATGAGCTCGGCCTACTTATACAGACACGAAGTGGCTGGCCGATGGATAGGGGCGACTCAGTGTTGACTCCTCTCTGTAAATAAAAAATAATAATAAAAGCGCTATTAGCATAGTAATTGGCATAATAAGATGTCCTTCTCCCAGACCTGTTCAAAGAAAAGCATTCCATTCGGAATTCAATACTAGAGATTGTTCGTTCAATTTTTTTGCTTAAACCCACCTCAGAGTAGATGATCGTCCAGAGAACTAGGTAGAGGCAGAGATCAAGTAAAGGATCACCTGTATCGCCTGTCATTCCGTTGATCATCGACATGCTCGAGCGGGCGCCAGCAGTGTCTCCATTTGTCCCTGTCGCGTGCCAGATTAGTCCAATGGATCCTCCTCGCTCGAGGGACACGAAAAGCGTCATATCGGTCGTTCAGGGCTTTCACGAAGAAGTCCGACCAACGCGTTGGTGGGCGTCCTGGGGTTCTCTTGACATCCCACGGAATCCAGTCGGTGATGGCTCTCGTCCAGCGGGTGTTTGCAAATCGCATTACGTGGCCGGCCCACCTAATTTTTGACGACTTGGCCCATGCGACAGCCTCTCTGATCTTCGAACGTCGGCGAAGCTCAGAACTCCGGAGGCCTTCTCTCACTTGAGTGAGTCGTGTCACTCCGAGCATCGTCCTCTCGATTCCACGCTGACCGCGTGTTCATCCTGCTTTCGTATAGCCCAGGAAGTAAAGGATAAAATGGCTAAATTGCGGGGTATGTCAACCCCATTCGGGATGAGCCACGCATTCGCATTCTTCTACGGGATGCTGTGGAGGCGATCTCAGTGCGTATTTTGCCGAGTAATGAGTTGCGGTGGCCAGCCGATGGACAAGTCAGCGCTCTGTCCTTCATACCCAAACCTAGTACCAATTCATCGACCCCGGAGGGGTGGATGGTTCGGTTGGCCTTGGCGGGAAATCCGAACCAGGAGCCTGGTATCGGGTGCACGCGACAGCCCGGACCTCGACCGGCTGCGCTATCATGCACGTAACAAAGTAAATACGAGGGAATAAATGAGAAAAATGAGAAAATGAATGAGAGAAATAAGTAATTAAATGTAAATTAGATAAATAATTAAATGTTTCAATAGCAATCTGGCTTTGTCTGCTCACCTTTCTTGGAAAAATGCATTGAATTCAGAATCCAATGCTATAGCTTATTCGCTTAATTTTTTGTAATTTTGTTTTAAAAGAAAACAATCTGTTGAATGGTAGGGCAGTCGCAGATGGCGCCGACTCTCTCGTGCACTTAATACCAAGTTCTTGGTTCGGATTTCCCACACAGGTTAACCAAGCTTTCTCTCCTTCCGGGATCGACGACTGGAAGCCAGACTTGTCCGGGAAGTATAAAGCGCTGACTTATTCATCGGCGGGCCACCGCAAGTCGTCGTATTGCGAAATACGCATTCAAATTGCATACACGATGTTCCGTAGAAGTAAAATGTGTGGCGTCTGCGGGATACGCCACGCTTTCTACATCTACAAGGTGTCATGTGGAGATGATTTCGAAGCGTGTTTCGACTAAACAGTATCTAGCAGCATCCAGAGAGAAGCCAGCGCTGTATCCTACCCAATTCACCGACCCTGGAGGGATGGAAGACTTGGTTGGCCTGGGCGGGACCAGGACCAAGATCCTCGATACCTGGTGCGCACCACAGCCATCGTCGTCTCCGAATGCGCTACAACCCACGTGCCAAAAGTATGTGAATAACGTGATCACAAAAGGCCGAGTAGGCTAGTGGACGAAGTCCATTACCTGGAGGTAATGCTCTGGGTGTTCGAAGGCTTTGTACTGAAAATACTCGCCTCCCTTCTTTTAGTCCTGCGAGCCAGAAGACGATTGAGGGACCGACAACCCCTGGTCTGAACGGCCCTATAGAAGTCTACGTACCGGAAGAGTCCCTTATTTCCCGCGGAAAGGAGCCGGCGTCCGCCCTGCGAGGTGCTTCGTCACTGAACGAACCACCTCCACACTACGACGAATGAATGGACGAATCCGTGCCGGCGTCGCTTCCTCAACGTCTCCTCGCTGTATGTCTCATCTCCGTTTTGCTCTGTGATTTATGGCTGCACATCGTGAATCGTAGTCGTGCCAGGACCGTCGTGGAGCCCGTGAATAGTGCATCGGAGTGCGTGTCCGTGTGTGCGTATCCATTGGCACATGTCTTCCGACGAACATATGGTCGCCGATCGCTGCGCGAATTTAAATCCCCGACCTAATTGAGCCGCTCTCTCAGCTCACGCGGTGCTGGAGGAGGTCTATTGTTTCGGGGCGGAGCAGGTGCAGATGGGCTGGCCGGCCGGCGACAAAGGTGCAGCGGATGGCTGACTAACCACGGACCGAGCGGCCGGCTGGCTGTACCCGGCCGGCAGGTGTCAACAAGGTGTCGCCATCAAATTAAGTGATTTGACGGCCGGAGACGTGGCGGTTTTGGGCGCCGTCGAGCAGGTGTTCGGCGCTGGAGCTGGCTGGCAGGACGCCAGCTCGGTCTTTTGCATAAGGTGGTCGAAGGCTTACGAGAATTCTTAATACTGTGCCTTTCGGATTAGGATCCCTTCTCCCTGGAGAACTTTGAAAATATTCCCGTTACTATTTTTTTAAGCGTTAACCATAAATGCGAACTAAACTTTCGCCTGAGGTGTAACTCGAATCTCATCCCTTCTCATTCTCAGCAAAATACTCCAGGCCAGTTTAAGCCAATTTCAGTCATCTATGTAAAAAATCAGATCTGCGAGAATTAATAAAACATGAAGCCATTTCCGACATCATGCTGGTTGCTGAATTTTTTATTCTTCACAAGACGATCTCAATGCCTGAAAAGATGATAGTCGGTAGGAGTCAGATCAGGTGAATATGCTGGATGTTGCGGATCTTCGTATCCCAATTCATCCAGTTTCTCGATAGCAATTCTTGAAACGTGCGGACGCGCTTGTCATGCAGTTGAATGGGCCTCTTCGATTGACCAAAGCCGGCTTATTTTCAAGCAACTTCTGGTGCACCGCTTCAACTTTGGCACAGTACATCTCCGCTGTGAAGTCCTCTCCAGTCTTCAAGAACTTGTAACGGTCTGTACCTGCCATTGTCCACCATACGGTCACCGTGGCCTTCTTTGGATGGAGACTTGGTTTCGGCATCTCCTTCGGACTCTCATTCTTGTCCAGCCATTGCGCAGAGCGACGACGATTGTCATGAAGGAACCACTTTTCGTCGCATGTCATGATCCTGTCCAAAAAGGGCTCCCTTGGATTGCGCAGCCTTGACGAAACACAGGTGTTGTGGCGCTTCAGCATCTGCCCGGCGGTCAGCTCGTGCGGGATCCATTCATCCAATTTCTTCACTTCTCCAATCGCCTTCAAGTGGCGCTGATCCGCTCCCACCATGGCTTTGAGTTGATCGTCGTCAAGGAGTGATGACGGCCTAGCTCGGTCTTCATCTTTGAGACCTTCATCTCCAGATCGAATCCTTTCGAACCAGTAGCGAATTGTGCGTTCCTTAACGAAATCCTCTCCAAATGCAGCGCTGCTGTCACGAGCTGCGGCCGCGGCCTCGTGTCCACTTTGCCATTTTTCTTTTTTCATATAAATACATAGAGCATCAAGCACCCGAATATCACGTTGATTCATTCTGTAGAAACGACGTCAAAAACTCGACAACGGGCAATGATGTCACAAGTGCTACCAAGTGTCACAAGTGGTACAAATGGTAAGAAAGAAAAGATTCTGCTCTTTCAGAAGCTATTTACAATGCGGGAACAATAGTATCCACGAAAAATCAGCAAGAAGTGGAGGTAGCAAAATCGGCCATTTCATATGCAACGACCTGATATTTCGGAAGAGGTTGAGCGTCGCTAGGGAATCGGATCAAGCACTCATAGTATGACGTTTCCTGGTGGAAAGTGTAGTTTACTGTCGCTTTAATGACTTGTTTCCATATTGTCATTGTATAATGTCCGATTTCAATTTTGCAACCGTTTTTCTAGATTAAAGTCTCCCTAGGGAAGATGCTATATTTCTATATCTACTTAGTTATGCACACTAAGTGCGCTTAAAAAGAGAATACCAAGGCTAGACGGTCGAACATTAAAGAAACCAATACTCTAGAAAGTAGTAAAAATGTACTTAATTTTTTCATCGAGATATTCATTTTTCTCTTTATTTTGGGCTCTATTTTAGATTTTATTATGCTTATCATTATTACTCTATTTTTCTATTCTATTATTCTATTTTATAGGCGCGTGTAGCGCAGTCGGAGGAGGCGCCGACTGTCGCCTGCACCCGATACCAGGTTCCTGGTTCGGACTTCCCGCCCAGGCCAACCAAGCCTTCCATTCCTCCGGTGTCGGTGAATTAGTACCAGAATTGTCCTGGCGCATCCCAGAAGGAATTGAGTAATGCTGTCCTTTATCCTTTATTATTCTATTTTGCATATTTTTTTGGCGAAACATGTAATTAATAATTTATCAAAGCACGACTGGCGCAGTGGGCATTAAGTGCGCTTTTCGCATGCACCATATTGATTTGTGAATGTATTCCATGAAACAGACTCTTTCTCTCATCAAAATCGCCTTAGTACACCTACATGGTACTATCTATGGCTATTGTAATGTGTTGCGTAGGACAAGTACTCGAGAAAAAAAGTCGGCGGCCCAATTGGAAATAGAGTGCGTGGCGCATTCCCAGATGTGCCAATCAATGCATTCTCCGCTATTTTTCACGTAGGTATAAGAACTTTAAAGGTACGCAACAAACAGCTTAAGAATGAAAGCGTCAACCACTGCTACTGCTAGCAAATTAATGCTATTTGACTTTCAATCACTTTGCTTATTTTCATCGAAAACGTGGTGCACGGCATATACTGTGACGAAGAGCGCGCATATATTGCGTTGAAAGTCCAATGTATGTACTTGTTGATGTGAATACGCTTAGCTTGAAAACAGGATAATTTCATGTAGATTTCTCGTCTTATACGGGCCAGAATGCGCCACGTCCGACTTTCCACTTGGACATCGTGGAAGTGATGGTATGGGTAGGGACCTCTTAGAAAACGATGAATAGTGAAATAAAGTGGCTCGTTGGCTGTACATATTAGCAAATATTGGTCTTTGAAAACAGTATAAATAGTAGGCAGTTGCGACATCAGCCATGACTCAAACTTGGGTAATTAAACCCAAGTTTGAGTCATGGTAAAAATGGGCGCGTGTAGCGCAGTCGGAGGAGGCGCGACTGTCACGTGCACCCGATACCAGGTTCCTGGCTCGGATTTCCCGCCCAGGTCAACCAAGCCTTCCATCCCTCCGGAGTCGGTGAATTGGTACCAGACTTGTCTGAGAAGGATAGAGCGCTGACTTGTTCATCGGCTGGCCACCGCAAGTCATTGTATGGCCAAATACGCATTCATGTCGCCTCCACGACATCCCGTAGAAGTAGAATGCGCTGGCGCATCCCAAATGGGATTGAGTAACGCCGTCCTTTATCCTTTATAAATGGTAGGAGTTGGAGGCTGGTGTTAAAGCCAATGTTGCCCAATCTCGAGCGAAAGTGAAATGCATGGCGTATTCCTAGGTGTTTAGAATAATCGGGCTACTGCCTTTCCGTTGCTTAATCGTTTTTATTCACATTCTATCCAAGTGCAATGTACATGTCTTATGTTTTCCATGTATGGTGGGAAGTAGGGCGCATTCTTCGGTGTGGATTGCGCCATGCACATGCTTATCTATTGCAGTCGGTGAAACGATTGGCTCTGCAAAGGGATAATGCAAGCTACCATGTGATTGTATGTGCCTGACAATCGCTTAAATGCCTCTTTTCCATTCCAAGTGAAATTGGATAGCACGCCATATGTCAAATAGATGGATATCGTCGGGCTCGTTCGCTTTCCATGCCCGTTTTCGATTATTCATTGCACTTTTTACGAAGAACAGTTTCCGGTTCCCGACCGGTTGCTCGTCGACCGTTGACTGTCTGCTGATTTTCGTCCCAGAAAAACGCCCGAGGATCATCCGGCTTAGCTAACGAACGACGGCCGGCCGGTCGGCAATTTCGCGTCGGACGATCAGCTGTGCTGGGTGCAGCTCGGCTGGACTGACGAGCTGAGCGGCTACTAATGCGCGAGCAGCTTTTGTCTCATCGTGCGCCTGAATGCGGCGGACGTTCGGCTCGTGGCGGCTCCCCGAATGGCGCTGTCCCTCGCCGACTCTGACCGCTTTCGTCGCATCGGAATCGGCGATGCTCATCGTCATCGGCATCATCGTGTTCCTATTGTTACTGGCTAGAGTCCCCATATGCACTAGTAGCTCTGACCCGTCCAGTTCGAGGAATGGAGTATCTGGTGCCGTGTCGTCGTTGCCAGCAGCTGTTCTCGGAAGCTGTCCATCATCGCACCACCGCAACCCATTTCTCATCTGCAACCGGGCGCTTTTTGGGATAACTTTCAACCTGAACTCCGTTATTAAAAATTTCAGAAAATTCTGGGATAATTGTTTTCAATAGCATGCGTGGTAGCACAATGGGAAGGGTGAACCGCTGTCGCGTGCAGCCGATTCCAGGTGCTTGGTTCGCGTTTCCCGTCCAGCCCAGCCAAGTGCAGTCTATTGCTTCAGGAAGCAGACTTGTCTGTGAAGGACAAAACACTGACTTGTCCATCGGTTGGCCACCGCATGTCATTGCGTAGGCCGAGTACGCATCCAATTTACCTTCGCGATATACCGCAAAAGTAAAATGCATGGCGCATTCCAAAAAGTTAGATTGTACCTGTCCTCGTTCCTTTATTCTATATTACCCTCTAAAACCGATTTTAAGGGAAAACTCCAGTAAACAGTCAAATCGTCTTCCAGACCAATGCTCCGGTTTTTCACGAGTTTTCCAATGCTCCCGAAAATTTGTTAGGTCCAAAAAGTTGCCTCCACGACGTTATTAGAAGTAGAATGCATGGCGTATCCAAAATAAAGATGGGATTTGATAAAGATGCCGTGTTTTCGTTAATATATTATGCCACTACTACTTCTTTTGGAGGATTATTCTTATTTATTAACTATTTTTGGTGATGTTAAATTTGTCTTTTCGAATCCCATTGTTTAATTGATCTAACTTCACTAACGGTATTTTAGAATTTTTTTTTAAATGTTTGGTGCTTTTTCTGGTCCTTTTCTGGTTTTTTAGGACTTCAGAATTCGGAATTTTCTTCACGTTCTGGAAATTTTCGAACTTTTATAAAAGATCAATATGCTTTATTCGAAAAAATCACTTTCAGCATCACCTTGCTCTCATCGCTGCTACCGTCCGGTTCATTCGTCGTGCTGCCACCGCGAACCACCGTCTCGTCAGACGGTCACGACGAGAAGCAGCCGTCACCGCCGACGATTCTGTCGTCAGCCGCTGACGTCGTTGCGTTGACGACTTCAGAAGGCGTTGAGGACGACGACGAGACGTCATCGTCGGACGCCTTGCCGCCACCGGAACTGCTGGAGTGTGACGTCGAACCGCCGGAGCAGTCGGAGGAGGCTGAGGTACGTGTTTCGTTCGTTCTCGTCGTTAGTCATCGTTGGACGGCTGCGCTGCCCCTTATGGGAAGGGCGAGATCGTCGGGCAAACAGATGCGTCATTTCATCTACACTTCTCGCTCCCTACGTTTTTATTCCGATTTTTTTCGAATTTTTCATGGTCTGATCTGCAGGCGGGCTTTGTTTCTCTTTGCTTTTTTTTACGTTTTTCGTCATATTCCTATGTTTCCGCGGCGCTCTTCGAAGAGTAGTACTTTATATAAGGTAGAAGAGTTGAGGAAAATGTCTGGATTTTTTTTATAATTTTCGTTTTTGAGTCATATGTTTGGCATGGCCAAGATTCCTATTGCCGAGAACGAGGCCCAGCTCCCAGCCTTCTCCTTCTGAAGTCGTTTTTTCGCTGGCAGATACCTCGTCCTTGCGAGAAGACTGCCACGCATGGTCAGTTCGGATGGCTGAGCATGAACATCGACGTTCGTTTTTTTCACAGAACTCACAAGACCCCAGCGCATTATGCAAGCGACAGCGACGATCTCGACGTCGCCCCATTTTCCCATCAGACGAGACCCGTCGCGGCCACGGTGCTCAATGGGGCGTCGAATTCGCTATTTCCATTCAGAAGACCCGGTTTTGCCTCACCACAGATGCTTATCTGAGGAAGAGCCATTGAATATACGGAAATTGAGAAATTAGTCAATTGTACGGAAGACATTGAATACTTATGGCTTTGATAGTCACCTTTAGGACATGCTTGGCAGTGGTTAAAAGTCTTCACTGATTATCCTTCATATTGGATCGGATCGAAAGCTTCCTCCGTTCAGAGCGCTGAAGGCTCTCGCCTTCCTTTAGGTTTTATAATCCATGTTTTGATAGATTTTCGTGTCATTTTAGAGAGAAATAAAGTCCATGTCGCGAATGTGAGCAGCATTAGTAGGAGGGAACGAGTCAGCCTATCAGATCGCATCGAATGATGTGCTATTCAGAGAAGGTGTGTACGGTCGGTACCCCTATTGGCTGTCACGTATTCTGTCGGTGCTTTGCTTGGCGGCGCATTTGTTGCGAATCGGTGGCCCCACTCGCGAGGGAGCATGCCCCTGTTGAGCGGAGTCCCCCACTCACCCCGTGGTGCTACGAGGTAACCAGGAACCCAAGACCCAGGGGGACATACGGGGGACCCCATGGTGTGAAAAGGCCACGCCCCTCTTCCCTGGCAGACGGGAGCCCCGCGTGGTGACTTCTAATCCCCGCGCTGGGCAGCGCTTGGATTGACGCACGCCCGCACCACGCACAAGCCGCGGGTGCCTACAGGAGTGCTGTAGTGAAGCCGAACTGTATTGAGCACACACAACCCCGAATACTGCATGACGACCCCATGGTACCCAACTACAACACTAACCCCTAACTAACCCACTAACAACAACAACAACAAATATACACAGCAACATTAATAGGAGACTCACCACCTTCCTCGTCGTAGACAGCACAGTAGACAGATATAACCACGGTTCATTCCATATATCGACATCACACAGCCACATCAATATAATACCAAAGATGGACGCTAGATAATACGGAATACAGGCTAGATGGGACCGCTTCGGCTGGAAAGACTGTAGTGGCTATCCGAGGCCAGGCGAACCCCATCCAGGCTCGCCTCCCTGTAGTGCAGCCGGCTGGAGTGCGATGTGAGGAGCGACAAGGCTCCGCTCAGAAGATCCTCGGGATGACGACAGAAGCGGGCTCACAATTGCGGCGCCCCAGAGCCGCGCCCGCGCAGCCGCTCGACGTGTCGACCGAAGTATAGAATGAGCCGGGCGGGGGGCGGCGCACCGCGGTCCCGCCGACCAATAGCGTGCACGGGAAGGCCGAACCTCGGGAGCGCCTCATCGGGGTCCCGAGCGGATACGGCAGCCCGCGGGAGTTTGAATTGAAGGGAGCGAACTATCGCATTCGCGACAGCGTTCCCCCTGTCAGTGCTGCCCACATTCGCGACATAGACCGAAATATAATATATCGTTTTCACGTCGAGTTCGACACTTTCCAAAGCAAATTGGACACTCTATTAAGCTAGCCTAAGACTTTTGAAATCAAAGCGAACTCTACCGAATCGAAATGAACCTCTTCTACATTGAAGTAGAGACTCTCCAAAAAGGGTAAGAATAATTTTTTTTTGTTCAAGGAAGACTGTAGCATAGCTTTCTATGAAGTTTTAATTCGTCTGCACAGTAAGTAATCACATTGTTTGAAATTTTATAAAATTTTTATTTTCTGGGGAAAATTTTGGTTCAAAGCTTGTTTTAAAGAGCAGAAAGGCGGCCATTATTTACGACCAAAAGAATAGATTGCGCCATGCTCTCGCTCAATACGTCGGGATTTTTATTCGAGTGATAGCGAAAATTCTTATTGCATGGAGTTTCACGCCTGTTAACGATACAAGGAAAACAATTGTAAAGAACATAGAGATTCTCACTTTGATGGTTTATTTGAGCAGCATTTACACTATCGGCCAAATAAAAATCGCGACGAAATAATCGAGTGCATGGCGCCATCTTGTCTTTTAATGCACTAAATCATTGTTGGCTTTTGCTTGAGTACAAATTTTAATTTATTATTTTTATATAAAAATTTTATAAGATTATAATGCTCACTAAGGTAGACGAACTAAAAAGTTTCGAAGAAAAGTGAATCAAATTTTCCTTTAACAAAAATTATTATAACTATCTGGGGAATTTATAATATAACATGTAAGAAACCCTTTTCGATTTTGAAGACGTTGACTTTGATTACAGAAGCACTAGGTTGCTTAATTGAGCGCCGAATTTGACGTGAAAGTGCTACATGTTATGTTTGAAAGCAACTTTGCACTGTTTTTAAAAAATTATTCTGAATTTTAGTGCATAATGTTAAATATCACTTGAAAAATTTGCTCTATCACAAAGCATGGTTCCACTTTTTTTTCATTTTGACTTTTGTCAAACATCAATTTTAGATCAATGAAGTGGAAGGTAAAAAAAAAGATTTTCGTCGACAGCTGCTTTTCTCATGTTACGTTTGAGATGTTTTCTTTAAGGTTTCAAAATAATTCAAAAGGGGATTATTTGCTCTGAAGAAAATTGCGTATGTTGGGTTTTGTCGTTCATTTTGATTTTTGTTGATTTTTAGGGCATTAAAACGGTGTCTAGTAGACATATCTTTACCAACAGCTCCTAGATTTTAGTTAATTTTCTCGGAAAGTGCTATATGTCGTTTGAACGAAAATGTTCCGTTCTACCCAAATACATGTTTTGTTCTGTGGTTATTCCGAAGTTTGCTTTCTTTAAGGTCATCAGATTTTTTCAGGTTTTTTAAGTGGCACCGTCTACAAAAATTAACCAAAGTGTAGGAGCTGTCGGTAAACGTAACGTATGTCCTCTAGACACACCACTTATTGTCCTAAAATTAAAGAAAATCAAAATGAACGAAAACAACCACCATCACTTGTGCAAAAATCCCCAAATATAAGCAGAGAGAAGGAACTGTCGGCGGAGGTTTTTTTCTTTTTTAATGTTCCACTTTGTCGACTTAAAGAGTGCAAAAATCAAATCGGAGGAAAAAGGGCAACAAATTTTCTAATAGAGCAGATCCTCGTCTTTGAATGGTATGTGACATTGTGCAAAAGACTTTCACGGAAATTTTGAATAAAATGTTTGAAGAAACTGTGGGAACCTAGCTTCCAACCCAATATTTCCCGTGTCGTAGTCGCCTGCTTGGCCACCCATCAAACCCTTATTAAAGGCGTTCAGGGCCGGATTCATCGGCATTAAACTCATGGGTATAAGGGTGTAAAGACAGCCACGATGAAGCACTCATATCTACCACGTTATACTATCTCTACCCTTTATACCGAGCATACCCGCGGGATTAATTGCTGACGAATACGGTCCCAGAAGGCCGTATTTCCGGACGCATCTTGTTCGACGTTACACACCAGAGTGGCGGCTACCTCTGGTAGCGTCGGGATGATGCGCGCTGGTCGCCTTGTCAGCCAGCCGTGGCCGCAATATGCAAAAGTGCGTTCCAATTTCCATAAATCACCGCTGAAGCGGTCGCCGCGCGCGGCGTCGCGGCGATCGCGCGCGATGATGATACGATCTCTCGCGGCGGCGGCGCGTAAGCCACGAACCACGCCCAGCCGTCGCCGTTTCGGGCGTGATGATTTCATGACGGCACTGGCGTTCGACTTCGAGGCGGCTCTCCGTTGACATTGGGACTTTAAAATTAGGCTTTTCGCCCTAATTTTTAAGCCGCTGACTATGTTCCGCTTCTGTGGCGCCAACATTCTCCAATTTGTTAAATTTTCGCTTGTTTGCGTTGGCTCGCTGACATTCCTGTGGCGTGTTTCTAAAGCGACTTTTCGCGTTTTAGCTTTTTAATCCGCCGCCGCGACGGCGAGTTCTGCAAATACAGACCGTGTGTACACGCCTTGTCTACCAGCCGGACTAAATGTCGGATGAAAAACCAAGCCACAGTTTGCTACGTTTACTGATTCTGAATTCCTCTTTGCGACAGACGTGGGTGAGCTCTAGAAAACGCTCCCGGAACTGCCAGCTACGGCAGTCAATAAATTTGTTGGGTTGTTCGATAATTAATGTCGTTTTTCCCATCGATGGCGTGAACTGTATATTTTTATGTAAGAGTGATTGCATGGCATACATTATTATATTTTTTAAAGTCTAAACTTTATGCTTTATCTTTTGCTGGAAAGTGAGAGTCATCAATTTAAATAAGCTGGTAAAAAATTAAGTTGAAATTGGACAATCAAGGAGCACCTAAATATCTACGCACAAAGGAATTGTTTTGTTGCGATGCGTTTGAAAGAATATTTGGGGGTCGAGCGTTCTATCCCCTCATCCCCCTGGCCCGCCCGCCCCCAACCCCCTGCGATTGCTCGAGAGTCTAGTGGCTGCCTTACGAGATAGTGGAGACGCAGACATTTGCCACGCCTCTGTTTAAAGGGCGGGGATAGAACGCCACCAGAATATTTGGATTCCGTGAGGGAATTAGTCTTACTAAGTTATAGGTTGATGATCAAATAATGATCAATACATCATCAATTAATTCTTTTTGTTAACGTAAATAAAATCTCTCTAGAAAATCCGGTAGAGCTACGATAATCATCGATCACCCTGGTAGGCAGCATGCCCGGATGAGTGGACTGACCGGGGATCCGACTCCCGGTTTATCAATAGCGGATGAAACCGCAATTTTTACACGCGATCGTCGTCCTCAATGGAATCTCTCTCTCCTTCTTTGAAATGCCCTTCGTTATTTCTCCCGTTTTTGATACCTTTTAACATTTTCGTGTTACAGACGTCATTCCGACAGCAAAACTGAAGAAAAAACACTTTTCTATTTCACAGATTTTTAGATTTTGATGCCACGTTCATATTAAATTTTGTTTCATCCTTTTTGTTATTGTTGTTGATCCTTGTATGCATATATTTGCTTATTTTTTATTGTTTTCTTTCTCTCACTGATCTATTCATTCCATTATATCCGTACAGGCTCACCAAAAGCTCTATTTTTACGTTCATTTTCTTTCCGTAGTTACTCCGCATTTTGCAACAACTAGTAGAAGTCCTTACTTTATATCCTCTCTTATGACACTGCAATTAACTATATTTATTTATATTATTTGGGCGCGTGTAGCGCAGTCGGAGGAGGCGCGACTGTCACGTGCACCCGATACCAGGTTCCTGGTTCGGATTTCCCGCCCAGGCCAACCAAGCCCTCCATCCCTCCGGGGTCGGTGAATTGGTACCAGACTTGTCTGGGAAGGACAAAGCGCTGACTTGTTCATCGGCTGGCCACCGCAAGTCATTGTATGGCCACATGCGCATTCATGTCGCCTCCGCGACATCCCGTAGAAGTAGAATGCGCTGGCGCATCCCAGAAGGGATTGAGCAACACCGTCCTTTATCCATTATCCTAATGACAGTCGTGTAAACATCGACTACACCAGGGAAAATTTAGGTGTTTTGAGGAAAACACTTACGTACATAAAGTCATATGAAGCAAAGTTATCAGAAGAAGCTAAAACAGAGTCGGCCAAATACGACCAAATACGCATTCATGTCGCCTCCACGACATCCCGTAGGAGTAGAATGCGGTGGCGCATCCCAGAAGGGATTGAGTAACGCCGTCCTTTATCCCTTATCCTTATTTATATTATTTATATTTTGTATTTATTATTTTTATTTATATCTACTATTATTTTTTAAAATTTATATGCATATTTATATTTATTGTTTTTATGGCGTTTATTTTTTGCCCTTGTTATTAGCTGTTATAATGATGTTTTGTTACGATCAAAACTTTAGCTTTGGCCGAGTTTGTTATATATCTTTATTCCTAACGGCTGACGTTTCGGCGTTGTCGCCTTCTTCAGAGCCTGGAAGAATCGAATTTAAGAAACTATTCCCCCAAACTCCATTTCGTACTGCAAAGCAAGTTCACAAAGCGAAAAGGAACTAAAACGGCACCTCAAATTTATAGAATGGACGACTTCAGAACTGAGAGTCGGCCGCTGAATGTGAGAAAGTGAATGGCAAACCCTTGTAATCACTATATGTTGGTGAATACTACCGATCACAATCCACACATGTCGGCGAATGGTGCAAGATCTTGAGCTATTTCAAAGCACTCGTTCCTTCTGTTAATTCTAGGTGTAGCCGCAGTATATAGCGCTTCGAAAGTGCGTCGCGCTGAGATATCAGAATCACGCGCTAGGATCTTTAACGCCACATCAAAACACCTGTTTCCGTGATAGTTCACCCTGTGATCACCTAAAGGAGTGGACGTTCGAGATGTACGTAGCCCGTGAATGTGTTCCTTTATCCTTACGCACAAGAGCATCCCAGTCTCCACAACATACTCTTCCCTGCAGTCGCAACATGTTATAAGGTAGGCTACAGCCGTCTGTGTATTGTGCAGTCTCCTGCATTCCCAAACGGACAGATGACGCAAGAGGGTGTAGTGCATATACGATCGTACATGCGATTTCGTCCTAACCGCGCCTTCAAGTTGGTAGGGGGAATTTCAATAACCCTCACATCGCCCTAAAGGTCAGATGCTCGTACGCAACCCCGAATTGCTGCTGTCACACGGTCAGAAACGCAAAATACCACCTTCGACTGTTCGCCCTTAAGCCCTGTTGATCGTCGTCTTGGTCCGCTGATCCGGCTTATATTAGCGTTAAGCAAATGTGTTAAAGCATTGTACTAGTAAGGTCTTCAGCTTAACCGGTTCCATGCTGATATCAGCGGCCGGCCCATCCCCGTATCACGGGTGGGTGCTGACAGACCTGGAGGATATCGCGGATGTTACGTGCGGCCAAACAGCGCCGGTGGTGTAAGGCGAACATCGCTGCCCGGAAAGCAGAAGATGCGGGTTCGAGTCCCGCCTGGCGCAAGAGTTTTGATCGCAACAAAACATCCTGTAACAACATATAACCTCTCTATCAGCCGCTCCAGGCTTAAGCAAATGTGTTAAAGCATTAGCGTATCCATTTTGAAAACTACAAAACTTACAAAACTCTAGCGCCAGGCGGGACTCGAACCTGCACATCCTGTTGATCGAGCGCGATTACTCTACCCTCGTTGTAGTAATTTGCTATTGTAAGCATTTAAGCGGCCTTTTAACAATGTGTTTCTATAGCTATGACTCCTTGTTTCTTTTTTATTTATGTTGCACGAAATTTTCAAATTATATTTTAACTCATTCTCAGCGAGATCTCACCTTTATTTATGTTATTTATTTGTTATTAAATTCTAAATAAATTCTGACTTTGCTTATTCTTTTTGGTATTATAATTATCCATTCACCATTCGAATTATTTTTGTTTTATTTTTTAAAATTTTATTATATTTTCTGATGTATACTTGTTTATTGATTCGTATCAGATGTATTCTCCAAGCAGGTTCGAGTCCCGCTTGGCGCAAGAGTTTTGATATCAGCAAAACATTCTTGTAGGGACTATTTTCTTTACATCTATCATTATTTGTTTACTGTTTTATCTTATTTATTTATTATCTATTTATTTAGTCATTGAATTTGGTAGTACATTATCAACACCTTTGTTTACCAGCTGTCATGTTTAATTTTCATTCTTTATGATATCTTCTTCTATTTAAATATTTACCTATTAAGCTTAATAATTTTTCTTCTCTTTATTCTTTTTTATGGCTGTTCTACCCACGGGTCACTGGTCAGCGCAAGTGGTTGCAAATGTCAAATACGCATTTGATGTGCTTCCATGACGTCTTCAGAGCAAAAATACAATGCATGGCTCACACTTCAAAAACTATGCAACGGCTTTCGATTTCGTCAGCAAAGACTAGCCGTGTGATTTTCTCCGTTACTTCGCTTTTACTGCTCCCAATCAGGCCCTAAAACCAACTAACATGCACAATAAAACCTGCTGGTGAGAATTTCGAGCTACCACCCCGTGCATTAGATAAGTATCGATCGGTCTGCATTGGAGCAATTCACTAAAATAACGGCGCTCAGCTGGGAAGAAGACGTTGCGTTTCGGGGTAAGGGGGGTGGAGAAGAGGTGCGAAGCAGCTCGTTTCCGTCGATCCATTCATGGCGGTGATTGATCGTCTGTCATAAGCGCGCTCGTGATCGATTATCGATCACTCCCTATCCGTATCACCCATCTATCACTTCAGTGCGTTTGTTTGCGCTTTCTTTCGCTCTTTAGTCAGTTGTTATTCTAAAGAAGCCTTAAAAACAGTTCCAAGAAGACCTTGCAACGTTCCATCAATCTCGCCTATCCGTAGCTGCCATGTTCGACCCTCGATTGATCGATGCCCACTTGTTTGCTGTGCAGAACTCGGATTCGGTTTAATTACCCAAGTTTGAAAGGCAACATCGCCGAAACGTGGGTCAAGTCATAAAGAAACCATCTCGGATTCGAGTTTAACACTGCAGTAAACCAGGGAATATATCCTATCTCTCTTGTTGTTCTGGAAGGGAGGCGAGAGTAAGAGAAGACTTCGTGCAGACTAGCTGATGCGTTGAATTAAAAAACCTTTCTTTCCGCTTCTATCTCCAATTTGGGAATAATATCGGAACAGCTGTATAGTGGCGGCAAAATATTTACGGACACCTACAGCGTTTCTCGATCCTAACTTTGGAACCAATGACTCCAGAGAAAAAGTGAGCTTTTTTGAATTCTCTGAAAGTTTTCTACAATACACAACTAAATGTTGTCTTGGTAACGCTAAAAACCTATGCAAGTCTTCTCTGGAGTCACTGCTTCCGAAATTACGATCGAGGAATTCCACAGACGTAGGTGTCCGTCAGTTTTTTGTGCCGCCACTGTATGCAGGAGGATTTTCAATACATCTGCAAGATGTGTAAAAAACAGACATGCATGGCGCATTCCTAGCTTGCGCTTTTCGACCGACCGAACTGTCATTCTCTGGTTGAGAAATTGTGCTGATATTTTTCTAAAGATTTTTTTTGTGGTTTTAAAGTAGATTTGCACCTTCTAATAGGCCACAAACTCTGAAGAAGTCAACGGCAGTGTCGAAGCATCAGCCGCATAAAGCCGTTAAAGACCTCGATGAACAGCTTATAAAGAGTACATCATAGATCTCTCGCTCATATCTTTCAGAATGCGCCATGCATTAAATTTTTAGCGCTCCTCAGAACCTCTCCTGTAGGCTGAACGCTTTGCGGCTTATCGGAGCAGTCCAGATGGATACGCCTACATCATGACGTCATATTGCTGACAAACGCGTGTAGCGCAGTCGGAGGAGGCGCCGTCTGTCCCTCCACCCGATACCAGGTTCCTGGTTCGGATTTTCCGACCACGCCAACCAAGCCTATGCGGTTGATGAAATGCTACCAGCTACCAGACCTGTCTGAGAAGGATAAAGCCCTGACCTGTTCATCGGCTGGCCACCGCAAGTCATTGTATGCGGCCGAATGCGCATTCAAATCGCCTCCACGGCATCGCGGAAGTAGAATGCGTGGCGCATCCCAAAAGGGATTGAGTAACGCCGTCCTTTATCCTTATCCTTAATTTAGCTTTGATCATTATCAGGTTGTCGCGCTAGATAAACAAAAACAAGTTATAAAAGGCAGTCATTTGGGAAATCCACATTGTGCCATTGCCTTTTCATTTACTTCATATGTTAGCTTCTCATAGTATGTATTTAAGGTGTTGTCATCACATGATATATATGATGTATTTATACTGTGGGTTTAATTACCCAAGTTTGAGGTAGACGTGATTTGCGACTCGTGCATGTGTTGTGTATCGAGGAAACGGGCGTTGGCTGAAGCACTGAAACTCGCTTATTTCTATCTTTTCGCGTTTTTTTTTTTCATTGCCATGACTCCGCTTGCATTCCTTCCTTACTACAAAACTAGTATAATTGATTTACTATATACGTATCTTCTATACAAGAGCTTGTTGCATTTTTCAGTGCTTATTTAATAGAACAAAATTCTTTTACAATCCTGACCTCATTCACCATGCTATGTTGCTCTCTTATCGTTCAGAATTGATTCTTAGACGACACCGGAAGTTCTCACATCGCTATCTGCTCCAAAACTAGCGCTTGGTGCGGGCACATGGCGCCAGTCGGGAGAGGGTCTTATCTCTTGATGCCTGCCGTTCAGAAGACGTGCTGCCGAACGCTGGCCAGCAGCTGGATGGAGGTCCGATTCCTTCAAGGTCCCTAGCTGTCTCAAGTTGCGGTCTCTGGTTTATGACTCAATCGCATCGAGGCCTCTGTTAAAGGCCGTGATTCACTCACTTTTTCGTAGAAGCAGGTGTCACTTCACATGAAAAGAGTGAGGTGTCACTGGAGTCTGACTCGAGTTGGAGCCGGTTTCGTAGATTGCCTCGCCGTTCCGTTGCACAGAATCCAGAATACTCTTTCTCGCATCCTGAATTGGCTTGCAATTTCATAGAGAAACCTTGAATAACGCGTCGGCCTTGAATTATCTGATGCTACTTTGAATATTGTTACGTTGACTGTATCATTTAAATTCTTTAAAAAGTTTCGAAATTTTATTTTATTTTATGCGTATAAGAGTTTCGTCAGTTTTTCCAAAAATGCATAGTATGTACAAGATTTCAAAACGAATTGGACACTTTTCTAAGTTAGGCTAAGACTTTTGAAATCAAAGAGAGCTCTTCTCGAAATGGTTTTCCTCTACATTGAACTAGAGACTCTTCAATAAATTAGAAATTTGTATAGGAAAATTTTATATAACTTTCTTAGAAATTTTTTCAGCTCAGCTGCCCGAATAAGTGTAATAATTTTTAATTTTTTAATTTTTAAACAAAAATGGTGAATTATATTTTATTTTAAAGCGCAGCAATGCAGCAATTATATATGTAGTGCATTTAAAAACCGGATCGCGCCGTGCACTTGAAAAGCTTGTCTCGATTCTTGCTCGATTAATTCCGCAAATGCTGCTAACATGAAGCATCGTAGTGAGGATATGTGTGACCTTTACATTTATTTTTATTCTATTGTTTACAAGTGAGAAGCTCTATGCAAACAAAGTTTTGCTGCCAATAGAATAAAAATCGCGACGTCTTGGACGAGTGCATGGCACAACCTCTTTTTTGGCGCAAACAAATGACAGTCCTTTAGAACAAACATTAAACCAATGTTTTACTTTAAAAATGAATTTTTTATGAAATTTCAAACAATGTGTTCACTTATTGGGCAGATGAGTTAAACCTTCAACGAAATCATACTACCATTTTTCTTGAACAAAAAATTACTCTAGCGCTTTTGAAGAATCTCGAATTTAATGTAAAAGAAACTCATTTTGATTTGGAAGAGTTCGCTTTGATTTCAAAGGTCTTAGGGTAGCTTAGCTTTGAAGAGTGTCCAACCTGATTTGAAAAGGATCCAATCTCTCGCGAAAAGGTTCCAGTTCGAGGTGCGAATGGTACATTTAATTAAATTTGAGATATTTTTGAGAAAATACTGCATTGTGTGCATGATATTTTTGAAAAGAGTGCAAAATTGGTTGAGAATTTGGTTCCGGTCTAGATTGTCGGTTCATCTTTCAACGTTGACTGTTTGAACCTGTCGAAAGCAGGCTTAGATCTTCTCCTGCAGTTCTACTTGTTTGGCTTCTTCAACTTAAAAGTCTTTGTACAAGTCCTCTGGAAATTATGATAAAATGGGGTGGATCCTCCTTTCAAGACTTGCACCGAGAATTTTCTCGAATAATCTCCATCTTTCTGGTAGGAGTTTTTGATTTTGTACAAAATTGTGACATATTTAACTTCTTAAAACTAGTGCATTTTTAGATTGTCAAATGAATACAGATAGATTTTAGATTTTTGTCAAATAAATGTAGATAGATTTTTATTTTTATTTTTTTAAGTTAACATATACATAGGATAACGGTTTGCCCTGCAAAAATATAATCTTTTGTAAACACAACAATCGGGAGTTTTTTTTAATATCGTGTAAAATTGCAGCGCTCACATTTGTAATAATTGTGGGCATTTTTTGAAAAAGTCACACAGTAATATGGAGGCTTGAAAAAAAATTTAAAGATGTTTTTAGGTTGATAGCATTAAATTTTTGTATAAAACTGTGAATGACATATTTGTACAAATTTGCTCTTCTTTACATAACTTTGTATATCCTTGTAATATAAAATTGCTGAATTTGATATAAATATCTGTTTGCTTAGGATTGGAGCCTCATCTGGAGAAGAATTTAAGATCTTTTGAAACAACTCACTTCTTGAGGAAAGGAGTTTTGTAATCTTATGAAAATTCATTGCAATTTGTATAATTTGAATATCGAATATATAATTTGAATTTGTGTGTGTATTAGTGCATTTTGTAGACTAAAATAGTTTGACGGGGCGGATTTCTCTGGTCAACGGTTGGATACTTTTTTTGAGAAGAATCTCTTTCTCTCGCGTTACCTAAATTTCATTCGCTTCCCTCTTCTTCAGATAATCGAAAGGTTTACTTGAACTCTCTGGCCAAATGCCAAGCCCATTAGTCACTCACTTGCTCACTCTCTCTGTGTGTGTAAAAAGCACCTTCCGCCCGGGTTACTCAGTCGTCACCAACACCTACCTGCCTGCCTGCCACCTGCCCACTCCTCCAATGGCTGCACTGCGACAGCTTTTGGTCCCTCTGCAGGCTCTGACTTCCTGTTGATTTGTGTCCCAGTTGGGCTTTATGTTGCGATCGGTGGCCCCGCAGGCTGAGGTGTTCCTCGTGGTGCCTTGGTGGCTCCGTGTCGCTCCACAGGCACCGGAGGGTTCCCAGATCTTACCTAACCCCACGGGTCTCCCACGTATTGCCTTAGTCGCACGTATTGCCTAGACGTATTGGTGGACCTCCAGCAGCCCGGACTGGCCTGTCTCCAAGGCCTCGAGCCACCCGGCTCCTCAGCTCCCGCTCCGCTGCAGGGGACAACCCGAACCCAGGGAAACCCACAAGGTGACAAGAAAATATACACGCAATGCGTACATATTACAATGCCCTTGAAACTAAGGGACTCACCCGGCTCCTCCACACACGCACACTGCATACGGCGTAGGATTCATTTCACTCCGCAACCAATAGGTATCCGACAACGCAATGACGAGAATATCAGGCGTCCTCCGTGGCCGGCGTGAATATGGCTCCTGAGGCCGCGGGGGTGAGCATGATGCCCACTAGACCCCGCGGCCCTCTCCTGGCGCTCCCGTCCGCATTGTCGGTCGATGAGTGCAGGGGCGAGGCCCCGCGGTAGCCATCCGGTAGAAGGGCGCAGAGCGAGAGGTCGGCAGACCTCGTCGCGGGAGCACGGGACGTCGAAAGGCCGCGCGCCGGACGAGAGGAGGCGGCGCGCGCCGATCGATGGTGCTACGTCACCAATTTTCCCATGCGCCCAGGCCGATCGAGGGTGCCTCATCGGCAAGCTACCGTGGGAAACAGCGCGCCCGGGCCGGACACGGACCGAGGAGCGATCGCGGTCGCGACACTCCCGGCCCACGAAGAGTGACCGGCTGGACTTCTTCCCCATGGGGGACTAGCGCTGTCGGCTGCCTCCTACTGCTGGGCCTATTGCCCTTTTAGATGAGGAGGCGGGAGCGTCCTGAGAAGTACACGCGAAGGTAGTGAGGCGATCACTGCCCAACGCCACAACCCCAGATGCAAAAACAGGGAGTGGCTGACGGGAGGACGCCTTCACACGTATTGACACAAAGGGAGGGGCGAGTCACACATTCCTACCTCTACCTGGAAGGCCTCTTGGCAACATGCCCAGAGACGAGGCCGCTTACCTACTTACAGAATGTGGACTACGCCGACCGTAATGAGTGAAAAGAAGAGAGCCATGAAGGACGGACTGACTGAAGGATGAGCGGTTACCTACTGGCCGGCGAAGGTTAGCTAAACTACGGGATGGATATATAGGATTACTAAACTACTGCGGTAAATCGAACTACTACACTACTACGAGGAGGAAGCTAACAGGAATATAACAACCTACAGATGATAACAACTATGAGATGAACAGATAGGAAACATACTACGATAGGATAACGAAATGAATAAGAACTAATATAAAAAGCACACACCGGCATAATCGCCGAGGCTCTCAGACGAGCCTTCCCGTAACAACAAACAGTAGAAAAAACATCAACAAAACACTACTACAGTGCTACGACAGAAAACTACTGCACAGAAGACTACGAACTGACTAAAGGGGAACAACAGCGCTCATGCGCGATTCAGGGGGCGACGAGGGGAGTCAGGGCTGCTGCGGGAGCGTTCCGTCACAAGGACGTAGTTGCTCAACCGCGCCCCGACGAGCGGCCATACTCCTCGACCATATGCATCACACCATCACGCCCATCGAAGCGCAGCCCGACCTGATCGACCCTTCGCATCGCCGTCGCCATCGGCTAGAATCAGCGCATCACATGCGTTCACGTAGGAGAGAAGTTGGAAACATCTACTAGCTTAATAGGGGAGAAGCTACTGCATGCAACTAGATAGAAAGGAGAGCTACTATCACTACACATGCGATAACTAAGGAGAGGACTACTAAAGATGTACTAGATAGGAAAGAAAAAGAAGTGTGAAGAGCTAAAACTAAATAAACCGTTACGGCGTCGTGTGGCTTTATGCCATGCGCCGGTATCCTATGCGGATTTACCGCATGCCGTAATGACGAAAATCTGCAAGTAAATAAAAGACCGTATTGACTAAGGGAAGGGAACGTTCCTACTAGAGCTGGCTGGCGCCTGCAGGTGGTGTGCACGGCTTGACGGCTTCTGGTCGATGTTGTTGACCGGCTTGGTTGACGAGCGCGGGGCGTAATCTGCAATACTGCAGTATCCTTACCTTTCAACGCACTCCTGTCGCTCGTGCTCGTCCTCTGCCGTCCGCTTGCTCTGCAACTCTAGCTTCTACCGCCTCAACTTCCCTGTAATGTCTCAAGGTTACAACATTATCGTATTGACTGTATACCTCTCGTTGGAAACCGTATTGAATGGGTGAAACGTATTGACTGCTCAAACGGCTTTTTGCCCCGGCCTACCACGAGCCGCCTCCGCTCCTAAGCTCGTCCTCGTCCTTGGGCGAGGCCTCCCGGCGAGCAGGAGAAGGAGCTCTCGGGGGAGATCGACAGAAATTGCGGAAGGACGGCCGATGTTGACGTGGTGCCTGAGGGCTGGCTCTGCTTTCCTGGGGAGGAGAGAATCCTCCTGAGCGGAGCCGTGGACGCGAGTCACGGCGGACGGATGTCGGAGGCTCCTGTTGACGGCGTTGTATCGGTGCCCTAGACGCCGGCCGACGTGCGTAACCGGAAGTAGATGGCTCCTGGTGCTGAGCTGGAGTCGGTGGCCTGTGTGATCTTCTCGTCCGCTCGGTCTCCTGACGGGCTCGATCTGCTAGCTTCCTGGGCAGCGGGTGCTTCTGCGGTGGTGTTACGTCCCGCGGATAAGGCCTGTAGGTGTATTCCGCCATCTGCTCGTAGATGTGGTCTTTCGTCCCACGAACGTCGATCACGACCGTGGGGTTGTCGATGCAGACGGCTCTATGATGGCCTTCTTCTTCTCTGTTGCACCGGCTGCAGGGATCCCGGCGGACGCATTCCCCTCGATGTTGACGGAGGCAATTGCAGCATAGCATGTGGTCCTTGAGGATTTCCACTCGATCCGTAAGGCTGGTATGCTTCGGGCAATCTCCCGAGAAGTGATCGAGGTGGTTGCAGAACACACATGCAACGCCCTTCGGTGGCTGCGGCAGCGGTGGATATATGTGGGCTGCCGGCGATTCCTCCCATTGGTACGTATTGGGGGTCGGCCACACGTCTTCCGGTGCTGGCGTCGGTGTTGGTGATCGTCTCCGGCTTGGTCCTGGGCGGTCTTCTTGCGTTGGCGGGGCAGGCCGTCTGTGCGGAGTCCTCATGGTGGAGTCTTGTTGCCGCTGCCTGGGTGTTCTTCGTTGTGTGTCCTCATGGGATTTCTTTGCAGGGCAGGCTTCTTGACTCCGCTGATCCGGCGACGTGGGTCTTGTACGCCGCTGTCCGCGATGTGCTCGTCGTGCTTCCGGGTGCCCATCGGTCCGAGTCGTTGGCGTCTGCTGCGGTCGTACGAACTGCGGGATGACAACTGGCAGCTGAGCAGACGTTGCAGATTCTGCCGAGCCGAATGGAGCAGAAGACCCTGAAACGGATGTTGATGGCCCCGTATGCGCTGGGGCTTGGGTCGTGGTCTGACGTATTGACTGTGGGGGTTGCGTAGTGTGTGCGGTCATGGTAGACTGCTGGCCCTGTTGCTCCTGAAGCATGCGGTCTACCTCGTGTGTCCTGAGGTAGCCGCGCGTACTGTGGATCATGAGGGCGTCCGAGTAATTCTCGCGCCACCAACGTAGTGTCTCTATATAGGAGCTAGGGTCCAGCGTCTCCGGCATATTCGCCTGCATGAGGTGGGTGTACTCTGCATCCTCCTCGTCGTGAGGAGTCACCCTATGATGAAGGACCTGAAGCATTTGGTAAGCTTCAAGGACCCTAATCATGCGCGTGGCGTGAGCCGTGACCGCGGACGCGTATTGAAGGGATTCCCTAAATAGGTCCTCTGTAATGTTAAAAAGTTGAAGCGTATTGCGGAAGTAGTCTTGCTGACTGGATGGGGTCAGAAGACGTGGTAGCACTAGCTCTGTGAGCTGGTCTCTCTGGACGTTGATGGACGTAATTTGATACGTCAGTTCGTGGATCCAGCCCATCAGAACAGTGTAAGAGTAACGTAGTGGGCTGCCACGGCCGAGAAGAACAGCCAGATTATGAAAGGAATGCGTGGCTTCCGTGGCAGCATTGAGAGTGAGCCGTAATGAGTGAATAATTTGCGCGGCCGCCTCATGATCCTCCGTCCTCACTAGGGTCGTTTCCCTATGAGGGATCTTGAGGTACTTGACGAGGTCGCGCAAAATATTGTTTGACACTATGTAGTCGTACACGGTACGGAACTGGGAAGCCGTGAGCTCCTCGACCGTTCCCGTGTCTCTAGACTGTGCCTGTGGGGCAAGCGAAGGGGTCTGGGAGGATGAAAGGGCTACCCCTACTGAAACGTTGGGTTGAAGGGGGGTGTTGGGGGACCCGGTACCCTGGAACTGGCCGCGAATGGCGTCCAGTAAAATGCGATAGCGAACTTGATCCTGTTCCCTTTCCAGCTGCTCCTGCGGATTGGTCTGCTCAACCCTCTGATCAGTCCGCACCGACCTTCCCTGTGGAAGTGCGGATGTCGGCTGGTGAGCGGATTCCTGCGCTGGGGCTGCAGGACAGGGCCTCGGATCAGTGGGGAGCTGCGGAGCTTGGGGACGTGCGGAGTTGTGCTGGGTCCCTTTTGATGAGCCTTCCGAAGAAGGCGCCCCTGAAACTACAGAAAGACTTTTGACCCCGGGGGTGGTTTGGGAATTACCCTTAGGGCGGGGTTGGCTCCGCAGTGTGGGGGCTTCGCTTGCCCTCGTATTGACCGTCGTATTGGTTGCAGCCTCGGACTGCATGTGCTCTGCCCAGGAGCCTTGGATCTGTGGTGGAATGAAGATGGAGGTGCTCAACTGGGCTGTAGGAGCCGTGGCAGAAACCGAGGACATCGTAATGGCTGAGGACGTTACGGCGACGCCGTGCGTCGTCGTCGTAGTGACCGTAGTGACAGATACGTCCGAAACAACAACTGAGGACAATCTCGCGGAAAGTCCGCCATCAACCGTAGGATCAAACCTACCTGTGAATCCTTGTCCTCGCCCGCTGCGGCTTCGACTGCTACGTCGGTTGTCACCTCGTCCGCGTCGGTTGCCTTGATCGAACTCCTGACCACGTGAGGATCCTTCGGTTGAACGTCCAGCCATGTTGGAATAAACGCGCTGTGAAAGTGGTTCTGGAAGAGGAGGGTTAACTGATATGAGACTAAGATAGTGCACTACGAGGGTGTTGAAATGAAACTAGGAGCAGAAGAGTGATGCGGGGTTGAGAAGCTGTTGAGACGATTAAGGAGAATAGAAGATGATGAGATTGTGATGTAATACTACAGGAGGTACTAAATGGGAGGGAGATAAGGAAGGATAGGAGAGGAATGGTAAGCGGAGATGAACTGAAGACGTGAGAAGGAAAGGGAGAAGTGGCGAACGAATGTACGACTACTATTTCGCAATGCGCGCGCTATGGCTGGCGCCCAGAGCACTTTCGTGGTGGGACCTGACGCTTGGACTTGAGCAACGCTTCATGAACCGTATTGACGGCGTAGCACGAAATGAGCGGTGCAAGCGACGATGTTGAAGGAGCGGCGATGCTTAGGAGGGATGAATGAGAAGATGAATGATCTACGAAGAAGATCTGATATTGGAAGAGGTGTGTATGCGAGAAAAATAGAGGAGGCTAGGGTGACAATAAGGAATGATGAGATGGCAAGAAGAGAGAGTGACGATGTAGATGAGGGAGACGAAAGCATGAAATAGGATAAATGAGCTTACTATGAGGATAGAACTAACTGTGAGAGTAGCGAAGAAGCGCAAGTGAGGAAAGATAAGCTGTGAGAAAATACAGTCTGAGGAGAAGAACAGAAAGGGAGACAGTACGAAGAATTGGTTGTGGGCGATAACGACAAAAAAGGCGGAAAGAAGGACACAATTAATAGAAGGAAAACAAGAGGAGATAAAACGGAAAGACAAGTTAGAAAAGCGTAGACAAGAGGATAAAGAGAGGAAGGAAGAGAAAAGAGTGAACAAGGAATGAATGTTGAAATGCCGCTATTTCGCAATGTGCTTGCTGGGGGTGCACTGGTCTGATGGTTTCGTTGCAGGACCCCTACGCTCGGGCTGACAACAGCCTTTCTGATGACTCTGCCTGCAGCGGGAAAACGTAATGAGAGGAACTTAGGAATGAGAAATTCGCTTCGTATGAAGCGCAAGTGAACGTAGACTTAGCTACGCGGAACGTATTGAGGCTTGACGATAGATACGTATTGAGTCACACCTTAGCGGTGTCAAGTGGGAGTGAAGCGTGTAGATTGGAGAACTGGCTGAGCGTCAATGCGGTGGAGGTATGAGCCTGTGTCGCTAGATGGGCGCGACTGACCGAACGCGAGCCTTTGTGACCGGAGGTGACGTAACGGTTGGCACGGTCACTCAGTGACGCCTCTGAGCCTTTTATGGCTGGCCGGAGTGGGGAGAGTCGAGGCGATGGATACATGTGGATATGAGATGAGACGAGTAGAGGCTAGACAAGAAAGTGAGGACAGAGAGGAAACGAGGATTAGATGAAGACTACGATGGGAAGAGTTGTATTGGCTAGAATGTATGAGAGGAACTACCCACTACGGGACTGTGGAGGAGAAGGAGACATACGACTACGAAATGGATGGAAGAGAGGAAAGAAGACTGTTAAAGGCTACCTAGCTAGAAACTACAAGGGTTGATATAAGAGCGACTGCACTACGAACTAAATAAAGGAAAGAGGAGGGGATGCTATTGAATTAGAGCGACTGAAGTGAACACGAAGGGAGCTTGACAGAAACAGAAATGTGCACTACATGGAATTAAAGGAGACTGTTAAAACTATAAGGAGAGAGAGGTTAAACAAGTGGAATACGAAAACTACAGGAGAGAGATGAACAAGGGGGAGTTGAAGAAGCGAATTGACAATTGAAAAGGGAAACTTAACGACTCATCCCACTTCGTCCCTGGAAGGACGTTCTCGCTGCCCATGGCCCGATGTTTACTATCCAGGTCGACGGCGTGGGCTTCGGCTTCTCGTGAGAGAGCCTACTCGTGAAGCTATCTGGGAACTGCGCCGCCGGTGTTACCCTTGACCAGTTCCGACCACTTCACGTGCCTGCGTAACGACCTGAACGATACTGCCACGGCCAACTTCTGTCCAAAGAGGCACTGGCTGTCACTTCTCGTTATGTGGCTCCCGGCTCAACCTCTATGATGTTTCTAATGACGCTTTTGGAGCCTGCGGAGCAGGGTAACGTATTGAACGGAGTATGTCACGCAAATCGTAATGGCTGCGAGTCGGTTGCACACGGCCGCAGGATAGAGTATGCCATTTTGACCGTATTGCATATCGACAGCAATCGGTTAGCTTAAAGCCACCGAAAGATTCCAGACGCTTCCGCTGTGGTCCTTTTACGGACGATGTTAACTGCGGAATGTCGTATCGATCACCCGAGAAACATATGTTTAAGGACTCACCGTTGACCTGATGGTTGGCCTTCCTGTCCTCGATCGGATTGTCGGTATCGTCGATCGAGTCCAATGGAGTCCATCGAGGGCATGATCGGTCGGGACTCGCTGGTCTCGCGAATCGGGTTCTTGCTTCTCCGACGTCCTGGTCGACGCAACTGGAACGACAGTACGGGGGCGAAACGCCAACTATGTATGGCTCTACAAGGGGTATGACTACGACTATGAGAGAAAACTTATGCTAACAGATAGAACTACGTGAACTACGGACTAGAATAATGTATATGTATATACTAACTATGCTACTGTGTTACAACGTTACCGAGATACCGCTATGTGCAGGAAAAAACAAAGTTAGATAGGACCTACGATACCGTTGTCGTCTACCTGCACGTCGTCGCCCTGCGTCCTTACGTGGGTGTCTTCGTCTGGGGCTGCCTTGCTGTGGTCCGTGACTCCGTCGTTGTAGGGCTCCATCGCAGGTGATGTGATAACTCTACCGCTTCCGTAGTGATGTCAGGAGACGCACCGTATTGATTAGACTTAGCTCGTCTATTTGACGGTTTGCTGTGTGCGTAAGGTCGAAAACCTTGTTTTCGATTGAACGTACCGTCACACGAGCGACACGAATGTTGCGTCTCGTTGTCGTATTGAATGCGTAGTGGATGATATACGTAATGACTTCCGAACTTTGAGACGATACAGTTGGAACTCTTCACGGTAGATGGATGTTGGGATGTCGGAGCATTATGTCGTAAGCACGCCGGTATAGACCCTTGCGGCTATTTCGACGGCTCCAGGATTCCGTGAAGGGGTTTTCGCCATGTGTTCAGACCATGTGTGGACTGCCGCACCTTACCAAGCGGTCCGGGGCACAGGTCAGCAGCAGCCACGCCGCTACTGACTCCGCTAGCCGGACGAAGCAGGCTACTTCGAGTGGGGATCTCTCCGCTTGGGGGTGTCTGGCAGCCTATGGCTGACCTGTGCAAGTCCCTCGAGTCGGTTCCTTCCCCATAGGGTTGGATCACTTCTCGACGGGCTTGGACACGTCAGCCCGTATTGATTGGGTCGTGCCTGGCACGGAACGGTCCCGCGCCCCGATGCTGCCCTTTCCGAGCCGTTCCCGCTCCACGATTCAAACCGTGGTTTGTGAAGGCTCCTCGGATGGACTTCGATTTTTCGCGCCGACATCGATGTTAATGCGGGAGCAGTCGTCGGACTCTACCGGACGTATTGATCGACCCATGGTACCAATCACACACAATACGCCGGTGAGCGACCAAACGGCTGGTACCAATGGAGAGACAAGATGGAACGTATTAGAGCCACCCGAGGCCACGGAGGAAGATTGGAAAGGGAATAGGGGAAACTGCGGCTAAGAAAAAAGACAGAAAACTAGAAGGGAACTACGCAGGAAAGGGAGGAAACCTAAAATAAGGGGAACTAGAGGCTACAAAGGGGGGTGATTACCAGAAGAGAGGGACTGACGAAATAGGGGTAAGTGGATGCCTGCTGAGCGCAGTGAATAAATCCCACGGGACGTATACTCCCGTTTGTGGGGATGAGGAGCCGCGAGAGACACCTAGAGTTACAAAGGGGAGGGGAAAATAAAAGTATACCCAAGGAATGAGGGGAAGAAGGAAGGGGGAAGGGGGCGATTATTAAACCCGAAACCTGAAAACCCAAGGCCTGGACGGAGGGTTGCCGCAGAGTGAGCGGCTGAGGCCAGGAGAGGCCATTGCTGGGAAATACGAATAAGCGTATTGAGATGTTACCAGTGCGACATGGCTTTCGAGCAACGTATTGAACAGAAGGGGAAGTGCGAGCACTGTGCGCACAAGTGAAGGGGCTGTGCGCGTACCTCGCAGAAGAGTACCACCAGAGTGGCAGCGGGGCCCAAGCAAGGACAGAACCAACCATAACACCGATCCACACTACCTCAGCGGATGGCCAATCCGCATGGTATAGGATATGAGCGCGCTCCCTAGGTGCGGCCGGAGGAAAACCGTTCCGGCACTTACAGAATTTGGCGGTCCAGACCTCACTGTCCTTTTGCCCTCTCGGAGCAGCTCTAGCCCCGTCTGCCATCCGAATGTTCTCCAACGCTGGTGTCCTAGGCGCCACGCAACCCAAAGGGACCCCCGGCGCTTCAGATGGCTGGTTGCCACAGTCCAGCCGGACTTCTGCACCGGGGCCAGTGGGCGCGAACTAACCTAGTGCGCTTTTGGCCCCAACCCGCACAAAAGCCCCGACCATCACGTTACCTACTTCCCAGGGGAGTGCGGGGGAGGAACACCTCGCACAGGGGCGTGGTAGCGCCGTTTTTACGGTCAGGGTAACGACCACTGACCAACGGGATCGCTTACCAACGGCCGGATGCACCATGTTGCGATCGGTGGCCCCGCAGGCTGAGGTGTTCCTCGTGGTGCCTTGGTGGCTCCGTGTCGCTCCACAGGCACCGGAGGGTTCCCAGATCTTACCTAACCCCACGGGTCTCCCACGTATTGCCTTAGTCGCACGTATTGCCTAGACGTATTGGTGGACCTCCAGCAGCCCGGACTGGCCTGTCTCCAAGGCCTCGAGCAACCCGGCTCCTCAGCTCCCGCTCCGCTGCAGGGGACAACCCGAACCCAGGGAAACCCACAAGGTGACAAGAAAATATACACGCAATGCGTACATATTACAATGCCCTTGAAACTAAGGGACTCACCCGGCTCCTCCACACACGCACACTGCATACGGCGTAGGATTCATTTCACTCCGCAACCAATAGGTATCCGACAACGCAATGACGAGAATATCAGGCGTCCTCCGTGGCCGGCGTGAATATGGCTCCTGAGGCCGCGGGGGTGAGCATGATGCCCACTAGACCCCGCGGCCCTCTCCTGGCGCTCCCGTCCGCATTGTCGGTCGATGAGTGCAGGGGCGAGGCCCCGCGGTAGCCATCCGGTAGAAGGGCGCAGAGCGAGAGGTCGGCAGACCTCGTCGCGGGAGCACGGGACGTCGAAAGGCCGCGCGCCGGACGAGAGGAGGCGGCGCGCGCCGATCGATGGTGCTACGTCACCAATTTTCCCATGCGCCCAGGCCGATCGAGGGTGCCTCATCGGCAAGCTACCGTGGGAAACAGCGCGCCCGGGCCGGACACGGACCGAGGAGCGATCGCGGTCGCGACACTTTACTTTGTCACATCGGACCCTCTTATCTGGTCTGAAAATCCGTACGGAATACCTGGTCTCGAATATTTTTTGGTCTAGATCTCGCCTGACCCAGCCGTGGGTTAGCCGGTGCTTTATAGCTGCAGTCAGCTTCCTTTAATGATGAAAAAGCTCTTCCGATTCTTCAATGAAACTTTTTTGCAGTCTTACTGAGACTTCAAGTGAGTTAACCACATCTACTTCAAGTAGGCTGCTGGCTAGGCTGATGACCCACGGGTAGACATACATAGCTGGTCTTCCTTATCACTCAAAGGCATCTTTAGGGCCTTCTGGCTCCTTACTTTGTACCGTGTCAGCTGTGCGTCTGGCCTACATGTAGGCCAGATCAACGACATCAAACCCTCGCGTCGTTTCATGTTATATTCCCCTGAAGCAGACAGAACTAATATCCGTCTCATGCAAGACTTCTACCCATGGGTGTTCTTAGCATTTTTTTCGCCAGTTCCTCGCTAAACCCCGAGTAGATCTCTCTATTTGCTCCGTCCACCATTCTAAGGAGTTCTTTGCGAGAAATCCTAGACGAGTGCCTGATTAGCTCCGGTCACGTCGGGCTACGCGGCATCAGAAGTGTGTGCTGGAGGGGTTTTTCCGTTCCACGTTTGCTCAGGCCATATCGGGTTGCGCTCCGTGCTCGTTTACATGCCGAAGAAAGCACGGCGACGGCGACGGATACTAAGCAAACACGTGGACGAGTTTTCGACGAGAAACTTCAGCCGCCACCACCACCGGCAGCCAGCCCGCACAAGGTTTCTAACTCCTGGCACGTTTTGTCTTCGGTCTTTGACGCAGTTTGGGTTTTGTACTGTTTAATTTTTCCATCAAAATACATTTAATGTAAAACAGAATCGCGCCATGTGGTTGAAGACCATGCGGTGCTGGCTAGGCGCCAAAATCGATATCGATCAATATCTTCAACTTGCAGATGCACAAGAGGGAGAAGAACTATAATTATTGGCGAAAACACTTTTAATATAAGAATTTGAGCGAAATATTGTGACATAAATTTGCTATTCAAGAGAAGATTTCTTAACAAGAAATTCTTTATTCTGTTGATTTACTTTTTGGAGTCAATTTGTAACAGTAACTATAGATGACTTAATTTGTCTGCTGACTCGCCCGTACGTCCGCGCAGAATTATTGGCCGGTGGGAGGGCACCTAAAAGGAGTCGGTTAAAGTCCACTAGTAGCTAGTGAGATGGGAATTGTGGCACTCTATAACCATTAAATGGGTCTCGCAAATGGTCGAAGCCGATCGGCTGTATTGATCGGTATCGATCGATGGCTATCGTCTTCTGGAATGCTGTGACGAACACGAACTGACTATAGAAAAACGCATACTGTGCAGATCGCTGACAAACCAGTAACCTACATATTAAAGCTACATATCTGACGGTGGCACCTGTGGCGCAGTGGAGTAGAGGGGACATTTGTGGGTAGTCGAATCGATTTCGATTTCAATTTCGGTTTTAGGCCGAAGTGTCTATCATTCCAGGATTAGCATCTCTAAATGATATGCATTGTTAGTAGGCTGAGTTGTTTGTCGAGCCTCATGGAGCCAGCTGAAAGAGGTCTCCAATGCGAGTTTATGATTCTTCAAAGAGGTCAAGTGCATGGCGCATTCCTATTGATCAGTTGTGGCTACGTGCTGTTCTCCGATGATGACTGACCAAATGGCTGTTGTAAATGAAGCACAGCGAACTAGCAGAATTGCAGCTTCAGCCTTGGCAGCGTCATGTTAATATGCTTGTCTGGAAGGGTAGAGACATCAGGTTCAAATCCCGGCTGAGGCTTGCTGTTTTGACAACAGCTTAACTCAGAGGTTGACTACCCAACACTTTGAGAATCTCCACAGTCACTTCGCTGACCTCCCTCTTAGCACCACACACGGTTTATTTACCCAACTTTGAGGTCACGCATGCTCTAACGCAAAGTTTGTGGCTCAAATCGCACTTTACTAGTAGGGGTCGTTTCTTCATCACTCCTGTAATTTACAGTTGAAAAAATGATGGACTTTTGAAATTTTCAAGCTAAAGTGAAGTGAACCTAGGAACATTTCAACTTTTGTCAGAAATTTTAATTTTTCTGAAGTATTCGAGCTAGAATCACCTTTACACTCTCGCAGGGGCGCTCTATCGCACTCCAAAAAGGTGTCTGAGACCTTCTTCCCAGTGCAGAAACGCTCCAAGAGCTGACTCCACCCCAGCTGGTCGTCATCTCGGCTGTCAGAATCGACAGATTACCTACGCGGATGGCCGCGCGTGGGACGAAGCGAAGAGCCAATTAATCATGATATCTCGATAGGAATCATAGTGCGCGAGCACTGCGAGGTAATTAAACGCCCAGTTGTCATTACTGCGATCGGCTGGCGACCGGGGTCGCTCGGGGTGGCCGCGCGATGAGGTCATTTCTTGGCCTTTGTTTGGGTCGCCAGGTCATGCTAGGTGCCCACGGGTTCTGGTGACGAGGCCTTTTAAATTGATTTTTGTATTTTTCTGTTATTTTTTCGCCTATTCACTGTTCGATTGGGTTACATAAAGGTTCCTGGACCTTGGGATTAACCTCCCGATGAGAAATTTGCCTACTGAATTCCGCTCCTTCTTTGAAATCGATTTATTCGAGCTCCTCTACTACTGCTTTTCCGCGTTTTCATGACAAGGCCTTTCGGCCTTTCAAGGGGATTTTTGTATTTTTCTGAGATTTTTTGCTCGGTGATCACTTGATTGGGTCACACAAAGGTGTAATTGAACTGAGGGTTCAATTACTCAAGTTTGAGGTTTTGCGTGTGTCTAACAAGCTGTTTATTCAGAGGTTGTAACAGGAGCCGCCTAAGAGTAACGAACTTCAGGAACCTCCATCAGTCGGTTCAATAACTTCAGACACCTGGAAATACGCCCTTAAACCTTATAAGATCTTCACTGCTTTTTCGTTTAATGATTCCGTTGGCTATTAGCTCACTTCTTGCAAGAGTCGTCATCAGTTGGGGCTTCTGTCCTTGCCGATAAGCCTGGGAAGGTCTTCTAGCCGGGTTTCCGTGGCATGGACGTTACTAAACCAACTGGTGGAGATTCCTGAAGTTCGTTTCCCTTAGGCGACTTGAGTTACAACCTTTGAATATACTGTTTGTTAAAGACACCTCAAACCTGGGTAACTAAACCTTCAATGGTACTAAGCTTCGTTTTCCTTGTAACTGCCTCAGAAGAAAGTCGTCCTACAGGGCAGCTCCAACTCTTCTGAAGTAGCGGATTCTGATCGCTTCTGCTCTTCCTTCCCAAGCCTGTCGGTGATCGAATCTTTTCGGAAGCCGTTCCGCTTCACCTCTGCCGATGACGTTGCCGTGGTGGCGGCGGCGGCGATCGCAAATTACAGAGCGCAGGAGCGGTACGTGTGCTCTCGATTCTAATCGAGTTCACTGGCCGCACGACAATCGGCTTGAAAGCCTGACCGCAGGTTCCTACGACCGACGACGACATCGTCGTCCGTCGTGGCCGGGCATCTGGTTCTAATGGCCGAAATGCGGTCGTTGTTCGGACATTCACTACGACATCCAGTTGTTCGAAATGTCCAGTTTCAGCAGCTGAATGGCCGAATCAGCGTTAGTTCTGCTTCTAGGAGATTTTTGAGCGGAAGTACAGCGAGATTATCATGTATTTGTTCTTTTTTATGCCTCATTTCAGCCCGTTCGCTTCTAAAGAATACTTAACACCTTTCTTTTGGCTACTTTTTTCAGGTTTCTTCATTAATTTTTTATTGTAAAACGGTTTCTTGTTATGCTCGCCTATCGGGTGAAAATATTAGTGAGTATACAGTTTGTTGGAAAATGCAATACCTCAAACTTGGGTAACTAAACCAACGGAAATTAAAACTAAACGAATACGCACAGAATACATTTTACGATAACAGTAAGGCGAGGCGATGGATAGATGGCTGTAATGTTCGATTTGATGGGTGAAACAACGTGAAAATTCCTGCTCATCCTTGTCCCATCAGTACGTCCTTGGCTAACTTGAAGCAGCCTTCGAGTATCATTGTCAGAGATAAGTATCGGAGACCGCTCAACGTCTGAAAAGGCTCGCTATCAAGTTGTCATGTGCTTGTTCTTTTTTATGCATACAGTCTGTTTGCTTCTTGAACAAAACCCCTTCCTTTTGGGAATCTTAATTTTTTCGGACTTTTCATCGATTTTTAATTATATACGAAGCAAAAATGCCAGCAAAAAGAATGTTTGCTGTGAAACAGAGAGGTAAGACCTCAAGCTTGGGTAACTAAACCAGCGGATACTGAAACCAAACAAGACACCTGAAGATAGCACTGCCCCTCCATTTCTTCTTTTGTCCGTCCCGTATCTGGACTTACTTCCAAGAATCACTTTGAATGCACTGAATCGCTAGACGAGATCACATTCGGTCCTTCACAGGAGCAGAAGTTCCACATATTTTCTGAACAACATTTTCTCTTGGTTCTTCCCATCTTTCGGCTTTCCCCGAAGCTCCGGTCCCCAAGGGCCTTGTCACGCCGCGACGGTCTGGGCGGCTGGTGCAGCGACAATTCTTCATCAAGTTTCCGTTGTGGTTTTTCTGGCGTTCTTACAGCGGCGCCTGATTCTTGTCCTGTGCACTTTTTCGTCGTCGTTCTTCCGTTGGGTTTTTCCCAAGTGTGCCCCGTTTTTTGCGGCATCGCCCTCGTCTTTTCTAGCGACCGCTGTTCCGCATTCTCGCTCCCATCGCCCAACGTTCTTCTGCAGAAAGCTGCGTTTGCATTCCCGAATCATCCATGATGATATTCCATTGATGGCTGGCTATTTGGGTGGAATCGATGGGCGAAAGAGAAGGAAAATGACTCTTAGCAGTGTTTTTGGTGCTCAATATGCTACTAGGACGCATGCTATGCAGTCTGAGTGAGCACTGACTCCTGCTTCCGCTCTGGATTGATCCGTGTTTCGGATTCCACTCAGAGGAACTAAATGTACGACAACTATGGAGTTGGTGAATTGAAATCATAGTTCCCCGGAAGGAAAAAATGCCTCGCCCACCATTTGGCCAACACAGCTCACTACAAAGCCAAGGAAGTCTCACACTTCTTGAGCTATATCACATAGGATTACCTGTGCGCGTGGTAGGACAGTCTTCCAGTGCCTTGCTTTGGCTTTCCAGCCCAGGCTAATCAAGCCTTCCATACCTCCGGGGTCAGTTAATTAGAACCAGACGCGTTTGGGAAGGACAAACCACTGTCTAGCCCATCGACCTTCCACCGTAAGTAATTTTGCATTCAAATTATCTCCACGACATCCTGTGGAAGTACAATGCATGGCGTATCCCTAAGGGGGATTGACTAACGCGGTCCTTCATCATGTAGAACGGGAATGGAAAAATTTTCCCGTTTCAAGCACAGATTTATGCACCGCAATTCCCGCTCTTGTTCTATATCCTGCCAGCCCATTTGAAAAGCGTCACAAATTTAGTCGAGTCGATCGATACTTCGATTGAATCGATTGGCGTCAGGTCGGAGCAAAAAGTTCTAAAGGGGCTGGAGATTGAGTGAAACTCACGAAGTGAATGTGCGGCTTCTCTGACTATTGCGATCTCGTTAGTGGTCGCTTCCTCGAGCAGGCGCTAGCAGCGTTTTCATTGGTCCGTGTCGCATGCCAGAGTAGCCCAGTGTGCGCTATAAGCTAGGAGGACACGAAATCTCGATAATGGCCCTCAAGAGGAAGTCGAGCCCAGGCGCTGATGTACGTCTTCATGTTCTTTCGACGATCCATGTCATGCAGTCGCCTCGGGTCTTCATCAAGTGGGTGTCAGCGGAGCGCCGCACTGTGGCCATTGTAACTTTCAACGGCTTGGCCAAATCTGCAGAGTCTGATCTTGATTCTTTGAACAGCGAAGGTTCAATTTCCGATTCTGTCCCTTGTTTAGACCCGTTCTTCTTGTCGCCTGCTGCTCATGTAGGCCACACAGACGACTAGCACCAAACTTGCTCTAACAATTCGTATCCTCCAAGATTCTTTATTCTGTGCTAAAGCATGCCTGTTGGAAATCCGAAAAAATTCCTTTCAAAGTGGAAATTCACAGCACTTGGTTTCGAAAAAGATTCTTTGTTTCTTTCTTTTATAATCAGCCGTCTTGAAAGATTCAATGTCATTATATTAATATCCTACGGTTTTATTATTAAACCTTATTGATTAGGTTAGCCTATTCTGTGCTAAAGCATGCCTGTTGGAAATCCGAAAAAATTCCGTTCGAAGTGGAAATTCACAGCATTTGATTTCATAGGGTTGTGACGGTTTTTAAAATATTTGTTGAATAGGAAGCAAGTCGCAAATGAATCGTAAGGGGCCGTAAAGTTGCAGGAGGAAGGAAATAGCATTAAAAACTTGCGGAAACGTCTCTAAAAATAGTCCGCTGCGAGTAGCTATCCATCTCTGACGCGGAGTTCTTTCTGCGGAGGCCAAACTTCGTTAAGTGTTCATGGCCGTTCCAGTCTCCATAGGGGCTTCTTTCGGCGGTCGTTTTTCATGCGCACTGGTTTGCGCTAAATGAAGTTTGGCTCAGTGTCGCAGCCGATGACGGATTGCTGCGCTTCAAGCGGAAACTTTTTTCGCTTTGACGAAAATGAATTTAATGGAGTTTCTGAGGCTATCTATGTCCACCGGCTTCTGGAACTGGTATTCTTCCCAAGTAAATATTCCTTACCCTCTCTGCTCTCCGGGTTAAAAACTGGCCACTAAGTCGCCATTATTTGGATCACCGTCGTCCGTTCATCATCGAGCTGCTCGAGCGCGCGCCAGCAACGTCTCCATTCGTCCCTGCCGCGTGCCAGAGTGCTCCAGTGGATTCTCCTCGTAAATAACAAAGCAAAAAATATTAATAATGCAGCAATAATAAAGCACAGAACCAAGTTCGAACAAATTCTTCGAATATTCGAATATTCGAACAAACGAAAAACGGGGCTTATTCGATTCTCGATCATTCGATAAAACTGATTAGCGAATAAATTCTATCGTTCATTCGCTGGAAATTTTTCGACATGGAATAAGTTCTTTCATTCATTCGTTCGATAAAATTTATAAAAAAAAACTATATAACATACAGTAGGGTTTCCCTTTACGGTGTCAGATCAAAAAAAATGATTGGCAGAAAAACCCCTATTTTAAGGTTTCTCGTATTCCTACTCCCTTCGTACAGTCCTTATGTGTCCCAACCATTAGGTGTTCAGAACTGCTGCTCCGCCTCATGCTCCGCCTCCTGCTCGCGCTCCTGCTCGTGTTCCCGTCTCGTGCTCCTCTCCAAAGAGCCGCTTAATGTCGTCGGTGTTTGATACATGTCGACGTCGTGGTTGCATAAGAGCCGTCGGCCGAGTTGATTCGTCGATCACGCTCGCCGCCGGCTTCGGCGCTTCTGTTTGACCGAGCCATGATACCAGCCGCCCACCGGGTGTTTGTCGTCGACGGGACCGCCTGACCACCACCCGACCCGGCTCGCTCCGACGGCTCACTCCGCTACGCTACATATCCCGACATCTGTACTCACCTGAAGTGCTTCACTGAAGTTCGGAAAGTTCTATTCTGGAGCCAGTCTGAGGCTATCATTTGGTCTTTTTAAAAAGATTTTCGATTGCTTACGGCAAGCAAATGGTATAGGAAACTGTTTCGTGAGTTTTGCAAATTTATTGATTGTTATTCACTAAATTTTGTCTGAGCTATTCACAGAGAATGTTTTTCTGTTTCAGTCGTCTAAGTGTTCGCTGGTCCCTGAAAGCGGCGGTACAGAATTTTGGTCTCTTTCACATGTCGTTGACCTCAAGTCCATCTCAATTCCTATACTTTTCCTCTGAACCGTGAGCTCGTTCGTTTCATTTCTTTTGTCCGCTCCATTCTGACCTGAAAATACAGTTTTTAAGCAGCTTTCCTCCCGCTTTTGGCTCAAACATAGCATGAAGACTTTCTTTTTTCTTTTTCGTTCTTAGACAACGACTTCATTCGTATGTGCTTTGAAAACATAGGGTCAGAAATAATGATGGAGGATGCTAAAGCTCGGCGTTAATCTTGGATCTGCTCTTTCATCGTATTGTAGACGCTTTTTGAATGCATTATTTCATTTCCATTAATTTGTTTCAAAATTTTATTTTCTTTATAACTGCATTATACCTTACTACTCTTTCTTATTTGTCTATTTCATTATTATTTTTATATTAATAAATGCGCATCCCAGTTGACGGATAGATATAAATAAGGTAGGATTGATATAAATAATTAGTTTTATGTCATTTAATTGGAGTAGATTCAAATCTATAAATAAAGAATCTTCCGATTTCTATATTATTGTAACAGAATAAAACTTACCGCAAAAATATTCGCAACGAAACGGCAATAATAACAGCAACAGTTACAACAAACAACATCAGTAAACATGACTTGTTTCTCCTTTATCTTCATGCAAAACATGTTTAATTAATTAAATACCTCCGAGGCTCATCAGTGAAGGGGTAACTAATTACCTTATTTGTTAATACAGTATAGGACAATATATTATCATTCAAGTTTAAAACGGTTGTTGTCTTTTTTTGCGGTTGTAAGTCTTCACGAGGATGTTTGGCTAGGATCAAAACTGTAGCACCGGGGGAACTCGAACTCAAACCTCCCGCTCAGCGGGAAGGATACAACGCCGTTACACCATCGGGGTTGTTTTATCGAACGCGAACATCTATCATAAACTCAAAGCAATGACTTGTGAGGAGTCACTAGTGATACCAGGGGCTGGATTCATCAACGACCTACAGAGACTTTACCGAGAAATTACGGCGAAAAATCCTGATAACGTCAATATTTCACCATATCGCTATTGATACGTCGCGTTAATTTGCTCTTTTCAGGAGTGTCCGCTGTAATTTCATTGTCAAATCTCTGTAAGTAGTTGATGAATCCGGCCCTAGGTTGAACCGACCGCTGGTATTAGCATGAAACCAGCGAAGCTGAGCCTCAGACAGGTGGAGCGCGGGTTCGAATCCCGTCTGGCGCTCAAGTTTTGATCGCAACATCCTTGTGAACGATAGATCTGTGTTCTTAGCGTTTCAGAGAAGCGCATGTACGTAGTACTAACGATGGATAGTGGTGCAGATCCAAACTCGAGCCTCCTGCTGACCGCTCTTCTCACCAGGCGTCATTAAAAACAGTAAAAATGTTTTAACACGTTTGCTTAAGCCTGTAGCGGCTGGTAGAGAGGCTACATGTTGTTACAGGATGTTTTGTTGCGATCAAAACTCTTGCGCCAGGCGGGACTCGAACCCGCATCTTCTGCTTTCCGGGCAGCGATGTTCGCCTTACACCACCGGCGCTGTTTGATCGCACGTAACATCCGCGATATCCTCCAGGTCTGTCAGCACCCACCCGTGATACGGGATGGGCCGGCCGCTGATATCAGCATGGAACCGGTTAAGCTGGAGACCTTACTAGTAACAATGCTTTAACACGTTTGCTTAAGCCTGTAGCGGCTGGTAGAGAGGCTACATGTTGTTACAGGATGTTTTGTTGCGATCAAAACTCTTGCGCCAGGCGGGACTCGAACCCGCATCTTCTGCTTTCCGGGCAGCGATGTTCGCCTTACAGTAAAAATGTTTTTTTATTATTGTTCATATTTGACTACGTCATATAACAAAAGATGTACTTAATATTCAAGCCGATAAGATCATTGGCAGAGATCAACGGGAACAAATTAGTTCGTCCAGAACGGAACCCATGAAAAGGCCTGATGAATGGCAGGCACTCGAGTGTGCTGGTCGACATATTCGGCCGAGTGGCCCGGAGCCACAGCGGTAATTTCGTCGCAAAAATGCGCCACTTAGGGCTGGCCGACGACGAGGCTCTCGAGAATTGCATTCGCACGTTGGCCGCCGCTGCCACCGCCGCCGGCCATGGCGGTCTTTGATGGCTGCCGTCCGAAGCGGACAGCGGATCTCTTTCTTCGAACACTCCGTGGCCACTTGAGCTTCGGAGCCCGTCTGGTTTGTTCGGCTTCAACCGACTTCATTAGACACTTCCCACTATGAGTGTGTGTCTGGGAATAGGGCGAACTCCTCAACCTAATTCTTGGCTCTGTTGCTCTTGGTGCACGCTCCTTTGGACTTCAAGATTTTAATCATCGGCTTTTTTGCAAGCTTGAACCAAAGTTTGGTTCCTTCTTCTTCAGCGGAAGTTAAGCTTGAGTGCTCCTCTTCATAGTGCTTTAAGAGGCAGGTGTGATAAAATCACAGAAGGCGGCTCCGACGTCCAACTAGTCATGGTTCGATTTCGCATCCAGGCCGGCTAAGTTTTTCATCCTTCGAAGCATAGCGAATGCCTAGACAACCATAGCTATCTGAAAATCTTGGACTGAACAATAATATCAGCTCTCTTCTACCAAATAAACACTGCTGGAGTTAGATACACACAAAGTCCTCCAGGAGTTCAGCGAAAGTGGAATGCGTGGCGTAAACCAGCTATGTCTATGTTTCTTCAACATTTACTCATCTGACTGCTGATTAAGCGTTGGTTTCTTACTAAATCTCTCGTTTCTTAGCGTGTTTCGATCCGTTTTCATTTTAAAAGTTCGGAATTAATTCCAAAATTATTTTCGCTATCTTTTGTGGTATTTACTTTATTTTTAATTTTCGCTGAAAATTCGTACCTTGTAGTAGCTCAGGATTTATTTTCGTAGTCAACTCTTATATTAGTGGTTTAATCTTCACTCGGGTTTGTTCTATGTATACTGTTGGGCTTAAGTGATTTTCATGGCTGAATCTGGTCATTACTGTTTTCTTTCATCATTTTCTAATTATTTCCATTTTTACTTGCGTTAGGATAAGGAAAAAGGGTAAAGGACGGCGTTATTCAATCCTTTTTGGGATGCCTCACGCATCCTACTTCTACGGGATATCGTGGAGACGATTTGAATGCGCATTTGGCCATACAATGACTTGCGGTGGCCAGTCGATGAACAATTCAGTGCTATATCCTTCCCAGACAGGTCTGGTACCAATTCACCGACCCCGGAGGGATGGAAGGCTTAGTTGGCCTGGTCGGGAAATCCGAACCAGGAACTTGGTATCGGGTGCACGTGACAGTCGGCGCCTCCTCCGTCTGCGCTACACGCTTCCGTACTTGCGTTAGTAGTCTGAGACAACTGAATGATCTTTTGAGGCGCACTCTTTATAGTATAAATAAATAAATAAATAAATAAATAAATAAATAAATAAATAAATAAATAAATATTCATAACTTTTTTAATGAGTCATGTTTTATGCGCAGTTTAAAAATAATTTTTATAAAAATTTTCAACGTGTTATTTAAAATTTCTGTTGCTTTTCTGTTACTTATTAATATTGATATTCGGTTCACTCATTCCTACTTAATTATCTACCTCTTATTTATTTGAGGAGACTTTTTGTTTTGTTCTATCCTTTGTTTTCCCAATTTACCCGCTATTTAAGTGTGATTTTGTATTATATTCAAAATTAATTAAGTCAATTTTTAAAATAGTGTTTGTATAGTACACTTTTGCACTTATATTTTTGCAGAAGAGAATCTTAAAAAATGTAGCAGTTTATCTGTAATGGGTGAATGAATGCATGTTAATAGCTCTCAAATATCTTATTTCAAAATATTTCCGAATATGTTTTTTGATGGCATGAGTCGCCTTGCTCAAAATTCTTGCATCCAATCCAATGTCCTAAAAACGTGCCAGCTGGTGCGTGTGAATGTCTTTTGGTCACGTGGTGGTGTGGTGCATTATCGCGTCAAATAAGACGTAAATGCCGTAATCAAGTACGTGTCGACGGCGTGTGTCTGCGATTATATACGGCTGAATTGGCGACGATTATCGCCCGGGTGGGTGGTCGGACGGATTCCGATCTGTGATGACGATGTTCTCGTCTAGGGTCATATTCTGTCCAAAAGAGTTCGTTGAAAATCAGTGATTAGTGGCGATCAATAAATCGATAGCGTTGGCATGATCAATAAATTGATTTTTCGTAATCATTGCTGGTTTACCGCATATTGGGAAGTCACTTCAGGAAATTTCCTATGAGATGGCGACTCTTGTCCATCGTGTTCCATGTAGTATCGATCAGTACATAGATCGATAATGGATCGATCGAGTTTCCGAAGGCAGCACCACACGTTGCCCAGCGTCTCCCACATCAATCAAGCGCCGTGTTTCGATCTAATGCGACATCGTCGCGGCGGTGCTATGTATGTGAGCGAGCGGTTGATCGCTCATGCCGCTTAGCGAATCGCCGTGTCACTTCATCCTCTAAGAAACGCTTCGGCAACATTTTCAGGAACTATTGATCGTTATTGATTGGTTTTTTCTCCGGATTTCCTCAAGTACAACATTGATCATACCTCTTCTCTCGAACATGATGGATCTGGTATTGGAAGGGGTTGGATCTAGTGAAACCTGGAGGGCATTTTTCTTCAAAATTTGAGCAACTTTTGCTCGAAGTTGTTGTTCATTTGAGAGAAGATATTTGTTATCTATTTATTTCCTATTTTATTCATTTTCTGTTGGTTACAATTGAACAATTGCGGATAAGGTTGTCGCCTTGTTCAGAGCCTGGAAAAGTCAAAGTCATTTGAGAAACAATTCTATTAAGTTCCGTCTTACTCTATAGAAAACCATCCAAATGCCGAAGAAATCATGAGGATTTGCCCAAAGCAATTTTGTTCTATAAGTAATTTAATAATCCTGTTTTAAAATGAATTTTACGCAGCTATCTGTCAGTTCTAATCTCTCGTGAACTCAGTATCCTTTCCGTCGAATCCTCATTCTCCGTCACAGCCCATTTTACAAGAAAACCATGTGCGATCTTTTTCGGAAATAACTGATTGCTATTGATTGAATTTTATCTAGACATCTACGGATAGTATTCTTGCTGTTCTAACACATTTCTTTAAGCCTGGAATGGTTGGTATCAGGTTGTAAGCTGTTAGAACGATGTTTTGTTGCGATCAAAACTCTTGTGCCAGGCGGGTCTTGAACCCACACCCTCTGCTTTCCGGGCAGCAATGGTACGCATTATACCACTGGCGCTGATCGCGGTCTTGTTTCTGAATGAGCATTCTAGATAGTCATTGGCCACAGCTAACGCTGACACTGTTCAGAGGCTGAGTCCTTCATTTTGAGTCTGATTTCGCATTCTGAACCACGGCAACGTCTTCTGATGTTAGTTGCTGCCCGAAGGCACGTCAGGGATTCTGCGTGTTGTACTTGCGTCATAGCGGCGTCCGAAATCTCGGTCCACGTATCAGCTCATTCACGAAATTCTCACAAAGATTCTAGCTTACCTGCTCGAATTTTCGCGAAATTTTGAAGTCGCTTTTCGCGACAAATTCTCCCCAGTGCGCTACACGAACGGCGTAGTAAACCAAGGAAGAACCGCGCTATCTCTTACCAGCCAGCCGGTGGTTTTTTATGTGCCGTGGCGGCCAGCGGCTACGCTCACTGCAGATCGTTCCATTCTCTCCTCCGGCAACGACCACATGATGCAACGCTGTCGTACATCTCGCGTTTTTAGTGTGTCGTTCTGGTCGAGACGACACCAACGAGCAGCGTAGGACCAGCTCTTCCTCGCATCTCTTCGGGCTAGCGTTACGCCCTCAGATGCTACCGATACCATCTGTAGCATTTGTAGGTGAATTCGTTGGCTTCAGACTCTGCTAGTGAAGTTGTAGCTCGTCTGAAAAGCATATGTGGATAAGATCCACTTTCCACTTCACTCCCATTTCGTCTTCCTCTCTTATTGACTGCTGTGAAACTGCTTCGACTTGAAGTAGTTCTTGGACGTGCAACCTTTCAAGTCCCGCTTGCCTTTTCCAGGCACTGAAGAATGCGGTTACACCGAAACATCAGGGATGTCAAGAACCATTTTATTGCGTCAAAGGCAGCCGAATGCTTGCAGCTGGGCCAGGTGCTCATCTGGAGGTTTCAGTTCCCAAGAGCGTTGTTGATAGATTTGGTTTGGCTAGATGGTCTTTTCCGGACTTTTATGTCCATCAAAAGTGCGAGCTTCTTAATGAAGGCAGGTTAGGCCATCGTCACGACTTGAATAGGGTCACCATGCGTGCACAGGACAACGCTTTTACGAATTTCAAACCCAGCAAGAGGGTTTTATGATTCCGATATAGGTACTGAATCCAAATTCTACATATTAGATCTTGGAGCGGGTGTAGCGCAGTCGGAAAAGCCGGCTATCAGGTTCCTGGTTCAGATTTCCCGCCCAGGCCAGCCGGGCCTTCTATCCCTCCGTGGTCGGAGAATTGGTTCTTGGAAAGGATAAAGCGCTAACTTGTTCATAGGCTCGTCACCGCAAGACATTTTTTGATCAAATGAAGGAAATAAAGATACGTATTCATGTTGCCTCCACAACATCCCGTAGAAGTAGAATGCGTGGCGCATTCTGAATGGGATTGAGTAACGTCGTCCTTTATCCCTTGTTATACCTTGGGGTTGAATGCTAATGCCTCATTAGAGTTAGCATCCGCTTTGAGTTTCGTTCGTTATATCAAGAGTTCCCCGTTGCCTCAACCAGACGCTGTCTTCGATTACCTTGATCCTAACCCGTACGTGGGTAAGATAACCCCGCCTTTTCTGCAACTGGGTTAGGTGGTTGTTAATCATCATGATGTACTGCTGCGAGTTAGGTGTAAGGAATCCCACAATACGTAGGCCTTTTTGTCAACGTACTTATGGGTTAAGCTGTTGGGTCACTGCACAGTGTCACTGCGCTCGAATGACCTATACGAACAGGTACCGAGTGGTTTCATTCGAATTTCTATATTCAAACTCAGATATCCCAAAAGCCTTTCTTTCGAACTCAAATATTTGTGTTTCGAATGTATTCGAATCCGAGTAGAAAATCCTGTTTTTCGAGCATATTCGAATTCGAATGCTCGAAAATGTCGGGTATTCAAAATCAATCATATGTTCGACAATTTCCTTACAGTGTAACAATAGAATATAGCACTGTCCTAGAAAGACAGGCTGATTTTTAATTGTTACTTAGTTATTTATTTAATCGTGTCGGTGTACTATCGTTAACAACAACGAGTAACTAAAAGGTAACGGCGACTGGTGTTACAAAAACTAAATCAAAAATCGCGGAGCGAAAGACTGATTGAGTAAAAGGAAAAGGCTAACCTCTTCTGAATCAATGCTGGAAGGAAAAAATAAAAAGATTTCCTTCTCCTGATATGCTGAGAGGAGCCGTCCAACTATTCGACGAAATTTGAGTCATTTATCGAGCAGGAAGCCATTATTCTACTACACATAGGGTCGCCGTTGGCATTAATCAGGGTGGACCCTGTGTCTTAAAAGCCTTTTTAAACTGGCAAAGGATCAAGGATAAAGAACGGTGTTCCTGAATCCCTCTGGGATGCGCCGCGCATTCTATTTTTACGGGATGTCGTGGAGGCGATTTGAATGCGTATTTAGCCATACAATGGCTTGCGGTGGCCAGCCGATGAACAAGTCAGCGGATTATCCTTCCCAGACAGATCTGGTACCAATTCACCGACCCCGGAGAGATGGAAGGCTTAGTTGGCCTGGGCGGGAAATCCGAACCAAGAAGCTGGTATCGGGTGCACGCGACAGCCGGCGCCTCCTCCGACTGCGCTACACGAGCCCTTTTAAACTGGTGCGCACCCTGATTTACCCTGATGGGAGGTCATGAGCGGATTCCCGCCTCTGCCTAACCCATATGTGATTCAGATTATGACCGAACGGGTCTTTATGCTGAGGTCTACACCTCTCCTCCAACCCGTACCACACACCATCAGTACACCCTCAAAGACTAGAGTTAGAACGACTGTGGCGCCCGTTTCAGTCCTTTTAAATGCCCAGCTTGAAACCGCAATTTTTTGGGAGTTTCCACGCTTTGAACCACGAGCGGGTTAGACATCGTTGTGGATTAAACTCCCTACGCTGCACTGCCGGCCGCCATGATTGGTATGGATATTGATTTCTTTCGCACTGCTCCGCCACCGCAATACATCTCATTTGACGGAATTTTCGGGGTACTGTATTCGGTGAATCGCGTCGTACAATAAGTGGGCGCGACGCGGCGCAATGCGAAGATCAACGGCAAATTCGGCGTTGGGCCTGCCATTTCATTACAAAATTTGCTTAATACAGCGTTTGTTTCTTTTTTACAAGTATTTTATTTCGCTTAATGTAGTAGTTTTTAGTTTCCATCACAGCATTTATTTTATAACGTTGTTTCGCGTTAGTTTAGTAAGTTTCTCCTTGCTTCGTTTATGTTATTTTTATTTTCTAAGGCTACTGCTTTGTGTTACTGTGCTGCCAATAGTACTTGCTGCTCTCTGAAAAAATCACCAAAATTGAATTTCTTGAAAGATCGATCAGCGATTTTTTGACTCCACACTCCGACTCCAAGGAAGGGAGTCGTTGTCCTGCTCATTAGTTGGGACTGTTGTAACTAACGGTGATTATAAAGCATAAAGAACGACGCTAATCAATCCCTTTTGGGATGCGCCACGCATTCACTTTAACGGGATGTTGTGGAGGCAGTTTGAATGCGTATTATTCGCCCTATCCAATCAAAAAGCGAAAGTATAGCTGCGGTAACAAAAACGAAATGAAAAACGTAAATTATTTAAATGAGGAAAAGCTATATCGGGTGTAGAATTGCGGTGGCCAGCCGATGGACAAGTCAGTGTCTCATTCTTCCCTGGACTATGAGGGAAATCCGAACTAGGAACCTGGTATCGGGTGCAAGCGACAGCCGGCACCTCCTCCGAATGCGCTACCACGCGCTGTGGTGTTTATATTGTAGGGTTGTTGAGTCATTGTATGCTGAATGAAGAATGAAGCAGGACGACTGTCAAACGGTCCAAGGCTTCCTGACCAACCTAACACCTTTAAGTAGGTCGTCCCGGTCCGAGCTTTTTTCCTTCTGAGAAAATTGAAAAATCGAACGCCTTTTACGAGCTTGGGTTCCGCTGGCCTTCCAATCTTCTAATGGAATCCCGTCGAGCTAGACGACATATCGCTTTGCACTCTGCCCCGCTGCAGCTCCAGCTCGTCAGCCCTCGCTCGAGTCCTTGCAGCAGTCCAGCTCCACTTCCGTGCTTCGTCTTCCTCCACGACACCCGCACGTGGTTGTCACGTCGCCCGCCGCGCCGGCTGGTAGCTGCGTCTCCTTTGTGCTCCGCTCTGCTCGAAGTCAGTTGCCGATCGTCGCCCGGCTCCGCTCTTCCTCCAGCCGACCGCTGCTCGCTGCACTCCTCGTTCAGAGATTTGTTTAAAACCCGCCGCCGCGACGGCCCGTCCGGCTTCCTCCGCTCCGAAGGCGCCTCCTCTTCCGGCCGAGCCGCCGATAGATCACCTCGCGTCTTTGTTTCGCCGCGTTTTCTGTCCGCGATGCTACATACGCGATGACTCGGCGTATTCTATTCTGTGCGTTGGACTTCGTTCAGAGCTGTCAAGGCCTATTTCCTCTAACGAGGCCCATAGCAAGCAAACGGCTTTTACTGGTAACCAAAGCAGAAGAAGTGGAGCTGTTCTATAGTTGTTTTCTCCAGTGCGGCCATTTTATCTGGTTTGCTGGCTGAGCACGTGGTAGTTCAGCTGGAGTAGAGCCGGGTCTCGTATGAATTCCGGGTCGATTCATGGTTCAGCTGTTTCCACCCAGGCCAGCCCTATGGAATCGGTGAAACAATACTTATCTGAAGAGGGCTAGATACTGTGTTCTTCACTTGCTGGCCTCCGCAGGTCATTGCATAGGTCAAATTCGTGTTCCGAACGCCTTCTGAATACATTCTCGATTTCATCAATGCGTGACGGATCCCACAAACATGCTGATTATTGCCGACCCTTATCCTTTTTCACTTTTCCAGCACAGTACCTTTCAAATTCCTATCATGTATAAAAAACTAGTCCATTCCTGCTCCTGTCCGTCTTAAATTAATTAGTGACCGTTTGAGGACCTTAGAATGTTATAATCAATTTATATTTTTGAAATCAAACAATACGACGGCTAATGGATTACAACGGTATATATTATCGACAGAATTTAGTAATGTGAATTTTAAATACAGCACAAGAGAGTGCACTCAATATCCAAAATTTAATAAAACGATATCTATGAATTGCTTCATTTTTTTTTTGAAATTATGACTCCTTAAATAAAAGTTAATGCCCCATGTGGAAATATTCGTTGGGCGATTATTACCGCAGCGGGGTGAGGCGTCGGCTGCCGTATATACCTTGGTTGAGAATCTTGGTATTCCTTCCTTCCTTTTCTTCGGAGTTCATGAATTGGTAGTACTGACTTGTCCATCGGCTAGCCACCACAAGCCGTTATGTAGATCAAATAGTCATTCAAATGGTCTTTACGATATCTTGAAGAAGTAAAATGCATGGCACATCCCAAATATTAAGTTGTCCCATAAGCCTTCGCCGTTTTTTCAACGATTCACTGCAGATTTCGCCGGCGGTCTCTTGCATAGGGCTGCATAGCATTCGAAAGAGAATGATTTGCTCTATCAGGTCATGTATTGCATTTCTTTTTTCATCATGAATTTTGTCAATTTTTAGGTCGTTGAAGTGAAAAGTGAAAAAGTGAAAAAGTAGCCATTTGCGCACTTGTTCTCTCCGCTTAGGTTTGTCATTTTTTGCGCAGTTTTTTATAGCACTTGGAAGACAATGTTCTGTGCTACAAGAATATTTGTTGGTCCTATTTTCTCACTTGTCCTTCATTGATTTTTAGGCCATCAAATTGGGACGTCCGAAGGAGGATGGTTGTTTTTGCCGACAGCTCCTGCTCTGTGGTTGGACTTTTTGGGTTGGTGTTATATGTCATTCGAAAGAGAATGTCATGCTCTATAAGAATTTGTGTCGCGTTTATTGATTTCTCTTGGATGTCAACAAAATGCCAAAAAGAGAAAAATCGTCTTCACCAACAACTCCTTCTCCTTTTTCAGTTGTTGATATTCGACAGAAATCAGCGTGAGCCAATAAACGCGATACAAATTCTTACTGAGCAAGACATCCTCTTCCAAACGACAATGACATCAAGCAAAAAAGTCCAACCACAGAACCGGAGTTTTGGTAAAAATTCGGACGGAAAAGTCGGAATTCCCAATTTGATGGCCTAGAAATCAATAAAGGACAAGTGAGAAAATAGGACCAACACATATTCTTGTGGTACAGAGCATTGTCTTCCAAGTGCTATGAAAAACTACGCAAAAAATTCAAACCTAAGCGAGAGAAGCAACTGCGCAAATGGCTACTTTTTCACTTTTTCACTTTTCACTTCAACGGCCTAAGAATGGACAAAATTCATGATGAAAAAGAAATGCAATACATGCTCTTATAGAGCAAATCATTCTCTTTCGAAGGCTTTGCAGCGCTATGCAAGAGACCGTCGGCGAAATCTGCAGTGAATCCTTGAAAAAAACCGCGGAGACTTATGGGACAACCTAATAGAAATTGTTTGGTGCCGTCGTTCGTTTCTTTGTTGATTCATAGCAAGACGAGGACCTGATTCGGCATGAGAATCTGCTCTCTATAAATTTCTTGATGAAGAAATTTTTGGGCTATGAGGGTATATTTACCTCCCAGAATCGTCGAATGTCCTTCACCTAGCAGAATACCCTCGAATGGGTGCGTAAGGTATGTGATGAAAACCACAACTTGGGTATGGTCTTACCCCGCATTCCCCCGACTTTATATGTGATCGCTGGGTTTGTCCTATAGATGAGTCGTCGTCATAATTGATCTAAGCGTTTAGTAAAACTTTAAGGACTCTCCTGATTCAGAAGATGCTCGTCATGTTGTATATACTGGGCCAAAACATATTCATTTATTTATTTTGAACATGGGGAACCTTACAAACAATGCCACGAAAAGGAACATAGGTCAAAGTCATTGTACGCAGAAAGAAACCTGAATGAGCAACAAGAGTGAATCTAATAAAGGTAGACCGCGTCCTGAAGGTACTGGTTAAGAGAATTCTTTATAGTGCTTGAAGGGTTCAGGAAGGTTTGTTTCTCAGATAATTTCAAAAATTCAGAGCCGGCTCGGTAAGTTAAAAAAACTGAGAGTGTATCCTGCTCTTTGATCCGGGAGATTGGATTCCACTAACCAGCCCTGGCTTTTTTGATGGTGAAAAAGTAAGGAATCTCTGAATATGTTGTTACAGAATGTTTTATTGCGATCAAAACTCTTGCACCTGGCGGGACTCGAACCCGCACCTGCTTCTTTCCGGGCAGCAATGCCATCTATGCCTCAGGCCACCGGCACCGTTTGATCGCACGTAACATACGCGATACCCTGAAAAAATTCCTGAGTATGTGTTCCTACATGACACATATATGGGTCATGCTTTTGCCACTGAACTAACCGTTTGCTAGAACAGTATTCAGCCTTCCTAGCTGGGTGTTTTCGGTATAGAATTCGTATTCTAGTACTGCATAGGCCTGGCAGAAGTGCTGTTGTTGTAGACAGTCGTGGTCCTTCAAGGTCTCTGTTTGTTCGGTGACAGCTGTCGTAATTTCCATCTGAATTCAATGGCACTTTGTGTGTGGTTTTCTGTCGATCGACCGCAGCGCTATACGACCATCAATAGCTGGCCCATTCATCGCTCACCCATTCTTCCACTGGTTGTTCGTTTAATTATTGATTCTGGAGCTGGAATTCGAATGGGTTTTATTACTGTAGATCGCGTATGATTCACCCTGCTCCTCGTTTCACCCTTGTCTGCTCGAGTTTCTTTTCGCGCCATGTCATTTGTCCGCCATCGAAATTGAGCGGAGCTGATTGGAAGGGCTCGGTCGTCTACACTGATTCTGAAACGCTGTCGTTGTACCGTGTGGCAGGCAGTTGCAGGCGACTTTGATAGATGGAGGCATGTCGTGCAAGAACTTGAAATATAGACGTCTCCACCACCACACACGCGCACGCCACGAACAGGTGTTTGACGGGCGAATTCAGCCGGCACTGCCGAGGCTGATTTTTCTTCAGCGAGGACGAAACAAGTACTTCCGACAGCTTGGAAAATCTTCGCAATTATCCGTGAAATGGGGCCGTTTGGGCAGCTTGTTCTATTATTATTATTGTTTAATTTTTCGAACTATTTTTTATTTCAAATTTAACATTGAATTGAAAATCGACAGTGATTTTAATTTTTAATTTATTGAATCATTTATTTTTCTATATTTTTAGCGTTTTTATGAATGGTGACAGTTGCATTTTAGCGATTCAGCCATGCACTCTACATCTCTGCCATTCTCACGACAAATAGGTCACTCTTCTGAACAAATTTGGTGCTTCTGAAATCAAAATGAACGCCTTCCAACTCGAGACGTGCTTCTTACAGGCTAAACTACAGACTCTCCAAAGTAGTTAGAATAATGTTTTGTCCAATCAAAATTTGGTATAACTTTTGTAAAGTTTTATTTCACTGTTCGAATGAGTGTAATGATTTTATAAAAATTTCTATTTTTGAGAATCATTATAAATCAAATTTTTTAAAGCTCTTCAGGGCAACAATTATGTGGTGCATTAAAAGAAGGGGTAGTGCCATGCACTTGACTCTCGACTTTTCGTTGCGACTTCTATTTGACTGGTAGTGTAAATTTTAATTTTTCTTTCTTTTTCTCTAAGAAATGCCACAGTAGTTTTAGTCAATTTCTTTCTAACTCCTCTTGTATTTGCCACTTTTCTGATTGCGATTTGCTGTTTTACATGTGCGCACTGCAGTGTGCAATAAACAAATAAAATAAATAAACATAAATATATTCTGTTCATATGCTCTGAAACTACATGCAACTAGAAATTTCGCTATCAATCGATAAAAATCGCGGCGTTTTGGACGGAGACATGGCTCAATCTCTCATTTTAGTAATAAAATTGGCCGCTTTCTTGCTCTTTAAAACAAGCTTGATGCCATTATTTTTTCCTGAAAATGACATTTTAAATTAGCGCATTAAACGATCAGATCGCGCCATGTACTCAAAACGTTCGCCGCAACTTTTACTTGATTGATATTGTAAATGCCATTCAAGTGAACCATCAAAGAGAGGATATGTGTGCTTTTTAGAATTGTTTTTGGTGCATCGTTAAAAAGTGTCAAGCTCCGTGCAGACAGAAATTCTTCTGTCAATCGAATAAAAATCGCGACGTCTTGGACGAGGGCATGGCGCAATCTATTCTTTTGTCAGTAGAAAATGGTTGCCTTCTGCTTTTCATGCTGAACATGCTTTAAACCATTATTTTTCCTCACAAATAAGAATTTTATAAAATTTCAAACAAGGTGTTCACTTGCTGAGTAGGTGGATTAAAATTTCGAAGAAAATTATACTAAAAAAATTTGAACAAAATTTTAAAAAGACTTTTTGAAGAGTCTCTAGTTTCATGTAGAGAAGGGCCATTTCAATTTTGCAAGAGTTCGCTTTGATTTCAAAAATCTTAGGCTAGCTTAGAAGAGTGTCCAATTTGACGTGAAGAAAAATGATATGGAAAAAATTGACAATTACAATTTGATATGGAAAATATTCAATTTGATTACTAAGTTTGATACTAAATTTTTCTTAGACAAAAAAAGCAGAAGAAAATTAATTATTCCTAAGAATTATTTTTTGGAAAGTCTAATTTTATATGGGAGGAGCTCGTTTTGATTTGGAAGATGTTCAGTTTGATTTCACGCTTGTCTAGAAGAGTGTCCAATTCGACTTGGAAATGGCTTGAAAATCCTCCATTAAAGATCGGGTTTGGATATTCGGCGGAAACGAGGTATCCGTGCCAAATAAGCTCACATGTCGGTTCCGTGACCTACTAGTGTCTTCCCCACGATGTTCACGAGTAACGTTTCAACCTTTTCGGTGACGACCGGGACAACTTGTCCAAAATCTAGTAGTCTTTCCGTTCTTTTCGTAGTGGAGCTATTTTTGTTTATTTTAGCCCTGCCGCATCCCTAGTTTTGAAATTTTCACCGTTTTTGACGTCCTCGGGATCCTGACGATCTGGAAAAATCCGCCGGCTAGCCGAAGGATCTACGCTCGGAACGAACGCCGTCCGCGATCCGCCACCGATCGCCCGAGGGTGAAAAATGACGTGTCACTTGGCGGTGGGCAGCTGCCGGCCTGGCCACACCACCGAGGTCAGAAGTTACTCAGCGGGTCGTCGTCGGTTCCGGCGGCTGGGGCGGGGCTCCGAATTCGATTTGGCCGCCTGCCAACTGATGCGCATCGTCGGGTTTTCATCGTGGAGTGCGATCGTTTACATCATCATCGGTAGCATACGTGGACAATACGATCCCGTCGAATCTCGTATGTCATTCAGCGGACGAAATCCTGGACCTGAAGAGCGGGCCGGAATGATCGGGAATTTTCACTTTGAAAGGTCCCTTTCCTAAAGCCCTGCTTATTGTCTGAATTTTTAGTAATTTTAAATTTTATTAGACAAATTAGATCAACAGCTGAAGGACCGGACCTTGTACCCGTTCAGAGATCTCCTCATTTTTAAACTATTTCCGGAAAATTCTTGAAATTCGCTCTACATTTTTACTTCTTGTAGTGGACATGAAGATCTTCTACGACCTCTGCGTCCCCGAGTCGCCTTGGAACGCTGAAAATGCTCCAAAAACAATTCCTTCCCCTGGCTAGGCGTACCATAGCTCCCTAAGTGACTCTACATATTCACCTTTGTCCGGCCATTCATCCCATTCATTCCGTTCTGCTCTCGGTTTGTTATGCATTCCTCTCGTCGCCTTTTCCCCCTCTATGTTTACCCTTCTGCCAATGACGATCGCAACGGCCACAGTAAATAGCCGCCGTCGTCGTTCGCCTCCATAGACGTGACACGCCATTGTTTGCACTGAATTCCTTCTCACGTCAATCTCTTGTTTTTCGCCGCCTTGACCATTGTTCGACAATACGGAACGTAACTAGTACAGTACCCCTATCTAGGACGAGCAGGCCTCGGTTAGAAGAATAATAGAGTGGTTGTATAGTGGCTACGTATATGGACCCTTGAAAATTTGGGAAGCTGACAGTCTTCTAAAGACTTTGATGAAGCTGAAAGCTGGTTTCAGCACTAGCGTCCCCGTCGTCGTCCAGAAAGTATAAGGATAAAGGATAAAGGACGGCGTTACTCAATCATTTTGGGATGCGCCACGTATTCTACTTCTACGGGATATCGTGGAGGCGTTGTGAAGGCGTATTTGGCCACACAACGACTTGCGGTGGCCAGCCGATGAACAAGTCAGCGCGTTATCCTTCCCAGACAAGTCTGGTACCAATTCACCGACCCCGGAGGGATGGAAGGCTTGCTTGGCCTGGGCGGGAAGTTCGAACCAGGGACCTGGAATCGGGTGCAGGGGACAGTCGGCGCCTTCTCCGACTGCGCTACACGCGCTCCGGAAAGTATAAAATACCAAAATACCATAGTCTTTGTACACAGGTTAATTAACTGCCTGTAAGGGCCTTCTAAATACGTTAAATCTCTGCTATATCAGCGCCGTTGTTGTTTGTCTTCTCTAATGGCAAGAGAGAAAACGGATCTATCCTAATCGGAGGGGGTATATAGTGACCTGGGCCTCTAATCCCTTACTTATGTTTCTACGAGAATTTCAGGTGCTGTTCCATGATGGGCTGCTCTCCCTTAAATTTAGGAGATATGGTTATGTGGCATGAGATGACGTCCATGAATGACTCTTTATGTTGCCCCTCCCGACTAGGAAAGATCTGGAAAGAGTTTTCTTTGTAGAAGACCAGTTATTCCCGCTTTGCAGAATTCGGCAGTAAAACTTAATAGTCAAATCGAACGGAATACATAATTCCACACAATGTCTGCCTGAAGCAGCCCAATCGGAAGTAATAGCTTTAACTTTTGGGTTTGCCCAACGGTTTAGAGCTAACTACGATATCTTTTCTGCAACGTGTTCTATTTTCTCTATGCTACAAATTATTTTGTGAACAAAATTGTCACATAATTGCGAATCAATATCTCTCTAAATCGTTGACATCGTACTCTTTCTTCAAGGTAAATTGCAATAAATTTAGGGATAGACGATAACGGTCAGCGTTAGTTAATCTCTTTGCGGAATGCGCCATGCACTCTACTTCCACGGGGGATGTCGTGGAGGCAATTTGAATGCTTGTTTGGCCTACAATGACTTGCGGTAGCTAGCCGGTGAGCACGCAGTATTTTGTTCTCTTTTCGAAAAGTCCTTCTCATACTCACCTGCTCATTGTCAGGAGGGAGGGAAGTCTTGGTTGGTCGGGAGATCCGAACCAAGAGTTTGGAGTCGAATGAAAACAACAGCAGGCATCACTTTCGACTGCGCTACCACGCGTCCAAGCTTATTGAAAGAGGGAAGGGAACACCCGAGTAGTTTGTTGCCCGAATGAATATTTTTAATTTTGAAGAATATCGCATCGCATAATTTTTGTTTTTGGCTAGTCTGTTTTATATCATTTTATATCGTAGTGTTTTCTAGTAAAGTAAGGGCATGACCACTGTTTCCTATTTAATATTATAGTTGTTCAATCTTTCATGGACATGTGTAGCGCAGTCGGAAGAGATGAGGACTGTCGCGTGCGCCCGATACCAGCAGGTTCCTGGTTCGGATTCCCGCCCAGGCCAATCAAGCCTTTCATCCCTCCGTGGTCGGTGAATTGGTGCCAGACTTGTCCGGCAAGAAAAAAGCGCTGACTTGTTCATCGGTTGGTCACCGAATTCACTGTGTGGCCAGATACGCATTCAAATCGACTCCATGACATAGAAGTAGAGTGCGTAGTGCTTACCAAAAAGGGATTGAGGAACGCCGTCCTTTATCCTTTATTTATTCTATTTTTTATACTTGTAAAATTTCCTATTACATTTTATCTTTGCGTTGTTCTAGTTAGCTTGGGAGGTGTTTCTAGCTGTTTGCAATTGCCTTTGTTGTTCAATTTGCATTTTCTTCGTTTTTTAAAGATATTTTATATGTCGCTTTCATGCTGGATATTATTCTGAGGTTAAACTAATTCGTAGGCTATTTGTGGAATGGTGATTAGTTGCATTGTAGTAGTATAGCGGGCCTTTCATTGGTATTCCAAGTTCATAAAATGCCGGAATGAAGTCCATAAAAGGCTAGAAGTTACTTATCGCGTAGTCTACTCTTACCATCTTACCGTATTCGGGCTCGATATTTCTGCAGTCCCGCTCGTAGCACTCGTCGTTGGATTCTCTTAAATTGTTGCTTTTCAGATACTGGCAGCTACATACGTTCGGCTCTCTTCTGCTCCTACAGTATTCCATTCTGAGCTACCAGATTTACTCTAGATTTTTCCCACAAATTATAGCCCCTAGGCCTTTGGAGACGCTTCCTGGGAGACGTCTATACCCCTATCGCACAGGTTCTCCGCCTGGGTATCCCACGACACTCTCTTCTAGTAGCGCTAATCCGGACCATCCGGGCGTGTTTTTGATGATGTTTGCACTGTCGCAGCCGGCGGCCTGCTCCGGTAGTCGCTCAGCCGCTTCTCTTTGCTGTCTCAATGGATAAGCCATCCAGCGCACATGCTGCTCTTTCGCGCTTTCCGGTGCTTAAGCTCGGATTAACCCCTTGTTCGAAACCTGCAAGCCTTACTGGGACGTTGTATGCTAATTCCATGGGAAGAATCCTCGGTACAAGTCGTTAATGTGGCCTACATGGGGAGGCACGAGCTCGGCAGGCTGTCACAGCACCAACAGTGGCCTGAATTCTTTGCCCTGTTTGTGTGGTTATAAATCTAGTCAATAGACCACTAAGTATGATGATGTCAAATGCAGAGTTGTACCGAGTATTTGCCAAGTATTTTTCATAATTCAATAGAGTATTTATTACGTATAATTCCTTTTAAGGAATGGAGTATTTCACCAAGTTTTTACCATGAGACCAGAAATTTAAAGAAAAAGAAAAAACCAAGAAGTCTCTATCAGGCACTTCCGTTTATGCGACCTACTAATTGGTCGGGCACGTTCCCGCCTCCAGATGTAGGCCACATTAACGACATGTAGCGAACTCTACTAAATTGTACTATAACTTGACCAATCAGGAGCTACATAAGGTGACTGACTGACCAATCCTGTTTGAGCCAGCCTCCTTCACGGGCGAGTTTTCTCGTTTTCGCAGCAGACTATTTTCTTTTAATTTAACAGCTTATTTATAGCGTTCGTTTATTTTTAAGGAAGAAAGTATTTCACAAGGTTTTTTGAAATCAACCCGAGAAATAGAACGAGGACGTCCAGTCACTCGTATAGTACGTGTCGTTATAGTCTTAAAGCGTATGAATTATAATCTTTTTGGCAGCTTCGCCGTATAGTACGCTTGAATCTTCGGCCCTATTTGTCCGGCTATAAATGACGGCAATCTAGTAAATAGACTAAGTATGGTGCTGTCAACTGCAGTTATACTTGCGGCCGATGAACTGGCCTGAGTGGGCGGGACTTAAGGATTTATAGGGCCCATCAAGGCCACAGAAAGCCCTAGTCTATTCTTTCGTCAGCTGTCGCGATTCACAACGGTTATGTGGGCGCCTTCCCTCAGTACGAGTTTGATGGCTGGACGATTTTTTCGAGCCTTTTCTATTGCCGTATAGAAATTTTCCTTGATGATCCCCTTTTGGTACATGTCGTGAATGTGGCCTACATGGATAGTCGGGGGAGCAAACCAATCAGGCCTTACTGGGACCTTCCTGCCACCTATAGAAGTCGTGTACGTACGATGTCTTCCCTGATTGGCCGGCTTGTTCGCGCACGTCTCCCTCACGTAGGCCACATTGACGACCAGTACCGCACTCTTTCTTACCGTAACTGAGTTCCGGTCCGAATAGAGCGTTTGCTACGGCCGCGGCTGTCGCTGCCGCAAGGCGGTCGAAAAACAGAGCTTTTTATCGCCGCTCTTCATCGGAATGTCACAGGTGGTCGATCTAACGGCGCCCGGGAGCATCTGTGCTGTGGAGTTTGTGCTCCGTGTGCTGACGTTCTGACTTCAGTCCGCGTTCCGACATTATTGATTTATTGATTGCTTCTCGACTGATGGCAGCTGCGGGTTTAATGCCCTTACATTCACCATCAGTTTAGTACGTGTTTTTCATTTTATCGGATATCTGACACTCTTGCTCTATAGCTATCGATTTATTGATCGCCCTTTGACTGCAATTGATTTGTGGGGCAGCGCAGTCCTTCATCAGTGGTGTTACTTCGTCCTTCTTACGCATTAAATTAAAATCAGAAAATGAGCGTTGCGCGCAGGCTATCAAGGACTAGGCGCAGTAGCTTCGGACGAGTTTTAAGTCGACGTGGACGAGTTTTCCTGCTGTTTTATTTTTGTGACTCTGGCACGAAACCCCATGACCAACTCACCAACCAGATTTTCCCCACCGTTACTTGCCCTGTTCTGAGCGACATTAACAGCGATTTTTGTTCGACAACAGTTATTGATTTATTGATCGCTTTCAATGTTTTTGAACAGAACAGACAAGTGTATTTCAATCCTCTACAGTTGCTGTGTCGTTCTAACCTCAACGGCATATGTGTCACTTGTTTCGCTGGTGGGCGCTGAAGTTCTCCTTGTAGGACTCGTGCGAATTGGATTTTTTTAAAATATTTTCTTCCGATATTCTGCTTTGAGTGATTTTCTTCCACTAGCTAGAGAGCAGGCGGTGCTAGTCGCTAATGTGGCCTACATGGTGGGGCGGGAACGCGCCACCAAATTACATCCATTTAGGGCACCGGATGCACACTCCGCCCTGTCTGTGACGCGCCTATTCGATACGGTCTGTTTGGTCTAATGCGCCCCACCTCCCCCCATGTAGGCCAATTTAGCGACTAGTACCGATCTCTGTTCTGAAGCTACATGTTCAGGATTTGTTGTTGCCCTGAAACCGCCTAAATTCTGATGGAAGATGTCTGTCTTGAAAACGAGTTTTCGCCACCTTTTGATGCAGTCCTTGAAGGAAAGCCCCCGACGCTGCATCCAGCCGCTTTCTCAGCTGCATCTTTCCTGCGTGGTGTGCTAGCCACTCGTGCTTCGCATGCCATTATCTCTCCGCTATCAGCAACATGCCACACGTGTTCCTGACATACAGTATTCTACCGTATCGGGCGCGATCAGCATTGCGCAACATAGCGGCGCGCGTGACCTCGCACAAGGCTTCAGAATGCGGCTTTTTTCACGTCTCAGCGCTCTTCGCACATCTGCGACTGCTGCTCCGGCAAAAAACGAGAAAGGCGCTCACTGCACGACGACGTCGCAACGGGGCACATGTGGTTGAAATGTATACGCGGGCTGGCGTACCGAGTGGACGTAATTGCGGTCTATAGTACGTTGCCACACGGACTACCGGACAGGTTCTCAAGGTTCTCCTCTGATCTTCCTCTTAATGGACACACCGTCCTTGTTTGGTCATGGTCGTCATAATGGAAGGCGTAGAAGGATTGGATCTCTTAGAGAAAGAACAGTCTTCAGTTCTCAAAATGAGGCTGGAAAGAGAGGCTGTCTTCTCAACACTGAGCAAGTCAATGTCAATGTTCTCAATGCCCGTCGACATGAGCGACTTTGGGCGACATCCACAAGTGTATTGGAAATCATCAAGAAGGTATTGAAGAAGGTGCTAAGCGTCTTGAAGTACTAGAAACGACAACGAATATACTAATAGTGAGCCAAGTGTCGTTCAGATCTTTAGAGCGCAACATTCTGATGGTAGTAGGCATGGGAAGGATAGAGCGCTGACTTGTCCATCGGCTGACCACTGCAAGTCATAGTATGGGCAAATACGCATTCAAATCACCTCCTCAACATTCTGTAAGTAGAATACATGGCGCATACAAAAATGGGTTGAGTAACACCGTCTCTAACCCTTTTCCTTTTATGCTTCCAGTGCCGGGCGATGCCGAGCTATGGAGTCTGCCAATATTGATCGACTGTGCCGCCTAATTGATACTGGTAGCTTCCATAACACCGCACCTCTCGTCTGGCGACCAAAGTATAAGCCCGCCTTAGGCCTCTGTTATACTCCCGCGGGAGCATCCGCGGAACGTCCGCGGACCAATGGTGCACGGCGGAGGCGGGCGTGGCGAGGCGCGGCGATTGGCCAGGTGAGGAGTCTCGGCGCGATTCCCGCCCTTCCGCGGATGCTCCCGCGGGAGTATAACTCAGGCCTTATGCGAAATAGAGCGACAATCTGCGACAACAAGCGACACTAGGCGATAATGGAGATTTTAGGAAGACAGCGAATATTCAATCATAGGAAAGCTCATTGATGACTTCTCGACAATAAGCGAATTTAGGCGACACTCAGCGACTTTGAGCGGTATCTGCAAACAAATTTGAAATTAATTGTAGGAGTCTGATGCATATTGAATTTTTGTAGGCGACAACAGCAGACAGCGTTAGAGAGAGTCAGGTGTCGTTCAGTGTACAGAATTATGAATAGTATTTGGCGACAATGAGCGACAATGGGCGACTGTGGGCGACACTATGCAACTGCGCGAGAGTTTTCTATCATATGGAAGCTCGTTGATCAACATTAACTATAGAACTGTAGGTGACTGGGTGACCTGAGCAAATCTAGGCAACAGTACGCGACTTTAAGCGACAGTTGGTGAAGCTGGGCGACACTGTGCGACATGGGCGACTACACGGAACCCTCAGCTGATGGATAGCGGAACTTTGTCGTCATAGAACTTCTGATACGAACTGCCTTGCAGTTCGTATCAGAAGTTCTATGACGACAAAGTTTTTAATGTGAGTTGCAGTGAGTTACGGCACCTTAAGCGATGTACAGCGAACGACTTTTGGCGACGAGAAGCCACTTAGCCCAGCGTCAAGTAACAAGGCCTTGTTGTAGTAAGGGATAAAGGACGGCTTTACTCTATCCCGTTGCGGATTCGCCACGCATTCTGATTTGATGGAGTATCATGGAGCGTTTTAAACGCGCATTTCGCCTGCACAGCGACCCACATTGGCTGGCCGAAGGGCAGATGTTGTTTTATCCTTTCCAGACAAGTCTCATAAACAAGTAATCAACTCAAAGGTATGGAGGACTTTCTTGTCCTGGGCGAGAAATCTGAACCAAGAACCTTGAATCAGGTGCGCCTAACAGCCGACGCTTCCTTCGTGTGCGCCTCCACAAGCCCAGATGCGAAAATATCGTAACACTAGCCATACTGCGTCAAGCTATTATGAAATTAATTATAACTATTAGGTAAAATGTAGACAACAGCACCGCCAAGCAGCCACCGAACGCATGGGACATCGAGTATAGTGCGTTACCTGGACTCCATCCGTGATTTATACTGCGTCTGAAACGGGAAACTCCAACAAAAAAATTGTTCACTTTTACGCTAGGCTCTTTGGGTGACAAAAACTCAAAAATGGGGCTTTTTGGGTGATAAAAACCAAAAAAAGGACATAGAAATGGGTGAATAAAAACAGAAGAGTCAGAGTGGCACACTTTTCCTCAATTATATTCGGAAGATACATTCCTTTGTTTTAGATAGGAATTTGAAGGCATTGGCAAGAGGCTCTTCGCAATTAAGAATTGGGTTGATCGAAAAGTTTTGCAACACTTTACGCTATTGCCTGTTAAGTTTGTTAAAGCTCTTACAGTATTGATCTTGTGTGATGACGTCACAGAACATTCTCGAAGCTTCCTCAAGCACGTTATATAAGGCCTCGTCGAGTACGAATACAGAAACAATGTCAGCGATAAGCAGCAGCATCCTACGACCTATCGTCTACTACGAGTTTCTGCAAGGCCATTCCTCAATGACTGCAGCCTCCAAGCTGCATTCAAGGAGGAAGTCGTTCACTATTCCACAGTGGCCCGTTGGCATCAACGCTTCTAGGCTGGAGATATCTCTCTCGAAGATCGACCTCATTCCGGACGCCCTTCTGTTGTGGAAGAAGACAGCTTGCGCGAAGCCTTTAAGGTGAAGCCAAATTCAACCACTCGCGAATTAGCGGTGACACTTGGATGTACGCAAAGCACCGTCGTGAGGCAGCTGGTGGTCCTTGGGTACCGCAAAGTTTTGTCGTTTTGGGTACCGCATGAGCTGCTGGACTCTGATAAGGCATGCCGAATCAGTGTTGCTGAGTCGCTGCTTCTTCGCCCGCACAGAGAGGACTTTCTGAAGGGCATTGTTACTGGTGATGAAAGCTGGGTTCTTTATGTTAACCACACCCGCAAGCCCAATGGCTCTCTCGCAGAGAGCCGGCTCCAAGACAACCGAAACGTGGACACCGCGAGAAGAAGGTTCTCTGTTCTGCTGGTGAGACTCACCGCAGAGAACCTTCTTTTCGTGGTGTCCATGTCCATGTCCATGTCCATGTCCATGTCTATGTCCATGTGTCAGAAGGCATGCTTCATTGAGAGTTGCTGGATAGTGAGACAACAGTCACAGCAACTGTCTACGCTACTCAGCTCCAGAGCTTTCCCGACGCCAGGCGCCAAAAACGTCCAGAAGGGAAGCTGTCTACCTGCTGCACAACAACGCGCGTCCTCATGTCGCAAAAGTGAGTCGCGAGAAAATCCAGGAGTTAGGCTGGGAAGATTTGCCCCATCCGCCGTAGTCTCCAGACCTCGCTCTTTCTGAGGCTTCTGAATTCTTTTCCTCACAGCCCTCGGAATTCTGGCGGAAAGGAATTGAAAGATTGCCTGAAAGATGGGCAGGATCGTAGACTTGGATGGGGAATATATCGTAGGCTGAGTTTTTGTTTTAGCAAATAGGGACAAATTTTAATATTGTTGTGCTAGTGTTGCAAGACTTCTCGATCAACCTAATACAATAAGTAATCAATAGGTATAGAAGTAATTTTGTTAGAGTGTGGTGTGCGCACTTATTGGGGCAGGTGAATTTATAAAAATTTCAGCGAAATTCTTACTAAGCTTTGCTTGAACAAAATTCTAACCGCCTCAGAGTCTGGCCTAATTTGGAAGGCACCCTTTTTGATTTGGATGGCTTCCAAAGCGTCACATTTGTTTAGAAGATTGTCCTATTTGATCTGAAAATGGAATGAAACAGCCGACACCTAATGACCAACACCTCAGGCAACGGTTCCTCGGCCGACGGCGACTTTTCGCATTGGACAGATTTCTTTTGCAGATCGGAAGCGATGTATCAGCTTGCGTGTGTGCTGTCCCTACGGGTGTAATATTTTACGCAGTAATGTTACGTGGTCGATCCTCGGCGTGCGGAACATTCATTATCGCCCCGAACCGCCGACGTCGTCGCGGAAATCGCCACATCGTCCGAAACGTTGCCACGACGCCGACTGCCGACTGCGACACGCATAAATCTCCGGCGACGCAACAGTCGCGCACGCACGCCGGAGGCGGTTTGCGGTCGCTGGGAAGAGCTATCGTCGTCCGCTGCCGAGTATCGTCAGCGAACGGCAAGCACTGCGCAAGTGAAGAAATAATGACGAAGGTTGGCGCTGATCAATCCCTTGGCGGAATGCGGAATGCGTCACGCATTCTACTTCTGCGGAGTATCGTGCAGAAAATTTGGGGGCGGATTCATCGACGACTTACAGCAATTTAACGGAGAAAGCACAGCCGAAGGTCCTGATAGCGCGACTTATCAACAAGCGATGTGGTGAAATGTTAGCGTTATCAGAAATTTCGGCTGTATTTTCTCCGTTAAATTGCTGCAAGTCGTTGACGAATCCGGCACTTGGTCGCGTATTTGGGCTATGCAATGATTTGCAGTGACCAATTGAGAAATCCACGTTGAAGTCTTCCAAGAGGTGTCTGGTAGCAATTCACCTATTTTGAAGGGACGACGAAAATCTTACTTGATTAGGGCGGAACCCGAACCAAGAACTTCGATTCAGGTGCACGAGACAGCCGACGCCTCCTCCGACTGCGCTATCATGCTCCCGGCATTTATTTTAATATTATGTTTTAACACATTTGTTTAAGTCTGGTGTGACTGATATATAGACTATGCGTTGTTACAGAATGTTTTGTTGCGACCAAAACTTTTGCGCCTGGCGAGACTCGAACCCGCATCTTCTGCTTTCCGAGCAGCAATGCTACGCGTTACACCGCCGCCTCTGTTTGACCGCACCTAACATCCGCGACATCCTTGAGGCGTAACAGCACTCATCTGTGATATCGGGTTTTAATACCAGAATGTTAATCTTAATTTTAAAGTACATAAGGTCAGTGTTTCCCTTCGGCTTACAACTCACCAAATGCGGAGGTACAAAAGCCTGTACTTGTCGCTAATGTGGCCTACTTGTGAAAAGGACGCAAAATTTAACAGAAAATTTGAGTGTTTCATGGATATTTTTCTTTTACTAAATTTCTAGTATTTGGGGCACTTTCATGTATCTGTAATTAACATGTGAATTTAAAATTTCAGTCGATAATGCCTGCTTTTGCGAAGCGCATCCACTCGCTATCATATTGCTCTATTCGCAAGCCCAGCCGAAAACGATTTGTTTCAATGTGAGACTTTTAAACGGCCATCAGTTTTGCGTGGATGGATGCGCAGACAGACATGTGGACATTTTTTTGATAGGAATAGTAAAGGGAACTCCACCATAAAAACTGATGGTGTGAAAGTCGGCACTTGTCGCTAATGTGGCCTACACGAGGAAAGGACGCACCAAGTAAATCAGGCAGTAGCAAGTGGGCGTGCCACCGAGAGGGGATACGGATAGTTACTACACTAATTCACGGAGTACATGGGCGGTGACTGTTAGCTGGCTGCGATTGGCTGGCACGTTTTCGCCCGCCCCCCCCCCCCATGTAGCCCATATCACCGACCTCTGCCCTGAAGTCTACGCTAAAGACACGGCCCCAGGGCACGTCCGAAATCCAAAACCGAATACGGAGAACCTCGCACTGGAAGCTTTAAATAGAGCACCTGAAACGGGAAACAATTTGAAATTTTTCGCGGACACTTTCGAACAGAAAAACTGTCTAAAATCGACTTTTTTGTATATTTGAAGTCATATTACTGCAAAACTACTGTGTTTGCCCTTGTTCTTGCATTACTTTGTAATGGTCTATCTCTAGAAATATTGTTGGACTTCGTCTCCACTTGCTTGCTGATCCATTTGGCGGTTTTTTAAATTAAAAAAATCTCTATTCTTCATGCAAATTTTCGTGGTCGTGATTATTTTTCGCCGTAATTTCGCTGTAATTGTCGCTGTAATTTACAAAAAGAAACATGACAGAAACTTGTGGTTGTAGTCAGCTTAACCTCCCACTTCTAATCTGCCCATAAAAGGTTTTGTTTCCAGTTTTAAAGCCATAACAATGTGAGTTGTTCGAGTGTAGCGCAGCTGGACGAGGTGTTGGTCTTTGTGTGCGCCTCACCCGATTCATGGTATAGGTCCCGCCCACGGTTACCAAAAGTTCTACCTGACGGGTTTTCTCTTGTGGAGGATAAAATATTGATCTGTCTATCAGGTTTCTATCGCAAGCTCCCGAGCAGGTGATTAAGTAGAATGTACACTAGAATTGTTGGTCATAGCCGCGAATATGGACAGCATTGCGAGGTGGTACCACCCTATCCAATCAGGTGAAATCGAATTGGAGTGCCAGCCGGTCGGTACCCTGATTGGCCGAAGCGTGTTCGGTCGGTGTTCTGGTTGGTGATCGTTGACTCCCACCTCCTAATGCTGCCCACATTCGCGACATGGACCCAACAGCATCCGCAATGGTCAGCAGAAAAAGAATGCCTGGCGTGTCACAAAAAAGGATGGACTAGCGCTAACCTTTGTCACTTAATGTACGGAAGAGCAGAAATCCTTCAGATTTGTAGATTGGTAAGAAAACAAAAGGACCATGTCAGTGAACATTAATAGAGCTTTAGATAGATAGAGTTAGATACAAAGCTATAAATGAATGGTTCTTCAATTTCCTGCAGTGTAATAATTGTCTAAAAGGCGCAATAACAATAACAACAAAAATGTCAATAATAGCAACAACAGTAGACATACAGCTTGTTTCTCCTCTATCATCATAAAAACATGTCTAGAATTGGTTACCCCAAGGGCTCATCACCGAATAAGGTAACTGATTAAACTAGTTAGTTAATTAAAGATCTGTATAGGCATCTATACTACCTAGCTAGGCAGTTTTTGGACAATTCACCGAATAGATGCGTGATTTTCCAGACGATTTCCAGACGTCTCCTCTCATCCATCCGAAGGAGCTGCGTGTCCCATGTAATGGATGACTTCATTAAACAGGCCATAGATCTTCAGGCGGCTCCGATCTCATCCATCAAGGCTAGCGGTTCCCATTTCGGCGCCGGAATCAGTTTCATTCGTTTTCGCCACGCGCCACGACGAACGCCGCCGCCGTCGTCGTCGGCCGAAGCGAAGACGAATGACCCGCCCTCGTCCTCGCCCTCCGTTGCCTTACCAGACAGAGGTTCCTCCGTCGCCTGCCGCCATTTGCCTGCCATTTCTTGGAGGCTGGTCTTCTTCTGCTTGGGATGGGTGGATTTCTGGGCCACCTACTACCTAGGCGTTCGGCCTGAAGGCTCTTTCGAACTTCTTGCGCTGCCGCAGTTTTTCTTGAATTTGGAAAAATCGGCTGGGAGAGGGTATTCCGTTAGGAAGGACCACTCTGGGCGACCATGTTTCATTCGGCTAACTGCTTCTGGTACTTTGACTGCTGTCCGTTAAAAGGCCGTCATCACATCATCCAGTTAGACCGCTCGCACTGAGGTCAACATCCAGCTGCCCTAAATGGGCATAATCGAATCAGTGCTGGGAGTTAAATTTTGCTAATGACGTTTTAGACGAAATTTGCGTTAAATTTTCAGTATTCGTTAAATTTCTTTAAGAATACAGTTAGCTGCGCATTAGTGTTTCAGAAAAAACATCAGTGGAAGCAATATTACGTCGCACTGGACACTTTAAAAAGTGAATAATCTTAAAATCAAATCAAACCTAGATCAACTAGGTAGTTCTTATGCGTTGTGTTGTAGTGTTCGATTTTTTGCGTGTTTTCTGTTTTCACTGCGTTTAATTGTAATTATTTACACTTCCCATTAAATAAGTAATAAATTAATAACTTTACAAATAAAAACGATCTCCTTTCAAAATAAACTAAGTCTCCTTAAGGAAGGATAAAACTTCGACTTGAATGACTAGCTAAGACTTTCTTCTAAAATTTACAAATTTTGCATACCCCAAGGCATGACTACGGTGTTTGAATTGGCGTAATTTTTTGTTCACTTAGCTCTAAAAATAGCCTTGAACGTATTTTAAAGCGCAGGAGTCTGCAATTTTTCGGCGTGGATCAAGAAGAGATCGCGCCGTGCCTTCACGTGAGTGCGACTTCCGTTTCCTAGACAGCAAAAATTCTGTTAACTTCGGGTTGCTCATTAGTTTATGAAAAAACAGAAAAATTTGTAGAAAACAGACATATCTTTATCTGCATTATCAAGCAAGCAACGTTTACATAATCAGTCGGATGAAAACCGCAGCCGAATGTACTGGGCGACCCCTTCTTGTGTTGCGGAAAAAAATGCTGGTTTCTCGCACATTGAATTGAGCTCAACGGTTATTTTTCCTTTGAAACAACAAAAAAATTTTATATGTTTCACAGTACTCACTTTTTAGGACAGGCGAATTATAAGTTTTCAATTAAAGTCACGGTATTTTTTAAATCGAACCGTTATGACCTCTTTAGAGAGTGACTAGTTAAGCCTGTTTGATGTCGCTTCGATTTTAAATGCATTCATTTCGACCTCGAAAGTGTTCAGTTTGACCTGTCCAACATTTGTGCGAGATCCTCAGTGGTTGCCTATTTATTTATTTATTTATTTATTCAAACAAAGGCAATAGTCGTGTTTGAGGAAAATAAGGAACTGCACAAAATTTTGTTTTCATTTCAAATTTATTTTCGAAAAAATTATATGTGAGGGATTCGAGCAAATTCAGAAGAACGACGATGGAGCGTGGGAGGGCTACAGCGCCACATACAGTGCTTCCCCTTAAGTTCAAGAGTGTCTTATTTCGTCCCGACATCAATTGTTTCAAGCAGCGCTTTCTATTCTATGGTATTCTAGACTGAGAACAGCAAATTTGTCAATGGATTTTCGATCAAATTCAAATCCAAGAAATCTGTTAAAAAATTCGTTCAATTTTTGGAAAAGTTCCGTTAGGCCTTTTAACGTAATATGCCGTTAATTCGTTAAAATCGAAAAAATCACTAACCCTTAAATGTGCATCACTGCATCGAACCAACCTACTCCTCCCACGCCTGTGATCTACGATCCGCCCACGCTCCTAGCCAGCCCAGTGCTCCTGCAGACGTCACACACGCGCGAGTGTTCCTGATTGACAGCGACAGAGCCACGGCAGCCGTTCTCCGTTTCGTTTCGGTTCCGTTTCACATGCATATTTGACAGACAGACAGCACACCGCAGCCAGCGGCCGCGCCCCACTCCGCTCGGCGGTCCGCTGCCCTTTGCCGGAACGACGCTAGCCTTCGATTGAAATCGATTTTTTATCGCTTTATTTTACGGGTGTATGTTGTCACTGCGTCTGCAGTTTATCGCTACAGTATCCAGGAACGATCGCTTCCTTTAAACCTGGCGTAGTGACCTGTAGAGATCGGATTTCAAAGAGCGCCGAGTCGTAGAATAGGCAGAAGTTAGTGCTTCAAAGAACGATGCGCAGGGGTCTGTCGACGTCGGGCGTTCAGGGTCTAAACGACTGTTCCCCCAATCTTTTGTCCCAAAAGTCTAGCACCAATCAATAACGAGTCATGATTTAAGTCCGTTCTATTTTCAAAGAATTTTTAGAAGGCTAGCACCGATCCATAATTGATTAAAAATAGAAATAGGCGTCTATGAACTCGCTCTGAATTGCGTGACGTGATTTTTTCTTCCAGTTCTCGTGGACCATCGCGACATAATTTTGAATGTGTGGCGTACTGTAGCCACAAGTCGATATCAGGATAGGAGATTAGGGCTTTCGTGGGTTAATTCTGCTCCATTTGCTAGAGTATTTCCAATCGATCACTTTAACTGAAGCCTCCAATTCACCGGCTGTTGTGTCGCAGAAGTCTAGCATCAATCAATAATGTGACATGGTCGAGGTGTTTCCTATAGTTGTGCTCGCATGAATCTATTCGATTGAATCTATTCGTATAATTCTTTCGAAAAAATAAAGTGAAGAGTCGAATATTCGATAATTCTAGATTTTCGAGTATTCGTTCGAATTCGAACATTGAAATATTTGAATATTTGGGCCATATTTGAATATTATTCGAAAATCGAACATTTCAGCGTTATTTGAAAATCGAATAATTTTATTCGAATATCGAATAAAGTTCAAATCTTCAAGCACAGAACCTGATTCCAACAAATTGTTTGACTATCCGAATATTTGAATAATTGAAAAATGGGGCCTCTACGGCACATTCGATTTTCGATCATTCGAAAAAGTTGCGAGTAAATTCGTTCGTTCATTCGCTCAGAAATCTTCGACATCGAATTTATTCGTCTATTCATTCGTTCGATAAAATTTCTCAAAGCCACATTTATTGTGTCACACATTGGCTTACTTTTACTCGCGTAATCGTTCCTCTCTAATGTCCGGCACCAATCGATGGAATAGTAAAAGTAGAAGCCGATAATCGTTAATTGGACTTCTCAGGGTGCGCCATGCATCCTGAGAAGTCCAATTAACTGTGCTTTTGTGCGGTGCTGTGAGTGTTGAATGTGTGGCGCAATCCAATTATCGATCGATGAAATATAAAAAGATAGTGGTTGACGTTACTCAGCCCCACCGTAGGATGCGCCATGCATTCTACATCTATGGCACATCGTAGAGGCAACTTGAATTCGTATTCGACCAGTTTGTGGCTTGTGGTGGTAGGTCGATGAACAGGATAGTCTCCATGTCCTCTCATCTCGACTCCTCGACGTCGATGTTCACTGTAATGTTTTCTTCCAACGAGGACGATAAGTAAAGACTTTAAGTTAAGCCATCTTGAGGCCTCTGAAGATGATGAAACCTCGAGGCAATAGGTCTAAAATAAAGACCTTCACCTAACAACCTCGTTCGCACAAAAGCAAATATCTCAGTGAACCGAACAGAGTTTTACCCCTTCCAGACAATTCTGGTATCAATTCGCCGATCCCAAAGGGATGGAAGCCTTCGTTGGCCTGGGCGGGACACGAACCAAGAACTTTGGTTACGGTGTGTTGTCCTTGTAACATCGTTTGCTTTCAATTCTGCCGCTCCTGTCAATTATATGAAATGTGAAGTCTCTCCCCCCCCCCCCTTCCACTAGGACAGATCCTCCAGTTACACTGAGGCGCTCGGGTTCTGGGTTCTAGACGTCTGCCGTCGTCCTCCGATACCGTACCCCTCTTGGAGCCGTGAATCCGTTCCCACGAACGGCAATTGTTTACAGACTGGTTGGCCCTTCCCTGATTAGACCCCAGGAAAGGATTGCGTTTCGTCGTGTGCTCCGAAGCATACGGTCGTCTTTGGGCGCTGAAGGATCTGTCGTCGTCCTTCAGCAAAGTGCACTCAATGCTGTTCTTCTGCAGTTTCTTTCAGTGCACGCACCATATCCGATTTCTGTACCAGTCGTTCGTCGTCGTGTAATTGGACGAGCTCCACCATTTCCTCTGATCGACAGACAGACAGACGTCGGTAATCCGAGCCTGGGTCGGAGCTGCCAGATCCGTTTTTCGTCGCCACGTAGTGTCTCCTGGTGGGGTGGAGATTAGCCCAGATGTGCTCCCGTCGCTGCTCGGATGATGACGAGGAGCGCTCTCGGACGTCTCAGGGCAGGGCTCTTCGGTCGTATGCATTTCGTGGCGACACTAATTAGCAACAGACGTGTTTATGACCGCTGCGACCCCGGCGTGCAAGTGACGGCTGCTTAAGGACTTGGGCCGGGAACTTCGAGGTAGCGTAGATAGAAGGAAGAAATACCGGCCAATAGGGTGTCAGGGGAACGCCCATCCTTGGGGCGGAGATGAAGGTTGTGATTGGCCAGTTTATCTATACTATTTTCACGTCAAATTGGGCACCTTTAAAATAACTTTGGATCCTCTTTTAAGCTAACTTAATGCATTTGAAATCCTAGTGATCTATTTCAAGTCGAAATCGAAATGTATCGAACAATTTATACAATTTTCACTTTAAACAGGACACTTTGAATTTTGAAGCCGATAGTTTTATAAACGGAATGAACTTTTTGCTAACCAAGTTAGGCGTAACTAAATAATGTTATTTTCCCGGTTTTTTTTTTGCCACCTTTCTTCGGACGTCTCACATTTTTATACGTTTTTTTCAGCGACTTCTCCCGGTGAAAAGGGAAACGTTACAACCCCTTAGAAATTTTAAAACTTCCAAATACAACTTGACGTTTCATATTTCTGTATTCATATTTACTTTTATTATTTTATACATTAATGATTGTTTATATAAGTTTTTATTTTTTATTATCAGCTTTTATTTATTTACTTATTATTGGAGGGATGAAAGACTTGGTTGACCTGAGCGGGAAGTCTGGACCACGGACCTGGAATCAGGTACACGCGACGGTCGGCGCCTCTTCCGACTGCGCCACCCCGTGCCCTGTAGCATAAAAGGATAAAGGATAAAGAACGGCGTTACTCAATCCCTTCTGGGATGCGCCAGCGCATTCTACTTCTACGGGATGTCGTGGAGGCAATTTGAATACGTATTTGGCCATACAATGACTTGCGGTGGCCAACCGATGAACAAGTCAGCGCTTTATCCTTCCCAGACAAGTCTGGTACCAATTCACCGACCCCGGAGGGATGGAAGGCTTGGTTGGCCTGGGCGGGAAATCCGAACCAGGAACCTGGTATCGGGTGCACGCGACGGCCGGCGCCTCTCCCGACTGCGCCACCTCGTGCCCTGTAGCATAGAAAGGAAAAATACTGGCCAATAGAGTGTTAGGAACGCCTACATTCGAGGTGGGGATGGATTTCATGATTGGCTAGTTTAAATCTCTATTTAGGTCATTTTAATTTTAAACTTGATGCTTTTTTACTTGAAACCGCCATCTTCACAAAAATACAGTTTTCTGCAAACTAAGTCGGCTTTTAGCTAAACTTTAAAAAGACGCTGTCTGGCCAATTTAAAATTATCGTTTCTCAAGAAAATTTTTATTAAAAATTCACTTTTGCAGCGTACCTTAAGAAAAAACGACTAAACTGTCTGAAAAATTATCATTTGACCTAGATTTTTAGGTTCCTGCTGACATAATAGAGAACAATGAAGTTGCTAGTGTGTGACAGGGAAAGATTGCGCCGTGCTCTTGTTCTATACATTACATTGTCTATTGGGATGATAGCGTAATCGCTGCTTCCATTCGTACACTTCTAGAAACTGCAAATGCATTCACAGTGGAAGAGATACACCACGATTTTCGAAAAAATGACAGAATATCATATGAGATAAAATAAATATTGTATAAAATATTGAGTAACTTGGGGTAAACAACACTTACACTATCATTCAAATGAACTGCACAATGTTCTGGAGAAGTGCACGGCGCATCCTTTCTTTGAATAAACAATTCTATTCATCGGAGCACTTTAAAATGCACCTAAGACACCGTATTTGGCAAAAGAATGAAGATTCTATTTTTTAAGCTTATTCAAAAACTGTGCACATTCTTTTGAATACACCCAGTATAGAAGTTTTTTTAAAATAAAATTTTCTCAAGACAGAAGATTATTATGACTTTCTATATAATAAGCCACGAATGCACTCCATATTCTTCCTCAGACTCTGCAGAGTTTGTGAAGTGTGTTGGCATTTTTACTCACTAGTGGCCTCTTAGTGAAGCAATGGAGTTCATCAAAGATTACGGTACTAGTCGGTAATATGGCCTACATGGGAAGCGATAACCAATCACAGTCAATCAGAGCTCCGCTTGCACGCGCGCCAGTCAGTCAAGGCATCCATCGCACACCTCCCCTCTCCCTCCCCCCCGCTCCGGGTGGCACGCCCTATTTAATCGGTGGGGTTAGCTTGCATCGTTCCTTCTTCACATGTAGGCCACATACACGACCAGTACCAAAAGAACAGCGCATCATAGACAGTCCGCTGCTTGACTTTTTTGGAACCGGTAAGAGATCATGATTTTGTAAAACTCGTGCAAATCACGGAGAAAATGAGCAAAGAGATATTGGGTGACTGTTCCTTTCCGAACATGGTCAGCCTTCGCAATTGATTTTTGTTCAGCTTTCCAATTTCATATGAAATTCCTGGCCACCATTCTCTTGCAAACCAAGCACATACAAACTCGCCCGTCCGCCGGTGTGCAGCCTGAGAACGGCTCTCAAATTTCGCCGCATGGGAACCTTTTTAGGAGGTTTTTTTCGCGGTTTGCTCAGGCTTTTTCCGCCATCAGCTCCAAGGAAATCCGATAGTGAAGTGGTCCTTGGGCTGCGCTCGTCCGACGATGCACTTGAGCCGGACGAGCATTCTCGGCCGATGTGTGTGAGAGAACGAGCGAGTGTGTGTGTGTGTGTGAAGTGTTGGCTTAGCTATCAGTCTCCTCGGCATGTGAACAAACCCAGACATCTGCCGCCGACGTCTCCAATCTCCCCCTTTCCGTTGGAGCGAGGATAGATATCCGTGATATCCGTGTAGTGGTTCAAGTGCCTAATCCCCCACTTTAGATCGCTAACACATGGCGTAATGGTCCATGGGAAAATGGTGAACTGTTGACCCAGCCTAGCTGGGCACTTGGGCGTTGCATGGTTTTGGCATTTGTATTCCCTTCCTTGGAGATTATTCAACAAAAACGGTACTAGTCGTTAATGTGGCCAACGTGGTGGGGGGGGGGGGGGTGCGAAGCGACAGCCAATCAGAAACAGTTAAAGCTACCATTGAACACGTGCTTGTCAACCGGTGGATGCTAAATTCTTATTATCCTCCTCGAATGATTTTTGGCATTTTTGCAGCGTTTGGCCTGTTTTTGTGTTTTATTATATTTTCGTGACGTTGACTTATGTATTTTTATTTGATTGTGAAGGCTTGTGGATTTTACCAGCTCACGATTAATTCTCAATATGGCAAAACTGGAGAAAAATTAGGTTACCTTCGGCCAAAAAAATGAATCTTTAATTTTTAACAGCTCAAGAGGATAAGGGAGAATTTTTCCTGTTTCACGTAGGGTATAAGGCGACACTCCGCCATCTGTTTATTGGTAACACTCCGCCACCGTTGCAGAGGTGACGCTGCTGTGTGGCTGGTCCTCGTTAAGGCCCGACCCTGAGGTGCTGCTACGCTATTCTGCCTCGACCTTAGATCTGACTTCAAGCGGAATCCGTCAGCAGTTCCAAACCGCTGCCAATTCTCGCCCGACCGAAATCGGCTTATTCGCGTGAGGTAAGTCGAAGCGGACGAGAAACTGGTTACCCGACGGCCCGGAGAAGTCACCACGCGGCGACACCTTCGGTTGTACACCCTCCCTCTCAGCATTCCCCTGGCTTTGGCGTTCTGTCGCTTTCGATCGCTTTCCGTCCTCATAATCAGCTGATGTACCACGGAGGTCTTTGTCCCCTTCTAGTTATGCTATTCTTTTATCTAATTATATGCGCCCATGGATGGGACCACATGTGCCGCAGATGCGCTTTGGAGCCGGCAATCCCTAGAATGTACTTACCAACAGGCGCTAGATTCCCATTAACCGCCTCAAAAGGCTTTTTCGTCTTCTTGCGGTAGTTGGCTATTTCACAACTCCAGAAGAGGTCGAAAACATCTTTGCCCAAACTTTTTCAAGAGACCTATTTTGGGTGCTGATTACAATTCTGGCATCTGGTTTTGGTATTACGGTGAAGTACGGTAGAATACGGTGGGTACAGGTGACTAACAAGGTTGTCGAGGCCATGACCACCGATTTCGCCCGAAATTCGTCTATGGGGTTAATTTAGGTGCTGATCACAAATATGACATCCGTTTTGAAGTTTCGGCCGATTACGGTACGTTACAGTAGGTACGGGTGACTAAGGCTGTTGAGGTCATGACTGCCTTAGCCTACCGTAATATACTGTAATCGGCCGAAATTTCAAAAACGGACGTGAGATCCGTAATCAGCATCTCAGGCAACCATCCCTGTTGGCGAAGATTAGGCGAAAAATTTGTTCGACCTCTGCTCAACCTTTGAAGTCGTACATGGTTGTAGTTGTATACTGATAACTAGGCCGGTACGAATTATTAGGTTGGAAAAAAAGTCTCTTCACACTTCGAATTTTTTTTTACCCTTCCCCTTGTAAACGCACTAGCCAATGTTGATTGCTGATTTCGTAATCCTATCACACTTGTCTACCGTCCGCACGCGGACACAGGTCAAGACCCTTCTTGTAATTCGTTATCCACCCAATCTTCCGAACTCAATGCCAGATCTACCTCATGGCTATTTTCAGCACGGCATTCTTCATGAATTCATTAAAGAATCCGCAGCACGTCAGGCAGCACACCAAATTGACCATATATATGGCTTGGGATCTACTACTCATCGCGCCTGTTATGAGTGGTTCGGAAAGTCTTTAAAGGGATATTATTCACTGAGGGCAAAGCATGATCAGGAAGGCCAGCTGGATTGGACGACACTGAACTACGCCATCTTCTTCGTACCGATAGTTGGCAGACGACACGTCAGCTGGCAGAGAAGCTCGAAGTGTCTCATAGGATAGTAGGAATCCATCTGAAGAATCTTGGCTTTCATGGAAATTTGGAGCTTGGATTCCACATGCCCTGTCAGACACTCAGAAAGGTCGACGGCTCTCCATCGCTGCTTCTCTTCTGTCCAGATAAGGAAGAAAATCGTTTCTTCCGCGGATTGTGACAGGCGAAGAGTCCTGGGTTCTGTGTGCCAACTTCCGAGGAAAAGGCAATGGGTACAAAAGGAAGAGAGCACTAAGTCTGATCTCAAGCCCAATGTTCACGAAAGGAAGATTCTCTTCAGTGTTTGGTGGGATATCAGAGAAGTGATTTATCGGCAAACTCTCAGAAGTGGAGAGACACTTACTGCTGTCACATACTGCGGCCAACTCCACAAAGTCGTCGCAACTCTCCAAGAAAACAGGCCGGAGAAGTCGAAGGTGATGATCCTGCATGACGATGCAAAACTACATGTTGCAAGACTCACAAGAGAAACAATAAAGGAGCTGGGCTGGGAGGTAATGTCACATCCACCGTATAGCCCTAACCTCGTTCGTGCCGACTACCATCTCTTCCGTGCTTTCAAGCAAGAAATTGGAGAGAAATATTTTGGAACGGATGATGACCTCAAAAATTGGATTCAGCAATGGTTCGACTCCAGAACTGCAGTCTTTTAAGCGAGAGGAATTGGAAAATTACCCAGTCTTTGGAGAAGTGTAGTGGGACAAAATAGAGTTTATCTCAATTGATTTGACTTTGTAGTTGTGAAGTAATAAATCTTTGAAAAAAATGAAAAGACTTTTTTTCCAACCTAATACTACTTCAAGTGAAACCTTGATTATGAAGGACTCTTATATGATTCACACCTATTTTTATTTTTTCATTTTTGGTTTTATTTCTATTTATTAGATTGTCCCATAAGTCTTCGCCGTTTTTTTTCAACGATTCACTGCAGATTTCGTCGGCGGTCTGTTGCATAGCGCTGCATAGCTTTCGAAAGAGAATGATTTGTTCTATCAGAGCATGTATTGCATTTCTTTTTTCATCATGAATTTTGTCAATTTTTAATTCGTGGAAGTGAAAAGTGAAAAAGTGAAAGAGTAGTCATTTGCGCACTTGTTCTCTCCGCCTAGGTTTGTAATTTTTTGCGCAGTTTTTTTGAGCATTTGGGAGACAATGTTCTGTACTGCAAGAATATGTGTTAGTGCTATTCGCTCATTTGTCCTTTATTGATTTTTAGGCCATCAAATTGGGACGTCCGAAGGAGGATGGTTATATTTGCCGACATCTCCTGCTCTGTGGTTGGACTTTTTGGGTTGGTGTTATATGTCTTTCGAAAGAAAATGCCTTGTTCTATAAGAACATTTGTCGCGTCTGTTGATTTCTATTGAATATCAACAAAATGCCAAAAAGAGAAAAATCGTCTTCACCAACAACTCCTTCTCCTTCTTCAGTTGTTGATATTCGACAGAAATCGGCATGAGCCAATAAACGCGACACAAATTCTTACTGGGAAAGACATCCTCTTCTAAACAACATATGACACCAAGCAAAAAAGACCAACCACAGAACCGGAGTTTGGGTAAAAATTCGGACGAAGAAGTCGGAATTCCCAATTTGATGGCCTAAAAATCAATAAAGGTCAAATGAGCAAATAGGATCAACACATATTCTTGTAGCACAGAACATTGTCTTCCAAATGCTATAAAAAACTGCGCAAAAATTACAAACCTAAGCGGAGAGAACAAGTGCGCAAATGGCTACTTTTTCACTTTTTCACTTTTCACTTCCACGAATTAAAAATTGACAAAATTCATGATGAAAAAAGAAATGCAATACATGTGCTGATAGAGCAAATCATTCTCTTTCAAGAGCTATGCAGCGCTATGCAAGAGACCGCCGGCGAAATCTGCAGTGAAACGTTGAAAAAAACGGCGGGGACTTATGGGACAACCTAGTATATCAACAGTAATCCGCGGAAGTACTGTAAGCTTCCTGAACTAGACATTTAGTGTAGGCGCAATTCAATGAATAGTTCTCATAAAACCCCTTCTGTTCCGATAATAAATTGGCAATAAGAAATGCGTTTGACTTGGTTTATGACCTGTTTCTTCTATAGGTGTCGACATCCTGAACAGCCTACAGAGTTCGAAGATTAATCAGAGCATGTTCCTGAACTGTGCTGGATTTTCCTGAGTTGTCGACTACGCCTAACAAATAACAGTCTGTTTTATTTATTTATTTATTTATTTATTTATTTATTTATTTATTTATTTATTTATTTATAACTGCACCTTAGTGCTCTCATAAAACAGGGAAGTCAAGTGACAAACAAAGCAATCCTGCACCACACTGGTAGCCTAACAAGGAAACAACAATGTGAAACGAGGGCAGTATCACTATGTCCTGCAATTTCGTTATTTTCAAGTGTTCTCCATTTTCGAGAAGCAGGAGAATGACTACGTACCTTGTCTACACTTGTAGGCAATTTGGACTTTTTCACATTTTTACAGCTTCTGAACAACACACCTGTCCTGTTTCCTAAAATTTGTGCCACAGATTGCTTTACCGTAGGCATTAGGAATACTGTAGACGTGTCGATAGTTTTGTCCAGTAAATCAGCTTCGTAAACCTTTCGCTCTATGAATATTTAGAATTGTAAAGCTTTATGAATAAGATTGTGGTACGTCTGAAGAAACGCGGCGAAACGAATCCATTGTTTCATTGACATTTGTTCATTTTAACTTAATTGTTATGCGGAGAGCGCTATTTGACATTTTCTATATTTCGGGTGAGTCTGTAGGTCAGTTAATTTTCTAAATCGCAACATGGGTATTATTTATGTATGGGCTTGATGTGAGGTGGCTGGAATTAGACTATGTGGCTATGCTAAGGAAACCTTTCTATAAGTCGTGTGGCATTGTGGAGTGCGTGGCGCATTCCTAAGCAGCACCGTTTAAGACAGACTCAGTGTCTTATTTTTTGGATGATGGCTTACTTCACATCTGGAAACTGTCCGAATCCTCAGCCGAAACTGTCGCCTCGTTCCTCAGTAGTGGGACGGAGTGGTCGGGTTCTTCTTCTTCACGTCGTCATCTAACCCTGCCCAAATTTGCTGCGACAGCTTCTCCAGCTTCACTGCGGTTTACGGCCACTTTGCGGTCTTGCTTCGGCATTCTGTCGGCGTCGGCAGGGAGTGAAGGAGCGTTTTTTCCTCTGCAACTGGCCTATATCCGCCTCATAACAGCCTTATTACCAGTTATGGGCCATAGAGCGTAGCGATGGGCCGTTCGCCGGGCGCCGTTCACTAATGCGCTCTAAACTGTGTCGTTCGGCTGTGGCCGACTGTGGCGTGTCCATTGCGGTACCGGTAATTGGACGACGAGTTCACCGCCTGGACACACGAAGGGGGTCATTTCGTGACGGATGGCCGGTCGAGCCACCCGCCCAGTTCGACCGAACTCGTGTACCTCTCTTGGCCGACTGCGGTCCTCTGTCTTCAAACGGTCATCCTCTCAGATGGGTTCTATAGACTTTTTTTAAGGGGAAGGGCGCAGGATGGCCACTTTTGTGATTCTCCATAGATTCTCCAACCCCACACAGTTCTACATCATATTCGAGAAACCAATGTTTCTTATGCTAATTTTTTCAAATCATTTCAGTAATTTTTTTTCCGTTTTGGTCGTTAATGTGGCCTACATGGGAGAGCGAGAGCACGCCAGCCAATCACAACCAATCAGAGTGCCGACCAAAATTGCACTGCTTCTTATGTGAATTGGTTCTACTTTTTCAAACTTTTTTGGAACCAGTCGTTAATGTGGCCCATGAAGGAGTGGCAGCGCGCCATCCAATCACAACTAATTAAAAATTGGACTGAACCTGAGCCAGCCAGGTCACTGATCCTAGCACATGCTCTGACAACTCTGCTCTGTGAGTGACCCGATCGTTCAATGCGACCGTAATGTTTCGACACGTCCCTTTCCTAATGCAGGCCAAATTAACGACTAGAAGCTTGAATTTTTCACAGCTATCGTCTCACGTGACTAACACACCTAGGTTGAGCCACCTACCTCTCCCTTAATAAAGTCTGAGCTCTAGGTAACAATTTGCTCTGCTGTAGACTAGCGGTCAGAGGCACTGGCCGCGGAATCACATTCGATTGAAATTCACCGCTGAAGGAGGAGATAATATTGAATGCTATTGATTAAACTGACGACAGGCCAAAATTTTCACGATGATCACCACCTCATATAGTGGTTTTTAGACAAAATTCTGCGACACTGATCGATATTGATCGATAAATCGATATTGTTCACATGTCAGTAGCACTGTGTTCACTGTCCAACATATTTCCTAGTTGATCAGCAACTTCTGAAAAAACGCGAGCGTCTTTGAGACTCATGGCAGCAATTAATTTTGCGCCGACACACTGACAGACAAGCAGACTGAAGGATTCCACCTTTATTGCGTAGACTTCGACTCTGAAGCTTTCAGTGCCTTTATTTTTGGCTTGGTTTTGTTTTAATTTTTTTTCTCTACGTATCTTTTTACTCTGCACCCATCTTATTTACCTTCACTTGGAACCCTTATTCACAGCACACGCTCTATCCTGCACGTTTACCACCGTCACAGCAACTTTGTGTTTTCCTAATATCTATAAATACTGACGTTGAAACGGAAAATTTCGTTTCTGAAATTTTTGGACGTTTTTTATCAGAAAAACTATTCGTAGAAAATATTGTGATTATTTCTGTTGCATTCTAGATTTTTAGGAAAGGGGTTTCTCCTAAGTGATCTAGTTTTTCATGGAATTTTTAGTTTTTTTTGTAAGTCTCAAGCACTTATTCTGATAACAAATAAACGCGCAGTCATGGCTTCATGAGTCTGCGTTGGTTGCGACAGCAACAGATCGCAGAGGCGAGTGCCGACAGGGCTCAGAATTAATCGTGATCGATACTGATCAATGGATCGATTTCATTTTTTGTTGTGCAAAAGCTCGTTGGGTAGCTGTCATTTATGGCACGGACTTTCTGGCCAAAATCGCTAACATCGATCAAAAAACTGATGCCAAGAATGACGCCAACAAGGCAGAGTTCGAGGTTATGGGTACCCTATCCTTAATTAGTTTTACCATGGTTTGCGTGAAGTTGTCTTTACCCAGGCGCGCCGAGGCACACTTGGACGCACGCACGTGAATTCACAAAGATAATGGAAACACGTGGAATAGTGAGCAGCGCATCATATCTGAAAACTGTAGCTGTAACTTCCAACCGGCAGCCTAGTGGTCCATGTCGCGAATGTGCGCAGCACGTGGTAGTGTTAGTGTAATATTTAATAACCGAGCAGTTCACTCATCAAAAACGCGCTGGCTAATCAGGGCACCTACCGTAGACGCCCACTTGGTGAGGGCTCTTCCATTCGAAGCGGCCTGATTGGCTGGGACACTTCCACCTCCTATGCTGTCCACACTCCAGACCAGCACGGCCCAGATCCACACGACCAGCCTCAATCTGTGAAAGCTCATCGCTCCCCATAGGATGATGACTTCCTGATCAATAGGGGCACATATATAGTCATATTTATAGTGAATTTGAAACAGGAATTTTTAGAAGCTTCGCCTATTTCGCCGTGCTGTAAAAACTGCCAACTCAGCGTTTAAACAGTGTTTCTGGCCTTCGTCCTGCTTCCTAAACATAAAAACTAATAAATCAGTCAACTAAAATAAAACAAAAATCGCATTTTGGGCAAAGTTATGGATGGTATTGCTCCCTGCTGCTACAGTACGTACCGCTTTCTACCGACGGCACCGTTTCTATCTTGTTCTGTTTAATTCTCAGATTAATGAAGCTGAAATCGTACAGATTCGCCGTCTTTGTGTTTTTTCTGGCGGAACAAAGCTAAAATTTCAATTAGCATATTCAGCTGCTCTCTCATACCCATTCTTTTGAATCTTTACGTCGTAATGTTGTTATTATTTTGTTTAATTCTTGATTTATCTCTAAATCTTTACGTTTGAATCTTTACGTCGTAATTTTGTTATTGTTTTGTTTAATTCTTGATTTATCTCTACGAGGTGGGCGCGCCGAAGCAGGCGCTTGCTCTCGTGCGCATCTGACTCCATATTCTTGGTTCTGTAGATTTTTTTGATTTCCTGTAGATTATACGTCGACAACGTTAGTTCCTTTCTGTAATGCGCCACGCACTCGGCTTCTGGAGAATATAGTGAAGGAGTAATGAATGCGTGTTGGCCTCTATCACAATAACAGAACGTGAAGAATCTAAGCACTAGCGCTTCTTGCTGACTGACCGCACTGCATAGATCACATAGGAGCACCAGCTCCAGCTTTTTCTAGAGCTCCAGCTGCCTGTATGTCATAGCGATGTGACGGGGGTGGTGTTGAGTCGCAGCTGCAAGAAGAAACGCTGGTTTCCGTTCGATTTCTCTTCCTTCGCGAAAACTGCTCCGCTGCGCTCCACCGCCCATCACCACCCATTCGCATCTGCCAATGCGACGCTGCACTTTCCGAAGGGCGACCCCCGACCCATCCGTCGTGTCATGTCGTCGTCGCCGCCGATGTTTCAGCGTCTATGTTTGCCGTCGAAAACTCGTCGCGTGCGTTGTAGCGGCCTGGTTGCGGCTGGAGCTCCTTTGGCTTACGACTCTGCCTTTGGTCCCGTGTATCGTCTTCAGAACATTTCTCAGGAAAAATCGCTTCGTTTCATAGCGCTTGATGACACCGCTCGTAGAATTGACGTCTCTGACTGGAACGGATCAAATCGAACGGTTACCTAGGCGAAGGAGCGCGTTCAAAGGCCGAGTAGAAGCCGCCCTTCATATTTACGGAAGTGCTGTCACCAACGGCCACTCGTGAAGCCCCTCACAAACGTCGTCGGAAGCCTTGTTCCTGCCTATCGTGCCAGCCAATAATTGTCGTCGTTTCAGCATGCCAACCAGCTTAGTCGCTTATCGACCAAAAACAGAAAGATATTGCTGCCGGTGACGCCGTTCCTTATCTTCGAGCCTGAAGAACTGTTATAGATACCATTTTCACGTCGAATTGGACACCCTTCTATTCTAAGCTGGTTTTCAAACTTTTGAAATCAAAACGAGCTCTTCTAAATCGAAATGACCTTCAGGCAGGCTAGACTACGGACCCAATAAGATGGTTAGAATAATTTTTCGTTCAAGAAAATTTTGATATAACTTCCTTTGAAAATTTTTGTTTACCTGCCTCAGTAAATGTAATAATTTTATAAAAATTTAGTTTTGGAGAAAAAATAATAAATAAAAAAATGGTTGTCTTAAAGCACAGGAAAAAGCAAACATGTAGCGCATTAAAAGATCAGATCGCTCCGTGCACTCAAAATGTTCGCCGCAACTTTTGTTTGATTGATAGTGTAAATGTCACTTACATGAACCATCAAAACGAGCATATTTATTTACTCTACACAGTCGACAAAGAGTGCGCTCAGATGAAAAGCACAGACACTAACGAATAGAGGAAACTATATACGGTCTGTAGGAGTAAAAGCACCTTTTTAGACCCGTTCAGGCACGATGAAATGTTAACAATTTGGAGATTGTTTCGGATATGTGTGTTCTTTGCAGTTGATTTTGTTTTATCGTTCACAGGTGTAAAACTCCAAAACTCAAACAGAAGTTCTGCTATCAATCGAATAAAAATCGTGGCGTCTTGGATGAGGGCATGGCGCAATCTCTTCTTTTTGGCACGAAGAATGACCGCCCCTGCCCTCTAAAACAAATTTCGAGCCATTATTTTTGCTTTAAAAATGAGAGTTTTATAAAAATTTCAAACAATGTGTTCATCTATGGGGTAGAAGAATTGAAACTTCAAAGAAGATTATTCTAAAATCTTTCTTGACAAAGACCTAATCTTACCCTTTTTGGAGAGTCTCTAGTTCGACGTAGAGGAAGCCCATTTCAACTTGGAAGAGTTCGCTTTGCTTTTAAAAGTCGTCGGCTGGCTTAGAAGAGGTCCGATTCGGTTTGAAAAGTATCGAAATGCATTTGAAACGTGTTCAATTCGACGTGAAAGTGGCATAGGATATGAATTCCGCATTTGTCCTAGTCGAAGAGGGGCACCGTTGGAAAGGCGAAACAAATGTGAACGTTGAGACCACTGCTGGCTAGGAAATTACAAGGAGAGATCATCTCCTGGGCCAGTTCATGGTTTTGCCTTTTTGTCTAGTTTACCTCTAGTTCTGACGACGTTGTCAAAGATTCAAAGTGGAATGCCCCACCCCACTAGGATAGTTCCCAAACTCCTGTTGCCTTTTACTAGCTTAGTGTTATTTCTTTCTGTTTTATTATGTTTTTTATTGCTTTTATTTTATGATTACTTTTTATGGCTCATTCACAGATTCCCCTTTAGAAAGGCACGTGTAGCGCAGTCGGAGGTGCCGGCTCACCACCCGTTACCAAGCTCCTGGTTCTGATTTTCCATACCCACGCCAACGAAGCCTTCCATCCGTACACGGGCATAGTAATTTGGCACCAGACTTGTCTGGGGAGGATAATGCCCTGGCTTGTCCATCGGCTGGCCATCGCAAGTCATTGTATAGGTTGAATGCGTGTCCAAATCGGCAACCTCCACCACATCCGCCAGAAGAAGAATGCGTTGAGCTTCCTAAAAGGGAATAACGCCGTCCTTTATTCCTATCCTGCTCCAGAAGAGCTCCACGGTTTCAATAGCCAGAAGGCTCCTGTTTTCGAGGACTTTATACGGTAGCTCTGGTGTCGTATGATCCCATTACGGCGGCGCATGATAAAGGGGAGACGCAAACAAAGCACTAATCCCTCAGCTTCCAGCGAATGGCTCAGACTCACTTCTGCACACCTGTTATCTGCCTGTGCTTGCATCTACGTTCAGCGTCACACCAATTCCCTAGCGGGTTCGAAAAATCTCGCGAATATGCGCGCGATAGGGCAGCCATCTGAAAGAAGAGCATTTTCTGCCCTTTTCAACCGCATCTGCTTACCAAATCTTATACAATTTTTAATGAATTTATTTATTTATTTATTTGGGCCAATACACAAAGGAAGTCGACAAACAAAACATGAAACAAACACTATGATTGGCTATGCACCAAATAATGAAGGCAAATGAAGGGTACGTTATATTAGAAGCAAGCAAGTCTTCTGTTAGCTGAGAAAGGCCCATGATTTAATTCTTCATCAACGTTTAGCTATCGATTTCGTAGGAACCATTTCCATGCAAGATTTTGAGAAGATATGTTATCTTTTATCCCTATTTATAGGCCACTACAATTGACTGTGCGCGAACGTACTATTGGAGGGCAAATAAGAGCTATACGTTAAAAAGTGAAACAGCATAGAATGAAGCGGTTTTGCAAAACCAGCCAAGTTATAGCATGGTTTGTATAAAATTTGTTAATTTCGCACCACTTTCGAGCAACATTCTCGGCAGATCACACCTAAGCGAAGGATATAGCCTTTCGAACTTAGGCGAGGCAGTGCTTCTTTCAGTGACAGCCTTCGTTGCTTCTATAACTTCTAGAATTATCAAACATTTTTTTAGTTTTGCTAAAAATTGAATGAAAACGCTGACATATAAATAGCAGCAACTCTTTTGTCGTTATCTTTATTGCGTATCAAAATAGACGTTTCTGAGAGGCATTTCCTATACTTTACGATGGCATAAGGATCGGGGAAACGTGTCGAATGACGACCATCTCAGCGTACATTCCGCCCCACGATCTGAATAGCCCATAATCTCAAGTGCTTTACCTGGATTGATGGTGAGTGATAGAGATGCTTTGAAACTGTGAATGTTGAATCGTTAGTGATGCAGCCGCGTTTTGAAAGCCATCATCGTAGTTCGAGACTTTACATATTCTTCTTGAAGTTCTTTATTTTTTGCTGCATTACTTTATTCTTACAATTTTATTCTTTTTCTACTCTACTTCCACCATTATTTACTGATTTGTTTACTTATTTGTACAAAATAGTGCGCATGAAATTGTCTATCTACGACAGAGCAAATTAGACGAAAAAATTCATTTAGAAAAAAAACTCGTGAGAAATTCAACAGTTACGAACTAAAATATTTGATTCTTTCATTTATGGACTTGATAGCATTGCAGCACCTGTAGCGCAGTCGGACCAGGCGCCGGCCATTGTGCGAACCTCAACCCTATTCCAGGTTCGAGCCCGTTCCTATCCTACCAAAGCCTCCATCTCTCTGAGGTTGGTGAACCGTAGCAGGCCTATTTGGGAAGGATAAGCAAGGCGATACAAGTCGCTATTGTGGCCTACATGGGTATGGGAACCCTCCATACCGATCAGAACGCTTGTGTTATAGTTATGCTCTGTTAGATCGACACGCTCCTGTGTCCCAATGCTGGCCACATTAACGACAAGTACTAAGAAGCCTTATTCACTCACTCACTAAAGCACTACAGGAGGAGTTCCAAGCAAAACTCGGATCTATCCTAGTTGGGAGGGGCGACCGTTAAATTCGGCTTCGTATGTCATTTCGTACGTCTCCAGAATTTATAAGAAATGAAAGCCCTGACGTCAAGGGACAGCTGATAAAGCTCTCGTAGAAACTCAAACGAGGGATTGGAGACGCAAATCACCACGTGACCCCTCCGAATATGAGAGTTTTCAAAACTCTTCCAAAGACAGTGCGAAAATGAAGCTCTTTCCTCTATTTTATCCCTCTAAATTATTCTATTTACAACGATGTTTTGTTGCGATCAAAACTTCTAGCGCCAGGCGGGACTCGAACCCGCACCTCCCTCTGACCGGGCGGGAATGCTCTACGCCTTTACACCACCGGCGCCGTTTGATCGAACGCAACATCCACACCTCGTGGGACCGATCAGCAGTCACCCGTATTCTATTTACTATGTTTTTCTTTGTAAAAAATCATAGTTCTTCTCCTATTTGACTAGTCCAGCTCATCTAATGCAGGCCTAACCCAGCTCTCTGACTGCTCTTCGGCTCAAGATGGAGCTGTAGGCTCAGGCTCGATCTCATTACCGTGTCTCACAACCTCTACTGTTGCCCATTTTGGACCCTATTGATGCTAGGAGCAGTTGGACTCTGCCCTCCTGCTTCTGGAGGCCGACACCCCACACCCGGTAAACAGGTGATAAAACCCACCCCGGTACACCGATGGCGAGCCGTTGTTCAACAGCGCGATGAGTTATGGCCCACCGGTGCAGCTGCTTGCCTGCAGCTCATGGTTAGCTCAGCGCTACTAAATTTACTGCTGAATTTTATTATTTTTATTTCTATTTTATACTCAAAAATCTGCTAATTTCTGTTTAATTTATCCAACTCTGGCGGTTGGAGAAGGTGCAGAGAGTTATCGAAAAGCCTCAAATGGCTGGTATCGGGGTTGTATGCTGTCACAACGATGTTTCAAAACTTCTAACGCCAGACGGGACTCAAACCCGCACCTCCCTCTGACCGGGGGAATGCTCCTCTACGCCTTCATTTTGTTGTGAAACGATGAATCACTCTACATCTGACCTTCAGAATAGCTGATACTTGACCTTTTGTAGGAGTGTGCAGCATTCAACTAGCTCTGCTTTCTCTAGTACTTACCCCGCCGCTATCGTCTGCCATTCCACCAATGGTCGGTTTGCTTGAGCGGGAGCCGGCAACGTCTTCATTCGTTCCTGATGCGTGCCAGAGTAGCCCAGTATGTCCTTCCCGCTCAAGAGACATGAAAAGGGATAAAGGACGGCGTCCTTGTCTGGAATCCGCTTCGAAATCTGCTTTTACCGAATGTCGTAGATGCTGTTTGAATGCGTATTTGGCCTTCAGAATGATGACATGCGGTGGCCAGTCGATGGACTAGTCATTGCTTATTTCTTCCCAGCACGTCTGGTAGCAATTCTTCGACATCGGAAGGATGGAAGGCTACGTTGGCGTATGCGGGATTCGAGCCAAAGCCCTGCATCGCTGAGCAGACGGCAGTCGACGTGTTCATCTGCGCTACCATGTACCCTGGAATCACTTAATCACCTGTATCCATTGTTCGCCAATTAGCCTTAGAAGTCTCTATGTTTGTCCCCACCACGTGCCAGAATAGCCAGATGCTCCTCAACGTTTCAGGGACATGAAGAGATCTTCTTAGATCTTTCATTAGGCATTTTCTGTAGACTGTCTTTTCTTGATACTTTTTTGAGCTACCAGAAGGCGCTAATAAGGCTTGGGCATGAGCTAGTCGTCTATGTAACCTACATGGGGAAGCGGCAATGCACCAGAACAATGTACGCCGCCTCGGACGGAAGTTCAACCCAACATCTGTTGTCCGTTCAACATCAGTCCTCTGATTGGCGGCCATGGTTTCGATCGGTGCTCTGATTGGTTATGATTGGCTGGCGCACTCCTGCCTCCCCATGTAGGCCATATTAACGGCTAGTATTCTGGCAGACCTTGTAGCCTTACTTGATCAAGTACCAGAAGCGCCTACATGTGTCTGTGTAACGGCCAAAGTAGCCCAGTGGCTCGCCCACGCACGAAGGACACAAAAAAAATCACGTCTTTCCTTCAGCGCTTTCTAAAGACCTTTCCTACCTTATCAACTACTTCGACTCACAAGAAGGTTCGAATAAAGGCTGGGCATGAACAGAATACTACTAGCCGTGTATGTGGCCTACATGGGGAGGCAGTAACGTACCCGAACAATGTACGCCGCCTCGGATGGAAGTTCAACCCAGATGGGACGTTCAACATCGGTGCTCTGATTGACTATGATTGGCTGCCGCGCTCCTGCCTGCCCATGAAGGCCACGTTAGCGACCAGTATTCTGTAGGTACTGTTGCCATTGATGCGATCTCTTCTTCAAAGAAGGCGTCATACCAGTCTACGCTATGTTTACTATTCGGCTATATTGATGTGAATTCGACAACAACATAAAAATAAGGCAATAAAATAATAAAGTAAATAGCAAAAATGAACAACAACGAAATAATAAAAAGGAATGTTTATTTTATTTTATTTATTGCACTAACTGTGCGCCATAATTAAATGGAACAAATACTGGAGATTGAGCCACAACACATGGCATATTCTCCATATGAATGTTTTTCAATCCTTCCTTGAATCACCTGTATCACCTGTCGTCCCGTTGATCATCGACTTGCTCGAGCGGGCGCCAGCAGCGTCTCCATTCGTCCCTGTCGCGTGCCAGAGTGGTCCAATGGATCCTCCTCGCTCGAGGGACACGAAGAGCGTCATATCGGTCGTTCAGGGCTTTCACGAAGAAGTCCGACCAACGCGTTGGTGGGCGTCCTGGTGTTCTTTTGACATCCCGCGGAATCCAGTCTGTGACCGCTCTCGTCCAGCGGGTGTCTGCGAATCGCATTACGTGGCCGGCCCACCTAATTTTCGATGACTTGGCCCATGCGACAGCGTCTCTGATCTTCGAACGTCGGCGAAGCTCGGAACTCCGGAGGCCTTTTCTCACTTGCGTGAGTCGTGTCACTCCGAGCATCGTCCTCTCGATTCCACGCTGCGCGACGCTGATCGCGTGTTCATCCTGCTTTCGTATAACCCAGGTCTCTGAGGCGTATGTTAGGGCAGGAAGAACAGTGGAGTTGAATAGGTGGGCATGGAGTCGGACGTTCTTCGTTTTCTTCACGACTTCTTCGACGCTCTTGAAAGCTCCCCAAGCCGCTCGTTTCCTCCTGCTCAGCTCTGGTGCTAGGTCGTTGGCCATGTTGACTTCGCGACCCAGATACACATAGCTGGAGCATTCGGAGACGTTCGTTCCGTTGAGCGAGAATGGGGCATCAGAAACCCATCCGTTCTTCATGAACATCGTCTTCGTAAGATTCAGCTGCAGTCCAACGCTTCCACATACACGATCGAAGTCGGCCAGCATTCGTTCCGCCTGACTGATGCTCGGTGTTATGAGCACGATGTCGTCAGCGAAGCGAAGATGGTGCAGTTGCCGGCCGTCGACCTTCACTCCCATGTCTTCCCATTCTAGTTCGCGCATGACGTTTTCGAGGGTGGAGAAGAGCTTCGGGGATATGGTATCCCCTTGTCGAACCCCTCTCTTCACGTCAATGACGACGTCGTTGTAGAATGGTGAGATCTTGGTCGTGAATCCACTGTACAGCTCTAGAAGGACTCTGATGTACTGAGTAGGAACGCCCTGGGTGAGCAGGGCTTCCATGACCGCTTCAGTCTCGACGGAGTCGAATGCCTTCTTCAGGTCGATGAACGTAAGGCACAGCGGCAGCTTGTACTCTCGCGACACTTCGATGAGCTTCGTAATGGTGTGTATGTGGTCGATCGTGCTGAATCCTCTCCGAAATCCTGCTTGTTCGCATGGCTGTCCTTCGTCCAGCGTTCTACTAATCCTATTCAGGATGACTCGAGTGAACAGCTTGTAGACTACGGACAGCAGGCAGATCGGGCGATAGTTGCCAATGTCGTGCACGTCTCCCTTCTTGTACAGCAAGACGGTCCTGCTGGTCTTCCACTGAGATGGAACCTTGCACTCCGACAGGTATCGTGTGAAGAGCCGCGCCAGGGTGTTGATGAGCGCTGGCGGGAGGTTCTTCAGGTGTTCGGGTCTGATCCTGTCGGGACCGGGTGCTGTACGTTTTTCACCGACGAGATGGCGTGTCGGATCTCGGAAGGGAGAACAGAGGGAACGACGTATCCATCCTGCGGAAGATGGCATGGGGGCAGGTGGACGTGGCTATCGAAGAGATCGGAGTAGAAGTCGTGGATGACTTTCTCCATGGTCCTTCTGGAAGAGGTGACGGTTCCGTCAGGACGTCGGAGAGCGGTCATCTTGGTCTTGAAGTTGGCGAAGTTCCGGCGGGCATTGCGGATGCTCAGCCCTGCCTCTGCTGCTTCGGCCAACACTTCTGCCCTTCTCTCCTTGAGATCTTCCTTTATCGCCGCTCTGCATAGCTTTGCAAACTCGGACGTCAGTTGGTAGTTGCCTGACGCTCGTGCTGCTCCACGCTGGCGTATCAGCTCGAGAGTTTCCGGAGACAGGCGTCTCTTGGTGGTCTTCAAGCTCTCGGCTCCCTTAGCACTATCGTGGAGATGGTGCACGAAGCGATCGTATTCCTCGTCGACGTTGTCCATGACGGCATCTTCCCAAAGGCCGACAAGAGAGGTGTAGAGATCCCAGTTGATGGTCGTTCTGGGATTCCTCTTCTTGAACTTCGCGGCCTTCTCACCTTGACGCGAAAAGCGGAACCTCGCGCGAAGGAGGCAGTGGTCCGATCGCGTGTAGAACTTGGGGACAACGGAGACATCGGTCAGGCAATACTTGCGATTGAAGATGATGTGGTCGATCTCGTTGTGGAGCTGGCCACCGGGGGATTCCCAGGTCCATCGTAGGGAGGGAGGCTTCTGGAACTGCGAGTTTCCATGGATGGTCTTGGTCGACATGATAAACTCAGACAGCCTTTCACCTTGCTCGTTCCACTCCAAACCGTGGGTTCCGATGTGAAGTTCTTCCGGCGACCTTCGTGGCCCGATCTTGGCGTTGAAGTCGCCGACGATCACCTTGTAGAAGGTGTGATCTTCCTTATAGAACTTCTCCAGCTCCACGTAGAAGGCCTCGACGTCTTCGTCGTCGTAGTCGGATGTTGGGGCATACGCGACGAACACAGTCAAGGCTGGCACGGAGCCACATCGCTTCAGTCGCAGACGTCCGATTCGGCTTGTCAGAGACTCGTACGAATCGATGTTCATGGCCAAGTGCGTGTTGACGAGGACACCAACGCCGCCTACTCCCCTGCTGTCGCATGTTCCGAGGAACAGTTCTTCTCCGAAGTCGTAGGCGGCGTGTAGGGGGTGGTGTCTTCTCGTCTCGGTCAGTCCGATGACGTCGTACTTGATCTTCCTGGCTTGCATCATCAGGTCCTCGACGGATGCTTCCGACGCAAGCGTGCGGGCGTTGTAAGTACAGATCGTCATCCTAGTCCTTCTCAGTTTGCGCAGCCTGGTTAGGCCCTGAGATTTTAGCAGCCTCTCCGTACTCGTCCTTCCCATCGCTGCAGAAATGGGGGCTCTTTCGGGGTCAGGGGAATGAGGCCCTTTAGTGCTGCTGTGTTTGACTGGAATACAACACGGGTAGCTAGTCAGGCTCTGTCGTGCGGGCGGGGTACTCCGGGCAGCCAGCCAGACTGCCCGAAGGGACGGGGCGAGACTTAAGGCGGCCTCGAATCGCCTTACATGCACTCCCAGTCTACCGAGTGCAAGCTTTTGGCCGAGCCGACACAGTTACAATCCGCACAGTCACGGACACATCCACGCACACTGTGCACGAACATGCCGCTCCCACGCACAAGGAACGCGTCGACCCGACACAGCAGGAGCAAGGAGTCCATCCCCTGCATCCCACCTGCGTCTCTGGGCAGTACACGGTCGCATTTGGTTCGCGTTTAATTCCCCTATCCACCACCCGGGGACGCGCCACGTGGCCCTGCGACAAGCGGCCCGAGATCCCTCTTAACAAGAGAGCCCGAAGGCTCTCTATCGAGGGAGATCCGTGGACCCTGTATTTATTTCAGAAAAAATACCTTGCTATTTTCATCGGGCTTATTGCCGATTTTAAAAGATATTTAATTATTTTTATCTGTTTTTTTGCACGACCTTATGCGCTATACATTCGAATGAGACAAACTTGGAACAATAGCCCAAAGGCTCTCTATCGAGGGAGATCCTTCCTTGAATACTGCGGAAATTTCATTTGGAAATGTGAAAATTTGAGAGAAAAATTGGAGCCGAATATAATAGACAAAATTCACCTTTACAGAATGTCTTAAGAAAAAATAGCTACTGTACTTGAACAAACACAACATTCATACCATTTGACCTCAAACAATATTTTTAGGCTTTGTTTTGCGTGCAACAAACATTTTGGATCTGTCCTAGTCGGAGGGGGCAGCATGTATACTAATAGCGCCGGAAAGAACGTGCAAGCGGTATTCTATTCTTGACTAGGTGACCAGTCATCGTTCTCAACCACATTCTGGAGCATATAGTTCCTAGTCAGTCCTAGTCAGACCAACAGAAAGCGTTTTAAAGAGCGAATTCCACCAAGAAACTACGGTAGATTTTCCCATAGTTGATGCTTCGTTCTCATCAGCTGAAACGGTTGCGAAGCGCACTAAATTCGTGCCATTAAGTGATCGCGTGTCGCCACTTAACCATAAATTTTCGAATAGCGATGCTGCTTGCTGGGCGGTCGAGCGGCTCTTCGGGAGAGGAGAGGGAGACGACATCTGCTGCGAAAGAGTCGGCCGGCCCGGCCCATCATCACTCGCTTCCGAGCTTTATGAGATGTGCTTGAGCAGTGGATTTCTCCTCGAAACTGCTGGTGATTGCCGGCATTGATCTGGCCGGGAGCTTCTTTTCCTCCCGTCATTCTCATCCTAGACGTCTTCAGGCGAGACGACGGATCAGCCACTTCCTTTTCCCACACTTCTCGGCTGCCCTTTCCCCTCATCACTCATTCCGAATGGCCTTTCCCGTTGTGGCAGAGGCCTATCCTACCAGTACTTTCGTGCGTTGTCGCGTGTGCAGCCGTGCTCATGCAAATCCATGCTCTGTTATTCATGGCCATACCAGCCCACACTCCCTGTCAGTATCCAGCAGTCAGTCAGTTTGCCGCGTCTCCCCTACTTGTTCCCCGTCGCTGTTCTCGCCGCCATAGCCCTCTTCTGCTTGGCAAACACCGCGACTGACTTCCGCTCGGCCATAAGACGATCGCCGGTGCGGGTTAGGTAACATCTCCCATTCAATTAGCGTCTGCTCTGTTCGGTGCGTAATTCGAGCGCCCTGTTTTGGCTGCCTGTTCTCGACGCAGCTATACTGAAGAGTAAACCTTGTATAATCCCTTCCGTATAGTGTGATGCCTGTTCACACTTCGCTTCGTACTATTCGGCTATTCAGAACCGTATTCTGACCTGAAATGCCTCCAAAATCAGCGACATTTCAGCAGAATCCTTCCGGAATCCTTTGGTTCTGTACCCTTTCAGCTGCCTCTGCGAGCTTACTGGGAACCTATCAATTACAAGATCCAACGATTTTCGTGGAGAAACATTTTTCCTTCAACTTTTCACAATCTACGTGCATTATTTATTTATTTATTTATTTATTTAAATGCGTTTTAGGGACGTGCCGCGGGTTAGAACGATAATTACTAATATTTTGTTTAAAGAAACGATCCATGTCGCGAAGATGGGCAGCATTAGGAGTGAGAGCTCACCAGTCAATCATAAAAAGGCATAGTACCGAGCGAACACATCGCAGCCAATCAGGGTACTGTACAACCCCTTTATGAATGGCATGCCAGTTTGCTGCGATCTGATTGGCTGACGCGTACCAAAAGAAAAGCCTAAGAAACATCAACTTCGCTATTGGTCGTTAGTGTGACCTAGAAGGACGAATCAGACGAATCCAATGGGGGTGTCACCCGAAAAGATGAATGATTGGTTGGGGAGTGTTTTGGTAGGTGCTATGGCTGGCTGCGATTGACTGAAGCGTTTCACGTCCTCCCTGTAGGCCACATTACCGACAAACAGCGTAACTTTAATCCCCTTAGGTTTCACTCTATGGAACTAGTCTTTATCCTCTATCCGAACCCTTAAAGGGGTGCTTCGTCGCTCTGTTAATCATTGGATCCCTTTAATGGGCCTCAGCAACAGCTTCATTCATCCTTGTTGTGTGCCAGAGTGACCCAGTGTGTCCTCGTCGCTGACACAACGAGTGGGGTATTTCTCATGAAATACTTTCACGAAGAAGTCTGACCAATGAGTATGAAGGTGGGCATTCTACTGTTTCTTTTACATCTTGCAAATCCGGTCGATTACGGCTCTCGTTTAGCAGGCTTTAAGTTGGCGGCCAACCTAATCTCCGACAACTACAACTTATTTGCTTATTTATTATTTTTATTACTAACTATTTTTTCATTTTCTACAGGTGAATTGCAACAGCTTCTCTGACCCTTGAACGTGAACGTCGTCCTTAACCCGAGATGGCTTTTTTTAAAGATGTAGCACTAACTCTTCTATAACCGTTCTCTTACATTTAACAATTCGAGTGCCTTTGTAGGGCGAAGGAGCATAGATGTCACTCTAGGATAATTCTGGAACCCCTAGCTGTCGAATGCGGGTGAACTCCCCATAAAATGAAAGTGCAGCTACTCATCATATGAAATTTACCGAAAGTTGACAGGGTTTTCGACCACTGGTGACCGGCATTCCTTCAGTAGTTCAACCGGGTTTTACACACAAAACCAAATCCTGAATTTGCTCCGTTCAGAGTTTTTTACGCCTCTGCTCAGTTACACATCGCCTGACGCTGCCATCTGAAATCATCGCTCCCATCCATGTGTAGTAGACGGCTAGGAGTTTTAGATAATCCTGCAACGATCCTCCTACATAAGCGCCAGCGCCGCAAATTATCCCTGATAGGCGCTAGGAGTGCCTTCACACTATCAGATGGAAGTAGAGTGCTTGGCGCATCTCCCACCATTAGAGCCATAAGAGCTGACAGTCTTATGAAGACCATCTCCAACCACTGAAGCTCGTTGACCAGTCGCGTCGCAGCGTATCCTGTTGCCCCCGTTCTCGCCTCTGATCAGCAGAGGGAATGTTTGCCTATTGTCTTCGGTGTGTATTTGGTGGCCGTGTAGATGTAAATAGCCTGCTGCTGCTGCTCCAGCTCCAGCTGAACCGTCAACGAGCAAGAGGTGCTCAAACTTCTGTCATGAACCTCACGCCGCTTTGTCCACTTCCATTTGGGAGATAGCTGACCTCACGCCTCGTCTACGGCTTTTCATATTGTTTCATCTTTTGCGCATTTTTGTCGTGGCAATGTTAGTGGACCGAGTTGTGATTGTCCAAGTGGAATAAGCCATGCTTTTGACTATCAGTTCTGATGAAAGCTTGTTCAAGATCACCTAAATAACGGTGAGAATTAGACTCAAATTTTCTTTCTTGAAACCGTCAGTTCTCACGGTGTCGTTTTCGTGGTCTTCTAGCCTTTTCGACGGGTTTCTGCAAAGTGAAATGGCATCTGGGCTGGTAGTTTTTCAATAGGTTATGCCCAGGATGTCTTTACGGAAGCATTTTGCTACGACCTTTTTACGATTTTCAAAGGCTTCTATAAAAATATTTTATTTTATTACAAAAAAACAAAGCACGGCTGCCCTTCGGCAGTACAAATAAAGAGATGTTGTGGAACCTCCTAGAATAGTACACTTGCTGCCTATTCTAAAAAAACCAAGTTGAAATCCGTGCTTTCCTTTTTCTCTTTATTAGAGTTTTTATTTCATGAGTTCGTTCCTCAGCTTGGCCATTATTACTGTCTTTCGATTCCATTGATGATTTTAATGCTTGGTACTACTACACTACTACTAACTATCATGTGCTTAAATAGATTATTTCTCCTTCAAAATAATTTTTTTGCAAAACTGTGGAAGGAGTAGTATCACTTCTTGAGATCGATGAATTAAAAAAATAAAGGAAGTCGGGTGTAAGTCTACAACCTGGAATGAGGAGGTCCACCCGCATTTTTTCCATAAAATATACGAAATCGTACGAAACCTTTTGAAATAAAGAAGCTTTATGTTTTTTACTATTAGTATTTGAGTGTTATTCTTTTATTCTTTACTATTTTTTGTGTTTTAGTTCTTCGTTGTGGCTATGTTGCCTAAACTTGCTGCTCTCGTTGTCTTTGCACCACGAAAACTTTGATCTACGTCATGAATAAATGAATAAATAAATAAATACATAAATAAATAAATAAGCCAAATACGCAACCATGTATGGTGCAACTGCAGAAGAAGCTTTAACACTGTACTTGGTTGGGATAAAACTGCCCAATGTGAGGGGCGTACATGGTATAGTTGTGCTCGAATGAATATTCGAACATTCGAATTCGAATAATTCCATTCGAAATCGAATATTCGTGTTCGAACGTTCGAAAGATTGGAACGTATTCGAATTCGATTGCTCGAAAAATCGCGATTTTCGAATATTCGAAAATCGTCGCTACTCGAACGTATTCGGTTATTCGACATTTTTGGGAGCGCAGAACTATAGCACATGGTGGACACTTCTCTAGACTTGTGCTGAAAGTCATACTGCGTTTTCTTTGAAATCATTCCAAAGAGTCTCTATTATAAAGGATAAAGGACGGCGTTACTCAATCCCTTCTGGGATGCGCCAGCGCATTCCACTTCTACGGGATGTCGTGGAGGCGATATGAATGCGTACTTGGCCATACAATGACTTGCGATGGCCAGCCGATGACCAAGTCAGCGCTCCGTCCTTCCCAGACAAGTCTGGTACCAATTCACCGACCCCGGAGGGATGGAAGGCTTGGTTGGCCTGGGCGGGAAATCCGAACCAGGAACCTGGTATCGGGTGCACGCGGCAGTCGGAGGAGAGTCTCTATTACCACCTGAAAATGCTCGTATTGATTCGGAAGTTCACCTTGATTTCTAATCCGTCAAGCTTGGTTAGACGGGTGTCCAATCTCCTTGAAAGGTATGCAAGTTCACGTGAAAATTCGACCATATGGTAAAAGACGAGTCTTCAGCGCTGTCCTCAGAGGATAGTAAAGCCATCCGTTCAGCTCGTAGAGCTGTAGTCCAACTCCAGATGCTCCCCTCCAGTGGTCCGGCAGTAGCCTGTCGTTAGGCGAGGAGTTTTTCGGCGCACATGCTCAAGCGAGTGCGAAGTGTCCTGGAACGCAGCGTATGTAGTGCCGATTACGAGCCGTCGTAGTGGCTGCTCGTTTGGAACTCATTAGCCGTCCGACCGAAGCACCGCTCGCCGTTACACCATCAGTGAGGAATGCATGAAGAAGTGGATGCACTACAACGAAACAGCACGACAGCACGAGGTCCAGTGCCGGAACTGTACTCAGGCTGCTCCTCTCCCAGTTTTCTGGAATACTGCATCGTCTGGTGACCACTAGGGACATCTTTGTGGCTCTATGGCCTTGCTGATGGGGTATGGCTTCGTGTGGAGAATGGTTGGACTGCCCCACGAACTCGGTAGCATGTGGAGTCGTGTAAGATCCTGACATTTATGCAGAACGATCCAGGACACTACATCACTCAGGAAATTTCGCGTTGGTGTAGACTCCATGGCGCACTCCTAAGTGAATAGTTGGACGAAGGACCGAGAATAACTACAGCTGATCCCTGTTCTTCGTTCTTACAAGCAGCTCCAATGTAGAGCCCATTGCCCGTCACGCTCTCCTTGAAAGTCGTCTATCAGCATCAGTGTACGCCATGCACCCACCTTCCTCAGAAAATCCAAAGGTAACGCTTGCTATTCTTCGCCCTTTTTGTCCTCTGCACCCAGAGATAACGCTGCGTTATGCTGAACTTGTTCGGAAAGGGCCGCACTCTTCTGATCGTCGAGGAGACATTCTGAATGCACCTTCGGCCAGCTACAACTACATAACTTCTGAAGGGCCTCCGATTACCAAGCATGCCCGATCTTGTATTGGTAGCAAAGCTCAGGGGAATAGGTGAGAATCGAACCTCAAATCGATTTGTGATCGGTGCGAGACCTTCGCCTTCTCTCGGCTTCGCTCCCGGGGTCCCTTTAGAAAATAATAATTCCGAAATTTATTTATTAATATTATAACATTCCAATGTTCCATATTTACCAATGAGAGTTTGTTTTGCAGCGGCGTCAGAAATCAGCAAACTTCACATCAGAGAGAATCTTCCTTTGATATGTCAGTTTTGTGAAGCACACAAACAAGTGCAATAAGTAAATAAATAAATAAATAAATAAATAAATAAATAATAGTCACTACATAATATAATATTTCTAAAAATTATTTATTATTTATATTAGTTTATTTTCCGGTTTTATCCCATTTGCGACATAATATTGGGTTCGGCACTAGTCGTTAATATGGCCTACATGACGAAAGGACGCACTAGACCATTCAGACCGTATCGAGTAGACCTCTCATCTGAAGATACGTCTGTTACTATACGGCTGATTGGCCTGATTGGCTGCCGCGTTTTCGGTCGGTGCTTTGATTGGCCGTGACTGCCTGGCATTGCTCCGCCTCCTTATAGTTTGCACTAACGACAATTAAATGCCATCCGAAAGTATCATACAACATTACGGCGCGAAAACAGGTTGATTTTTCAATCACAGCCGCCCATACTCTGATGATCATCATAAATGTTTTTGTTGAAGCTACACTTTCACTTCCCTTATTTTTATGTGAACCCGGCACCTTTCATTCCAAAAACCTCGTGCATTAAATAAAGAAACCACACGATAATTAACCAATTGGTGAAATAACTGGGAATAATCATAATGAACGTGTGACCAAACTGTTAGTCCATTGAGCGAACGAATGAACGAACGTACTTATTCGCTCATCGATTTTTTCGAATGATCGAAAATCGAATAAGCCAAATTTTTCGTTTATTCGAATATTCGACTAGTCGAGCAATTTGTTCGAATCAGTTTCTGTGCTGGAAGATTGGAACGTTATTCGATATTCGAATAATATCACTCGATTTTCGAGTAAAATTCGAATTCGAACGAATAAATGACTTTTTAAAACGATCGACGTTCAAATTCGAACGAATATTCGAAAATCTGGAAATATCGATTATTCGACTATTCGAGTAACTTGCTCGAATTAGTTAATCGAATATATTCGTTCGCACGACTATATCACCAACTATTCTAACAGAGTCAGCTTATGCTCTTCCATGTTTTTTATTTTATTTTGAACATGCAAAGCTGACGAAGGACATTACGAACATGATGTTATAAGGCTCTAAGAAAAGCGATGAAATTTTGAAACTGCACCGTACGGTGATTTTACCCTGTTATGCTGTAAAAATTATTATTTTATTGTTTTATTGAATTATACTGAGGTTAAATAATTATAAGGATAAAGGATAAAGGACGGCGTTATTCATTCCTTTTTGGGATGCGCATTCTGCTTCTACGGGATGTCGTGGAGGCGATTTGAATGTGTATTTGGCCCTTCAATGACTTGCGGTGTCCAGCCAATGAACAAGTCAGCGCTTTATCGTTCCCAGACAAGTCTGGTGCCAATCCACCGACCCCGGAGGGATGGAAGGCTTGGTTGGCCTGGGCAGGAAATCCGAACCAGGAACCTGGTATCGGGTGCAGGCGACAGTCGACGCTCCTCCGACTGCGCTACACGAGTCCATTAAATAATCACTAAATAAATAATAAATAAATAATATTAAATAATTATACTGGAAATAATTCTATTTCCTTTACACATCGAAAAAAGCCGAAAATTCCTTAATCTTATAACTTTAAGCGAGAGAAACCCTGTCAAAAAGTCAGGAAGAAGCTTTCGGAGGAGCGGCTGCTTAGTCCAGACCCCCATGTTATGACCCATACCCTGTAGGTCGGTCTTCTATTGACTTTCGGCTGAGATTTACCTGAGTAATCAGATCCCCGTCATGTAGTTGAAATACGATACCGTAATTGCGTTACCGCTGGATCAATACGGCTCCAACGCAAGTTAATGTTGTTATGAATAGCGATGGGTAATTATAGGTTAGTCCGACACGGCGCTGACATAGTATTCCTTGGGATTATTGATCGATTAGTGATGGAGACATTTTAGGGTGAAGTGTTAAGACGGTTTGGAACAATTTTTAGGCGTTAAGTCTGTCAATTTTTGATTGATTCTGACGTTATTCTTTCCAACAAACAACAAAATGCCATGGCGCTAAATTCTGTCGTTGCCAGCATCAACTATCAGGCTGGTATTCAGCCGTTTTCCTGCCATTTTTGCTTTTCCCCATTTTTTAATCAAATATTGACTGCTCGCGCCTCTCTGCCGCTCTCAGCTTTCATCTGGCTGCTCATGGCTGTTATCAGCGCTCGGAATTATTCATGCGTGTGATGGTGGCGATGAGATGACGTGTCTGTTCTGCCGCCTTCATAGACCGACGATCGATCAATAGATATTCATAGCGTATAGCACATAGTCTCTACAGTATCGATGCTTTTTCAGATGACGTCACTAGAAGACCCATCCGGACGAGGAGCGGCCGCCGGTGCCGTAGATGGAGCAGGAGGAGGCGGAGGCGGCGGCGGCGGTCTGCCGGCTGGGGTCAGGCCACGCCCACAACTGCCACCGAAGCCGCCCATCGACACGATCAGATACAGCATGAACAACATCAAAGGTTAGCCGGACTGCTTTCTTGCCGCTCCTTACCTTAGCTATTGATCTTATCGATTTATTGATTATTTGATTCCGTTGGCCTTTTGCACTAGTGACGCCAATCAAAAGTTTTGAAGTATCCATAAGCGCCTATCTGGGTCGCGAAGACGTCGGTCGGTGAGAGACGAACGGCACAGTGATTTCGCTGCGTTCTCTGGCCGACTAATCCGACGTCGCTAGACGTTTCAGTTTCGCTGATTGAAAATCGAGGAAATCCTTCGGCTTCTCCTGTGGCTCCGGAGATCCGCTTCTTCCCTTCTCCTTGAACTGGTTCGCCTCCCGACATTGAGAACAACGTCGTCTTCCGCTTCGCAGCGCCTGAACGTTTTGATCTGCGCCCGAGATTTCGTGAGGCTGTACGGTAACGAGACCGTACACCACCAGTCGTCTACGTGTCCGCGAAGCTTTGTGGCTAGTGCTAGCCGGCGGCAACTTGAATCACCTTCCTGAATCAAAGAAAAGAACTCGCTGGGCGCCTTGCATCGTTGCCTTTCTGTTCCCTTCTGATTGCACAGGAATCTCTGCTATTTTCTGACGTCTACGTCTGTTTCTCCGCTCTGATCACTGTCTCTTGGTATCTCTTTGTTTCTCTCCGTGGTTCTGTCGATCTGTTTCTGCTGTGCTTAGCATCTATTTGTAGTCTCTGCATCGTTACCCCACAGAAGCTAGAAGCTCCCTACTTCTCTTCCTCTCTGATTTCCTTGAGATTTCACTGTATCTTCTTTATCTCCACTCTTTCTCTCCCTGCAACTTGCGTTTCCTACTTTGCAACGCTTATTTGTCTAAGAGTCTCTCCTCCTCTTCCTCTCTTCTTTCTCTCATTTTTCTTCCCTCAGCTCATTCTCGTATCTTTTTTCCTTGTCTATTTAATCTTAGGGCGCGTGCAGCACAATTGGAGGAGGCGCCGGCTGTCGCCTGCACCCGATACCAGGTTCCTGGTTCGGATTCCCCTCCCAGGCCAACCAAGCCTTCCATTCCTCCGAGGTCGGTGAATTGGTACCACATTTGTTGGGAAGGATAAAGCGCTGAAATGTCCATCGGCTGGCCACCGCAAGTCATTGTTTGGCCAAATACGCATTCAACACGCCTTCACGACATCCCGTAGAAGTAGAATGCGTGGTACTTCTACGGGATGTCGTAAAGGCGTGTTGAATGCGTGGTGCATTCCCAAAGGGATTGATTAACGCCGTCCTTTATCCTTCATCCTTTATGCTATCTCAATTCTGCTGATCTTTTAGTCCGTCTGACATCTCTCTTTCTATCTCTGTCCCTCCCTATCTCTCCTCTCTCTCCTTCTCTTGTCTCTTTATTTCCTCTTCTTGTTCTATCCGATTCTCCATCTTTGCCCACTCGTTTTCCTGCATATTTTCGCTCCTGTCTCTACCTCTCTCTACCTCTCTTGATGACAATCTCTATTTCTTTCGATTTTGAACTCTGAGTTGTGCACACTTCAAACACCTTTCCGGTTTCCACACTCAACTCCCATATCCTTCTCATTCCCAAGTCCTTTACAAGGAAACATACGCCTCTTCCTCGAATGGTTGTTTTTCCTTGGGCGCATGGTAGCGCAGTTGGAGGAGGTGCCGGTTGTCGCGAGCAGTGGATTTGTTTCGGATCCCGCCTAGCCCAACGAAGTCCTCTATACCTTCAAGATAGGAAAATTTTTAACAAATTTGTCTGGAAAGGAAAAAACACTGAATTAACCATCGACTGTCCTCCCGAAGTAATGACGTTAGCCAAATGCGCTTTCAAATTGCTTCCCGATATCCTGTAGAGTGTAGGGTGCGTGGCGCATCCCGCACAGAGGTTGACTAACTTCGACCTTTATTCATTATTCATTTATGGCTATTTCTAAACGACGTGGCTTAATGTCTTCTATTGATCAAAGCCCTTCCCTTCTTTAATTCTCGGTGTTTTCCCCCACTATGAAAATTTGACCTTGACGCAATCCTAGTGGGAAAGATTTGCTGCTGCAGAAGCCTACGGAGCAGTCATCTCCCGCTTAACAGTTTCTGAGCCCTGTTTCGTCGTGAGCTCTGTAGGTGTGTTCTCTTTGGTAGCTGTTTCTCTTCTACTTTGCCATCGTTATCGAACAGATGGTAGAGTATGACACCCTTCGCCTAGGATTGTGCAGTGTCTGTTTCCAATGCCTCTGCGTACTCTGAACTATGCCCAGCCCTTAATTCCCTTGGTTCTCTGCTTTCTCCGTGACTCATTTGCTCTTCCAGTGTCTTCGTTATTTATCGCTCCCCTAATGTGACTTCTTGAGTTGGCCAATTTGCTGTGTGCGGCCTTCTCGGTCACGTTACAGTAGTTCTACGTGCTTTTCTCTCTTCCTTCTTCCTCATTTCCTATGCGTGTTTTCCAATCCAATTTCTCTCCCTTTCTTTCTGTTTTATTCTCCATTCACAAGAAAGATTGGCAGCTCATCTTCCATGCTCTACATCCATTTTCTTTCTTAGCCTTCCTTCTTCATCATGAAGTCACTACCCCATTATCTTGCATTTTTTACAAGGCATTCAGGACCTGTCCTAGTCGGAGGGGGGGGGGGCAGTGCTAGAAAATCGAAACCAACACAAACTTAGTGGGCTCTCCCACAAAGAAGTGCCCTCCCGTACACTAGTCCAATGCTTCATCTTTGTAAAATAGTTATAATACTTTGCATTTTCCTACCTTGATTAGGTATCCAAAGTGAAGCTACTCCCTACCCCCCCCCCCCCCCCCTCCCCGACTAGGATAGCTCCGGCATTCACTCTCCCTCCTCTTCGGATTTCTTGCACTTGTAGTGCAAGAAAGGTTCATGGCAGCCTCTGCTGGATCTTGTTTATTGCGGATTTCTTGAATTAGGTCGCTCGAAACAACAGACCAAGCTGGGAAAGCTACGGTTTGGAAGAGTTTGCCTTTCTTTGCGTCTTGTTGATAGAAGCCATTTAGGTGCGAATTTGCGTATGAGAAGGCCGGTATAAATGGTAAGAGTGTCTCCATACTGGGCGTGAGGTAGCACAGTCGGAGGAGAAGACGTATGTTGAATGCACCCTCGAATCAAGGTTCTTGTTTCGGGAACGGTCCAGGCCTATCAAGCCTTTCATCCCTCTACGGTCGACGAATTGGGTTTCAGATCTATCGAAAGGATAAAACGATATATCCTAATCGGAGGGGGCATGTAGTGATTTGCATCTCCATTGCCTCCCTTAAGTTTCTACAAGAGATTCAGATGTTGTCCCATGATGCGAAGATTTAGATTTAAATTTAGTGTATATGATTGTGTGGCATGGAATGACCTGTTCAGTTGACACTTTACTGTTGCCCCCTCCCGACTAGGATAGATCCGGATAAATCACTGATTTCTCCATCGGCTGACCACCGCAAGTCACTGTATAACCCAAATTCCAGGCTCAAGTTGCTCCAGCAGCATCACGTGTAGAAATAGAGTGCGTGGCGCATCCCAGGGATTGAGCAACTCGGTCATTTATCCTTTTATTTCTCGATTCTCACCTCAGTCTTCGTGGAGGTCTTCATGTCACCCGTCGCTTGTCGACGCTTAAGCGGGCACCAGCCACGCCTCTATTTGTCCCTGTCGCGTGCCAGAATGCTCCACTGAATCCTCCTCGTTCGAAAGGCTCGAAAAGTCATCGCTTTTTGGGCTTCCATGAAGAAGTGCGACCAAGCCAGTTGGTGAGGGCTCTGGTCCTGCGGGTGTCTGCGAAACACGTTACATGTCCAGCCCACCTAATTTTCGACTCTCGACGAAGTTCGGATCTTTGGAAGTCTTCTGGCTGGCCCACTTGATTAAATTTTACTGATATTTAGTTTTAATCAGAAACACTTCCGCACAGGTCAAGTCGTCAAAAATTGGGTGGGTCAGCCTCTTGGAGTTCGGTGTTGACGGAGAACTTTGTCACGGTTAGTTTTCTGAGGTGACTACTTACTACGGCTAGTGGTGGCTCAGGCTCGGTCCTTCTCGGAATGTCCTTCTTTGATCGTCTGACCAGCTGATGTAGACCAAATCAGAGTTCATGCCGTTCTTCGTTGTCCTACTTACCAGGGTGGCCTCTCAGGAACTCCACTCTCTTCCGCTTCTTGCTCTCTTTGCTCACCTGCAGCCGACTTCTGTCAGCCTGGACGAACTCGACCGACCAATTCGGGCTCCTCCCCGCGCCGTCGTCCGAACGAACGGACGGTGTGGCTGAGTGCGACAACCGGCCATTGTTTTCCGTGTTGTTGTCGCTGGCGCTAATGCACGTCGTACGGGACTACTCGTTTTACACACTCTCGCGCGCTCGCTGCCGCTTTTGCTTTGAGCTGCAGCATCTCCTTTAAGTGAGCTGCAGCACCTCCCATCCCACCGACCTAGAGAGCCGGGCAGCTGTTGTGTCGTCGAGGCCCTGCTCAAACACACGCGCAGCGAGCTCGTGGCGCATTGTTCCTTAACCTCCAACCTCCTCCGTCGGACGACACTGCTAGGTGCCTGAACCGTTGGGCAGCAGGAGCTCGTCCAACCTTAACTCCTGCTCCAGCTCCAGCTGCCGCCACCGTCGCCGAAACGCCAGTTTTTCTCGCTCGGATAATCGGGCTTAGCGCTCGTTTTCGTTCGTGTAAACGCGGCCGGCACCGACTCGTTTCCGCAAACGGCGGCCCGTTCAGTCCCTTCGTTGAAGCGAACACTTCTGGCCTCCTCTCGTTCGAGAGGCGCTGCCCTTCGCTTGTCCTTGGTCCTATCACCGTTTCCGTCATGCTCTTCAGTGTTCAGCTCTCGGCAAAGGTCCGCTTCCCAAGCTTCTTCGGCGCATCGGAATGCGTTTTTCGGCCGCGTTATTGTTTAGGCGAGAGGCGGAGGCTTTTTCGTGGCGGTCGGCGCTTTGCGATTCAAACCTGCTGCCCGCCTTGGAGGTGTTCCTTCGAATAGTGGATGCGTGCCTGAGCTCGAGCAGTAAGGAGCTTCTGTATTCTGCTCATTTTAGGCGGCTTTAGACAGCTTCTGCCTGAATGTATCGCCCGCTTGTTCTTCGGCTTTGCCTCTAATGTCATTAGAGATTCGCGAGTTATTCTAATGCACTGAAAGAATCTGTTAATTACAGCTAATTAAAGCCTTATGGGCCTGTCTTTAACCATTATTTGGACTTTCTCCTCCGTCCGGAACTCTCATATTGTGCTGAACTTCTGAAAAGCTTTGAAATAGAGCCGGCCAATAGCATGCGAGACCGACTGCATATTTAGCAGCCCCTTACAGCATGAGGACTGTGATTGGTCCAATGAGTCTGGTCCACATAAACATTGTCCTTTCGATTGATTCTGTTGTGTCGTTTCCCCCAAGTGATCTTCTTTCTAATTCTTCGCCAATTTTTGCTGGGATTCTCATTTTTAGCTAGTTTGCCTTGACTATAGGACCGTGGCTTATTCGGTATCTTACTACCTTTTCTGGGATTTTCCGACGTTTTTTAAGGAGTGATTTGGGTTCTATGTAGACTCCGCCTCTTCGAACGCCTCTGATGGACTGAGGCCCTTGCTGTTGCGGAAAATCGCTTTAAAAAGCTGACGAATAACTTGCTCCGCCCACTTAACAGCAAATTTTCTATGGCTCTGGCTTACCCAGAAAGTCAATTTTCCCGTTTGAAATTTTCTTAAATTGACCGCTTGAATCCAACTTTCCGCGTCTCGTTTTTAGTTGAGAAGAATTTAGTTTTGAATAATTCATAACGTTTTGCCGGGACTAGTCGTTAATGAGGACTACATGGCGAAGTAGAGCCCAACCAGCTAATCACAACCAATGAGGGGATCGAAGACGCACCAGTCAGGAAAGGCACAAAGACTACACTCCCCTTTTAGCTGTCAACCCCGTTCGATGTGGCCTGATTGCTCCGGCGCGTCTCTCTATTCGCATGTAGGCCACATTGACGACCAGTACCGTTTCACCTTACGAAGTCGCTCAATAGTGTCGCTAGAGTCGATATTTGATTCCACGCACCATGAGGTCTACCTCCGCGAGTAAATCAATTTTCTTATCCGTTTTTGTTCAAAAAATGAATGCGCCATCGACAGCTCAAAAAGAGAGGCCGACCCTCAGCGTCTGATTGGTCCGTTTCATATCTGTTTGTGGTTCATGTTGTGAATTATTTCGCAACGCATTCGTTAGCTCTTCTATCAGAACTAGAATAATTTACTCCGCTAGAGTTACTGTAGAGCCACTTTACTGTAATTACAGTATCCCTGCATTTCATTGCTGCTCCTTCTTGCTTTTGTAGCAGGTTCTTCCGTTATCTAAGTCATTTTTATTGTCTGTCGGCCGTCTAGTAGATGGAAGATAGTTTGACCAATAGCAGATATGGACAAAGCTCCACGGTTGGAGTAAATCGTGCTAATTGCTACGGTGCTAATTCGACCATAATGCTCCATAATGTACGTTAATGAGCTAGTCTGAGAATTAAAGCATCATCAGATTTCTCAATGTTTGGGCTTTAAGCAGTCGTTTATGGATTTTTATCAAGGCTGAACAAAATCCAGAAATACTTCCTAATTAGACCACTACTAGATAATCCGACCACCGTTAGATCATTTCGTACCTTATCGTCGATTTTCAGCCTCTGATTGGCCCATTTTGTTTCTTCGTTCCAGTTTTCAAATTAGTCAGGGCCAGCTGCTTCTGAATATCCGCGCGACGATGATTCTCCATCGGAATTAATGTCTCCGTAGCAGCGTGGAATTACGGTAGAGCAACGACGCGAAATGCACGACGCATTCCTCTAGTACGAAAGCGCTATCAAAAATTCATGTGACATGGTGGCGACCGATAGCGCGCCATCTGCTTCTGCTTCTGTGGCCTCGGAGCGGTTCTCGTGCTCGTCGAATTGCTGATAGATGTCGTCGTTCTAGGCGTTGCGCAACACATAGGCCGTTTAGCCGTTTATTCTGCACATCTGCCCGGGGTCTTCTGAAGCTTCCGAAGCTAGAACATCGCGCTCTGTAGCTGCAAACAACGTCAGCTGTCAGTCCTTATCAGCGCTTCGGCGACTCTTCGCCCGGCGCTCCTATCAGTCCTTCTATCATCCGCTTTCTGTCTGCTCATCATTTCCTTCGTGTTTTCTCGCTCTTGTTTCTCCTCGCTCTGATGTCGTCCTCACACACAGAACGAACTCGAGGCTCGATTCGATGCCTATGAATTGACTCCACACAAAATGCTCGCCTATCGACAGTATAAGCTTCAAAGAGGTGAGGTATCGATCCACTTATTGATCCGTCGATCAATCGATTGGTCGAATAATTTACTTTCGCGGCTAATTGATGACGATGATGGTGGTCGGCGGGGCAGCGCTGCGCGTGGGAACGTCGTCGTCTTCATCCATCGTCCAAGACATTCCGGTTTCGCCTGCGAATGCCAGCGAAGACCACTCCTCGATCGTTCCGCGGCGGGAGAAATTCCACAGAAATTCCACGTGGGGCCGAAATTAGGGAGTGAAGGGGTGGTTTTTTTACTGGAAAAATTCCCGTTTCACTGTGGATTTAAAGGGGCAGTAGGGGATGGCCATGTTGTTATAGGCGGAGAAAACCTACTCGCCTGTCTTCTCAAAGCGCTTAGGGGCCAACTTTTCTGGTTACAAATAGGCATACCGTATTCCCGTTAATGTTACCGTAATTATCTGCATACATCCTAAAATGCGTTAATGTGATACTGCTATGTATAGGCGTTGGACCAGTGGACAGTGTTTCAGCAAGTGCAGTGGTTATTTCAGAGATATAATAGTCGACTATAAAAATTCAATTTTTAGCGTTCTTACTGCGATTTTTGGGATATTTTTTTTTTCGTCGGGATTTGTTCTTGCTTTTCTGGAATTAGTTCATCCCTTAAAGTCTGTGCCTAGAGAATTCCTTGCGATTTAGCAGCCTCTGTTTCAGTATGCGCCGCGCATTCAAAGCAGCTTCTGTTTCAGTATGCGCCGCGCATTCAACTTCTGCTTGACATCGTAAGGATACTTTCAGCGTACATTTGTCTTGCGCAATAGATTCTGAAAGCTCCTCAAAAGTTAATGCGTCTCCATAGCAGTATATTGATTCAGTGCATCAAAATTTTCGTTAAAAATCGGATTTTTTGTTCGAACTCAAATAAGCCAATGTTTTGTTTCCCTGTTGACGACGTCTTCGGCGTTAACATTCAGGTCGATCGATAACTTCTTGGCCTTCTATCTTTTTTGAACAAGTTTGTCAGGCTTTCCGGAGCCAGTGTAGATCGAACAAATATGTAGCTCGAACGATGGTGGATTTCAGCTCAAAATCGATAAGTTCGCAAAGATTTTGCTCCTTCACCTATGTATTTATTCGCCGACTTTTATTTTTATTTTACAGAAACTTTTTTCCTGTTCTTTTGAACAAAAACGATTTAACCAATATCGAATGCATTTAAACTTTTCGACGCTTGAAAACGTTTCTTGTAAGATTACTCAAAAAACGAATTTAAGCTTTAGAGACCCAAAAAATGGAGGGGTGCTGTATTAAAAACTCACCAAAAACCATTTGGTCAGTAAGAACAAGTGGTTTTAACTACTTTTTTTCGGAGAAAAAGCTTATTTTTGGGTGATCTGGAGTAGTCGACAGCAAACGGCGATTCTCTCGCCCATGAACCGTCTGTGGATCTTTTAGTTACGCTTCCGTCCTTAGTCTGAACGAGCCTATTGTCTCTACAAGGATGGGACAAGACCTGTCGAAGAGGGCAAGAACACTGTTTTACCTCTCGTCGGGCTACTGAGTGAGCCAGAAAGACTCTTTCAAAGCGTCTGTGCGACATCCATGGAAGTTGAATGCGTGGCGTATCCCGACTAGGCGGATGATTTATCTCTACACCGTAGCTCCTTATATTGTATGTATTCAGGCATTCCAGAGGTGTTTACTGATAGATAGGACGTTGAGGTTGTTTTTGAATTTCATAGATAATTATTCTTAAAACGCCAATTATTTTTCATAACTTTTGGCTAATTCTATTTTTCCTTTTAAATTTATTTGGTCAATAATTTTTTCTTCGTATACGTAAACGCATCCTAGCATGTATATAAATAAATAAATAAATAAATAAATAAATAAATAAAGGAGCAGTTTTGGAGACGATCAAATTTCAAATCGTTTTGGGAACTTCCCCCGTCTTCATTTTGCATTTGGACCTTTCTTGTGTACTTATGGCACAAGACAACAAACAGGCCTATAAAGCTGATTAACTGACCAAATTTAGCGAGAAATTCACCAAAAAACATCCATGCTTTCAGAGTCGGCTGACTGGCAACTGGACGCACTTCTGGAGGAGCTGTCAGCCCTGGAGACGCAGCTGAACTCATCAAGTGGTGGCGATCAGCTCCTCCTGGGCATTCCATCGTTGCCGTCCGGCTCGTCTGGAGTCGTCGCGGAGAAGAAGACTATCGTGCCAGCGCACAGCAAAGACGACGTGCGAGTCACCACGGTGAGTTGCATCGCCGTGCCCCCTGTCTGGTGACCTCACCCGGAATCCTTGGACTTGATGGGCTGCTCAGAGGCCTCTTCTGTGTGTCGGTCCGGCCGCTCGGCGATTTCTAATCTTGTAATGCACTGAGATCGCCGGGCGCTGTGGTCAGACACCACCCAGCAGCAGTCGCCAGTCAACAACCCAATTTCCTCATTAGCATAGTGATCGACTCGCGGGACAGGGTTACGGATCCCGGTGAAGATAAGATCGGAGCGAACTGTGAGACCTGGGGAGCAGAGGTCCTGAACGGGCGGCCTGGCATGGCTACAGCCTTTCTTAGGGTGAACAGGGGCCGCGGTGAGCATTATCTGTCCTCATCCGCCATTCTGGTGGTTAGAAACAGGAAAAAGTAAAAAAAATGAATATTGTAGTTTATTTGACGCCATCAGCACCTTCCAGGTTACTCCGCTCTACAGCATAGCCGGCATTTTTTTATTTGTATTTTTCTCTTTTTTTTTGTCGTTTCAACAACTCACATCGAGAAACAAAACAAGGTTTTTTCTTGGCAGGATTAAGAAGTGCTCCAGTTCTACTCTTCCTCTTCCTCTTTTTTTCTATCGCTGTTGTCTGCATCTTCATCGTCAACTTTTTCATACTCCATTGCCTCTCCTTTTGATGCTGTTTTTGTGCTTCATAGTCATTTTTCTTCTCTTTCTGTTCTTCTTTACCGTTGCCTCCACCTTCATCGTCATCCTTCTTTATTCCGCTCTTTCTCATTTTTCTTCTTCCTTCTTCGTTTCATCACCTTTACCACTCCTTTAACTATCATTACGTCATTCTTGTCCACTCTCCCAAACTCATCTGCGTTTTCTTTTCATCTTCGTTTTCTTCATCATCTTTCTTATCGAACCCTCTTATTTTTCGTTTTTTCACCTTTTTTACGCAAAATCGATTTTCTACTCACTTCTTCACTCTATTTCATAGAGTATAGCTCTTTTTTCTTTTTCTTAGTTTTTCACGATCTTTTTCCTCTTCCACTTCTTCTTCTTCTTCTTCTTCTTCTTCTTCCTCTCCCTTCTTCCTCAATTTCTTCGCCTACAGAATCGCCAACTTTAACAACATTTTCTTCAGCAGTCCCTTCATCTTTTTCGTTTCCTTCAATTTCAGTTACTTTTCATCTCCATTTTGTTCTTCCTCATTACCGTGATCTTCCTCTTCCTTATTTCCCTCATCACCTTGTTCCTCCCCGTCCTCATTCTTATCACCATTCACTTCGTCGTCGTATCCTTCTCTTTCTTTACCTTCTTCGTCAGTTTCTTCATCATTTTCGTAGTATTATGCGTCATTCCCTGTTTATTCCTCATCATCCTCTTACTTCTCGATGCTTCTTGATCACTTCCTTCTTCCTCCGGTTCATCTTCATCAACATTGCCTTCCTTTTGAGGCGTACAGCTTTGGTTACTGTACTTTACCAAGGTGAGAACTGAGTCATTGAAGCAGAGCATGCGCCCTGTTCCTGCCTATAGGCCCGTTTAGGCCTCGCACTAGGTCTGGACTGTGTGTGTGACGTGTTTGTTCGACTGATGAAATGCGACCGTCGGTTTGCATAGCTGTGAATGTGCTTGGAATTTCAATGAATCTGCTTGATAGCACTGCTAAATCCGATCAGCAGCACGCTCTCTGCGCATGGAAACCCAGAAGGCCCGCGACGGCTTCTACACCTACATCGGGTGGCACGCTCTTTGGCAGTCACCGTGTCAAGAACTCACCGGCGGTCACAAGTCTCCGGACAACCTCTCATGTTTCCGCGGAGCTGTGTAAAACGACGACGACAGGATGACTCGTTTACGAGCGTGTGCGTACTCCTCGGCGACATGTGTTCCCCAGAAGAAGGCGCCGGCGATCTTGGCGTCCAGAGACGTTCATGTTCTCTTCACAACGCCGATTAGTGCTTTGTTTGATGAGAAGTGCACAGCGCGACAGCCACAAAAATCGGTCGTTAAACAGTCGTGGAATGAACGCCGATAAGCGTCGGTGAAGCTGGTGTGTTGGCAGGTAGTACGACGGGCGAAAAGTGCAGTCAGAGGCGGTGGAATCGTCATACTCTGTTGGGAATGGCGGCTAAGTGGGGTATGAAGCATCAAAAGGTGAACGACGGCATTAATCGATCCCTTTTTGGGATGCGCCACACGTTCTACTCGTACGGGATGTCGTGGAGGCAATTGGAACGCGTATTCGGCCTATTCAGTAATTTGTGGTGGCCTGCCGTTGGACAAGTCATGTTCTATCCTTTCCAGACAGATCCTTTCCCAATTCATCGACCCAGGAATGGAAGGCTTGGTTGGTCTGATCAGGAAATCCAAACCATGAATCTGTAATCGGATCACGCGACAGCCGGCGCTTACTTCTACTGCTCCTATCCTCTCTACACACCTTGTTAGTAGGCTAACAAATGTAGGCCACAATGTAGACCACCCTCCCTCATGTAGGCCACATTAACGACTAGTGCGCCTTTGGCGGTCGCAGAAGAACAGCTAAGCTTACCTTTCAGTGCCATCCAGAAGCGGCTTCTACTGTCAGGCCTGATTAATGCGTGTTCAGTCGGTGCTCTGACTCACTGTGATTGGCTAGCGCGTTCCCGCCTCCGCAATGTAGGTCACATTAGCACTGGTAGAGCGATTCTTTTGGAATGCGCCATGCACCCCGCTAACTAGCTAACTAATCGCGGAGAGGCTTGCAGTCCTATATGACGTAGACGAAATAATCTGAGTTTGCCCCTTCGACTGCGCTATCACGCCCCTAATTAAGGTATAAGATGATTTAATCAACTCTGATACTAGTCGCTAATATGACCTACATGGGACATGGCGGGGGGGGGGGGGGCAACGCACAACACCAATTAATGACGTCTTTCAGTGCCATCCTAAAGGGGCTTCTGCTGACAGACCTTGATTGGCTGGCCCGTATTCATTCGATGGCCTAGCTAACTGTGGTTGGCTAGCGCGTTCCCGCCATCTTGTGGGCCACATTATTGACAATCCACTGGGATCGCCATGCGATACATTTCTATGGCCACACCGAGGTTAACGTACTCTTTTGAGTGAAATCGTCGTACTCTGGTAAGAATGATGGCTTAGTGAGCTATAACGTTGTATAAGGGGCAAGCGGCTATAACGTTGTATAATGAACTCTGACACTTGTCGCTAATATGGCCTACATGGGTAGGGACGCGCAGAATTATATAGCAGCGTTTAGTGCAACCCAGAAGGGATTTCGACTCTCGGGATCCTTATTGGCTGGCGCGTGTTCGGTACGTAGGTGCTCTAAGTGATTGTGATTAACTAGCACGTTCCCACCTCCCCATGTAGGCCACATCATCGACAATTCATTGAGATGCGCCATACGACGTGCTTTTGTAGAATGTCAAAGAGAGACTTGAGGTTCTACATCGCATTCAAGTGTGTGTCTTTTTTCAAAGAGGTTAGAGGTATGATGCTTGGGTAACTTAGGGAATGGGTTTTGTTTGGATCTCTTCTATCTTTCAATTTTGCCAACATATGCCTCTAGCGGAGGCCCCATGGATCCTTTGCCATTTCAAGGCGCTTCCCGAAGTTTACCTCAACCTTACTGCCGTCTTACCTTTACCAGATGGCGTTACTCCCGAAACCGAAGCGCGTGGGGAGCCGAGCCGTCGCTGCCGCTCGCTCCGCTAACGAGGTCGTTCGTTTTCGGATCATCCTCGCATGAGCGCATCGGAACGGACGTGAGTAAGACAGGCGCATCTATCAAGATCAGCAGCCGACCGACCGACCGAGTGGCCGGCCCGTCGTCCGCAATCTGCGCCGCCGTGCGAGCAGCAAGCACCGACCGGTCGTCGTTACCTGTCAGGGGTGTCCAGCTGCTGCTGTGAATGTGCAGCCTTAACCTTGAATCACCGTCGGTAGCACCTTTTGGCAAGTAGACAACCGACTAACTTGATCTGACGTCAATCTGACACCTGATGAAGGGGTCTGGGGATTTCTGAAAGTGGAAACGTGAGGTTGGAATAGCAAACCGTCTAAATACGGCAGAGCTAGCCATTAAGTTAGGAGCGGGGTGCGGACGGCCTAACCCGTCTGTGGGCCAGGTCTGTCTGGGGTTGTTCGGTATGGAGTGCAGAAGAACATGACTAAAACCGGTTCCTGAGTTAGCGGATGTCATCTGTTTACCCTACTCACTGCTCTTCAGATACCTACGTAAAATATTCCTAGCCCACATATGGGTCAAGGAAGCGTAAGAACTTACTTATTAAGTATAAGGTCTACTGACTAAGCATTTCCACCACAAGAATGCTCGACACTAGTCTCTAAAGTGGCCTACATGAACGGGAGACGGACTATACCTGCCACATTGAACCGGTGTGCCACCTAGAGAAGCGTGTGCGGTCGGTGCCCTGATTGGCTGGCGCCTGTTCTGTCGGTTCTCTGATTGGTTGTGACTGACTGTTACGTGCAACAAGTACCGGAAGGTCCTGTACCTTCGATACGCAAGAATGCTTCAGATGGGCTTCTCAAGTGGTGTAAGGTTGTGTCTGCAGTACCAACTCACCCCTGATATTTTCTCGATCCTTTGCGGCTAAGGGTGATATGCGGCTTCAAATCCTCTATGGCTAGTATCAGATGGCCTGCAGGGACACGTCAGATCCTGCTTGTTTGGTACTAGCCGTTAGTGTGGCCTACATCGGCGTAGGACAAAAAAGATCTGCCACATCGAACAGATATGCTACCAAGAGTGGCGTGTACGGCCGGGGATATGATTGGTTGGCGCCGGTCCGGTCGATGCTCTGATTAGTTATGCTTGATTGGCGCGGCCTCTCCATGTAGGCCACATTAACGACTAGTACCGAAAGGTCTTGTACCTTTGACACCAAAGGATGCTTCAGTGACTCTTAAATGATGTACGGTTGTACGGTTGTGTCTAGTTGTGGAGATGGCGATTTTGACGGTGTTTCCCACGGTCCTTTACGACCAGTGGGAAAATGGCTACAAATCCCCTCATCCTAGAGCCGCTGAGGTCTTCTGGCAGTCCATGTCAGGTTGTGCAATCACGTACAAGCCAAGCAAGCGTCAGAGCTCGCGTCGGTGTCCGTGAATCTGAACTCCCCGGGGAGATGGCGCTTGTCCGCCGCAATTCAATCGCTCGTCGCTCTCACACACGCACGCACGTCCGCGTATATCTTCATCAGGAGTCGAATTTGAAGGGCAGATTTGTGACGAGGAGACGAATAGAGTGACGAATCCCACGACTAGCACACGGCGGCGAGCCGTCAAAAACGAGCACGGGAATGTTCTATGGACTCGTACGGGTAATCGGTCAAAGCGGATTCCTCTCGCCGGCAGGAACAGTGCTCGGTTCCAGCTGAATAGGGCAACGTTCTGATTGAGTACGTGGATCGCAGGGGTGAAGTGTAGCGCGAAGATTGACATCCCGTCTGATTGAGCGGTCACTGGTTACGAGGTTTTCCTTCTGGAGGCTTTCTGGTGAAGGACCATCTGATTGATTAAAGGAGGCGCTGAAACTGAAAGCTTATAGGGGCAAAGAGAGTCCTTTAATGGGGAGACGTTGAACCGGTTATAGCTTCTCAGTGCCTTCCGCTTAGATTAGTGAAGATCAGAGCGGTTCTTCTTATAGGATCTTACGCTGGTGCGAGCTTTTGGTTTTCTTAGAAGCGAGCCACAAGTCCTATGATACTTGGGAGATGCACAGTAACCCTGCAAGTCTTCTTGGCAGAATCTCAAGCTGTCTGATGCAAATGATACAGAGAACTTGACGTCTTTCTGATTTTCAGCTACAAAAAGGACTAAGCAGCTCCATTCTGAGGTTTGGCTGGAATTTTCAGTGGTAATCTATATTCAAATGAGTAGTCCTATTCCTTCTCTGTAGTGTTTAGAGAATCTGTAAAAAATAAAAAACGTTAAGCACGGGTTCCTATACCCAATAACTGTATGCGGACATCTCTTGCATACGTTTACGGTGGCCAAGGTAAGCTTCCGGTTCCCATGTCGGACTGGATTCTTCTTTTCCAGACGCGCACCGAATTTCCCTTTAAAGTCCTTCAATTTTTGTATGATAGCTCATGAGCTCGAGGTAGCGTAGTCGGCGGAGGCACTAACTGTAGCGTGCACTGCAATACACGGTTCTTGGTTTGGACACCGTCCATGTCAACCGAGCCTTCCTTCCTTGTTTGGGAAGGATTAGGCACTGAGTTATCCATTGACTGGCCAGCGGCAAATTCTTGTATAGACCTAGTCTGCTTTCAAGTTATCTCCACGATTTCTTGTAGAAGTGGAATGCGTGGCGCATCCCAAAAAATTTATTAACGTCTACGTTGATCCTTTTTCGTTCTATTTCCATAGGCAGTTCAACGCCAATAGGCGCAGTAATGGTAACGATTCCCGAAATTTTTTCGTCGTCATCGCCATAATCTTCATTTTCTTCATTTCCTTCATCATTCTCTTCTTTTGCGCTACCTTTTTCATCTACTTCTCCTTTATTCCCCACACCATTTTCTTCTGTAGACGGGTGATGGTAACACTTAGTAGGCCGACAGTCGACATCGGCAACGGTTCTCACTCGTCGTTGCAGTCGTCATCATCAACAACTTTTCTTCACCACATTTTGTCATGTTTTTCATCCACTTCAATTCATACTTTCCTTCATACCTCCTTCTTCCAGCCCTGTTTCTTCTAATCCTTCCTTATTTTCTTCATGTTCTTCATTCGTTCATTCATTCATTCATTCATTCATTCATTCATTCATTCATTCATTCATTCATTCGTCTCCTCGATAATCTCTTTTCTCCTCATCCTCACTGTCCTCTTTCTCTTATCTTTTTCTCCCCCCTCCAGATATTCACCATCTCCATCCTTATCATTGCTTTATCCATATTCTTCAAACATTTTTAATATTCTCCTTCGTCATCCTCTTTTGTGTTACCTTCCGCATCACCTTCTTCTCTGTAGTCCTCTTCACCACCTTCTTCCTTTTTCTACTCATCCTTATTATCATTCTCTCGTCTTTCTTTATTTTCTTCACCACATGATTGTTTCATCTTTTTCATCCACTTCTATTTTTGCTTTACTTCTTCGTCCTTCCTTTTTTTGTTCCTATCCTTCCTCATTTTCATCATGTTCTTTATTCACTACTCATTCATTCATTCATTCATTCATTCATTCATTCATTCATTCATTCATTCATTCATCTTCTTGGTAATCTATTTTATCCTCCTACTTGCCGTCCTCTTTCTCTTATATTCTTTCTTACCCTCCCGATATTCACCCTCTTCATCCTCCTCATTATTTTATCGAAATTCTTCAAAAAAAAATTCATTATCTCCTTTGTCATTGTTTTTGCTTTGTCTTCTTCGTCACCCTCCTATTCCTCTTTATACTTACTACCTTGTTCTTTTTTCTCTTCTCTTTCTTTATTTTTTGGCCGTCATTTTCACAATCTTATCCGCCATTCTCTCCATACCTGTCACCATCTTCTACTCTTACACCATCTTCTTTTTCTATTCTTTTACACTGTCTTCTTTCCAGTTTTTTCCTCATCCTCTCCATTCTTTGCCTCGGCAGAAGGCAGAAAACTGAGTGTGGGTGGTGCTTAAGACGCCAGCAGATGACAACATCAGCTTGGTAACGCCTTCGCTGTTCCAGCAGCTTAAGGGCATGGCGCAACCTTGGAGGAAACGATGAACCTATTCTATGTGTGCCGAGAACCTCACACAGCCAAAATATGACCCCAAATCAAACGAATGTTTACTGATGGCGTCACTGACCAGACAGACCACTTCAGTGAGTTGCGTGACGAGATCGCGAGGCAAGATGGCCGGCTGCGGTGGCGACCTTCACTGATGGCCATTGCCAGCGACCCAATTGGCGCTCTAAAGTAGTAAAACGAGGACCACAAGGGCGCACGACTTCATGAGGCATTGTTTCCGAAGTTTATTGGGGGTGCGAGTTACGTGTTAGGCGCAGTAAGGAGTGGCGAGCTACTTACTGCATGGGAACAGTCGAGGTTGGAGAGTTTGGGCATTTGAACTCTACTCAACTGGCTAGTTGTATATCCTGCCCTTCAGTTGCGATCTCATCGTACTGTTGTAGTCGCCTAAGGAAACCTAAGGCCCCTTCTAGATGGGGCCTACATAACTTCCTGCCACCACCCCATCTGCTGGCGATCGCACCCATGTGGAGCTGAAGAAAGGGCCATTTAGATGGCTATCTTGTCAGGAGGGTCCTAAAAACCATCTCAGGACTGTGGATCTGTCGACAATGCAGTTTTATCGCTGATGACACCTCCAAAATACGAACGCGCCCAGGGTTTGGGCGATACAGTACCACTAGGTGTCGAATAGAAGACATGGTGTGTACTACGCCCCTTAGTTAATTTACACAGCACCTTCCGATTGCTCTCTTAATTACCACAGTGAAATTGCAATTTATTAGACGCCTTACCGTACTGTAGGTGTGGTCGCGCCACGCATATCAATGCACAGCCACATCGGGGGGTGGCGGCGTCGATATTTCGGACTTCTGCTTCCTCTAATACTGGAATGTCCAGACGTCTTACAAGGGAGGCCCATGAACTTCCCGCAAAGATTCTCAACGTGACCTATATGGTCTTGTAGAGCATCGAACGAGGATCACAGAACTGTGCTTCGTTTTTGCTACTGGCCACTGGGTGGTCCGAAAATGGCCAAAAATGGCACCGCTTCAGGGCGGGCTGATAAGGCAAACGTGACACCTGGAATGGCCCTGTCGTGCTCTGAACGTAACTTACAAAAGGTTTGGAGCCCAAATTATAGTTTGATTATAGTAATTTCTTACGTTTCCTAGACGAAGCTGCAGTGTACATTCAAGTGATTCATTCGCCATCGATTGCGGCAGCGACTGGATGGCCGAGTGGGTAGCATGGCGGACTTGGGGAAGGGGGTTGAGGGTTCGATCCCGGAGGTGGGGTTTCTAGTCCCTAGGTGGACTATCAGCGTTTTTGCAAATGAAGATTACATTTTGGCTCCGGTAGGGCACCTTCTCCGTGTCCTAACCCCACTTTCATCCTGTTGTCAGGTGTGGAAGAGGCTGATTTTGTTGCGTGGAGCGATGTCGCGCATCCATTGAACGATGCTTGTCTCGCTGAGGAAGGTTCCCTTAAATGCTATCCCGATGACCTCTTTGGTATGTTCTCAATTACTTTTCGAAGTGTTTCTCACTATCACCTCATTCGTGGACAAAATCGACAAGCATTGATTTGACCCATCATCAAGACAAGCTCGTTGCTCTTCGGATTTCCTCATAGACAGCTTTTTATTCTTCTCCCAACTTTCACTACTTCAGCTAACTGCTCCCAAGTACTGCATATTTTATCCAACTCGTGTGCTTAGTCGCCTTGCTGTGTGTTTCTTCCTCACCATTCTCTTACACACTTACGGGAGACGGATCGGGCCATTGCAGATAGCAGCACTTGCATTCACTCCCTCACCTCTGGAGATCGAAAAGATTTTTCGCCCCAAATTCATCTAACAGGGTTATCTGGCATGCAGATCACCAATCTAGCAATCGTTTTCGGTGAAACGATGGTTGGCAGAAGGTTACGATGGATATGTGCAAGCTAAAGCAGTATACGCAGAATAACCGGCTCTGCCGCCTTTCACAACTCCAAAGGTCGAGGAGAGGACGAAAGAAAAAGTTTTGCCCAAACATCGCCCAGGGGGATTATTTGGAGTGCTAATCACGGATATGACATCCATTTTTAAAATTTCGGTCGATTACGGTAGGTTGCGGTAGATATGGGTGACTAAAGCTGTGCGCGATAGTGGGATCGCTTCCTTCTCCAATGTTGCCAGACATATTTTCCAACCTTCGACTTTGACGAAAAGTACTACAAGCAAAGTGGTAATTTAGAAAAAGAACGACAGATTCGTGGTCAGCAGCTTAAATAGTTCCCGACAGGGCCATTCCAGGTGTCACTCATGGCTTATCAACCCGCTCTGAAGTGACACTATTTTTGCCATTTCCGGACCACCCAGTGGCCCATGGCAAAAACGAAGCACAGTTCTGTGATCCTCGTCCGATGCCCTACAAGACCATATAGGTCTGGTTGAGAATCATTGGGGGAAGTTCATGGGCTTCCCTTGTTAGATCTTACTGCCAGAAGAAGCGAGAAACCGGAGTACGATCCCCTCCGGAATGAGCTCCCCGCTGCGATTTTCCATCTCGAAGGCGGAATTTTTTCAAAAGCCGCCGGGCGGTCAGCGTCAGGCGTGTTCGAACGTCGTCCTCAATGAGGCCGTTTGTCATCGTGATTTGTTGTGCTGGCAAAGGTCACCGTCGGTGTATTTCAGACCATCTAAGATCGTCGCAGAGAATGTCGTCTAAACGACCACGAGGCCACTGTACTCCAGACGGACGGGATAGTATGGGATTTGGTGGCTACATTGAGACCAACGCCTCACTCTCGCTTCCCTAAAAATGGCCCCTAAGAAGGCGGTCCTATTTGCACAACACCATACTTCCTACCGTACCCGTTCCGAGTTACGGTACCGGCAAGTTGCTGGCGTCTTTTCGAGTACACCGGGTGTGTTTATATAGCAGTTATGCAAGGGGTCAAGCACTCGAGAAGGGTCACAGCAGAAGTACGCATCGAGAAGAATGGCGCCCGGCTAATTGTATGCCATTATCAGTCAATTGTCGTTTATTGCTGCCTACCGTAACAGGCTGAGCGTTGCGGGAGCCACTGCTGCAGCTGTTATCGACTTCCGGAAAATGTCTAGAAATCTGAAGAAAAAAAGAAATAAGCCGTCGTTCACTTATTCAGCTGAAGTCAGACGATGGAAATTTATTTTTAAACTTTCCTTCAAATATTTTTGTTGTCTTTTTGGTTTACGCAGCTTATATTTAAACCACCTAAATAATAACAATAGCAATGTTTACCAATAGTACGTTCAATTTTTGTCGTACTTTTAATTGAAGAGGTTATCATTTTTAAAAGCAAATGGGGTCTCAAATTATTCCTTTGAGCTCATCGGTAACTTGAATATAAGTCGTTTTTCGCATCGATTTCTTTACCTTTCAATGTGAAATCTAACAAGCAGCTATTTTTCCTTCTTATGGGAACATTTTTTAAAATAATTTTTGGAAGAGAGGTTTTAGCTTTAAAAAAACTGTATAGTTTCTAATTAAGGAAAAGAACTGGTTATTCTACCAGCGGTTTTAGATTATTTAAAGCATCTAAATAATAATAATAACATTTCAATGTTGAATGGGCTTCTTAGATTTTACATTAAAAAGTAAAAAACCGTTGCGGAAAACGACTTATAGTCAAGTCTCAGATGAAATCAAAGAAAAAATTGAAAGCCCGCGTGTTTAAAAAAAAGATAACCCGTTCAACTAAAAGTTCAACAAAAATTGAAGGTAGTTTAGGTAAATGGATTTGTAGAGTTTTATTTAATTTTTAAGCCGAGGTAAAACTTCTTTCTAAGTGGAATTTTTTTAGATCTATCCGTGTTTTTACTTAGACAAACTATTTTAGAAAAAATCAAAATTTCAATTCAATCAATAAAGTGAGGGATAGAGAAACGTTTAAGATAATTTCAACCGTTTTGCTTATTCGATTAAGCGATACCTGAAATGTCTCAGGGAAAACGTCATCAGCTTTGAAAATTTACGCATGTGATGGGGCGCATGGTGGCGCAGCTGCAGGAAGCACGGACTGTGACGTGCGCCTCCAACCAAGGTTGTTGGTTCGGTCCCAGCCCACACCAGTCAAGCCTTCCATCCCTTCGGGGCCAATGAATTGGTATCAAACCTGCGCTGGGAGGATAAAACACAGACCTGCCTATCGGCTAGTCGCTAAAGTCACTAGGTCGCACACACATAAGATTGCCTCCATAATATCCTCTAAGAGTAGCATGCATGGCGCATTCCACAGATGAGATTGATTAACGGCGTCTTTATCGCTATCCTTATTTTTGAAGTATTCGACTTCCATAGAAACATGCCCTATTTTTATTTTTATGTCACTGGAGGCCCGGGGAAGTCACCTCTTTATTGATTAGTGGCTTGAGCACGTATTGATCATTATTGATTTATTTTCAGCTGTCTGCAACATGTGCGCCGTCGTCGTGCTCTTCACCGGATGGCGACAGCGCCTTCGGAGACGCTTCGTCCACCGAATCGGCAAGATGCAGGAATTCAGCGTTCTCGAGCAACGACAGCTGCCGTGACTCGCTGCATACGCCGAGCCCCACTCAGGTACCATACCAATATCGATTAGCTCGCGTGACAAAGACACCGATCGATAGCTCATGACGGTAAAGCTGCGACTTCGCCAATACGCTCATCAAGATCTCGTCGATGATGTCCCTAAAGGTGGATCGGCGCTGCCAGGAGGGGTCGTAAATCACACCCACCGGGTCCGAACTGGATGCGCCGCGTATCCGGGGTACTCATAGGACTTGCACCCGATTGCCAGGTGATACGGGGGCTCGATCGCAGTTCTGTGGGTGGTATTTACGTTGAGGATTTGCTTTCAATGGGGCGCATGAATGCAGGCAATTGCGTCAACGATGGCGCAACACACGAGGTGCACATCTGTTGGGAATTCTGCTGACACTGGGTTATGGCATGACAGATGTTTGATGGTCGTGAGGTACGCAGGTTTCCGGAAGGTTCTAACGCTAGAACTGAAAATAAACTGTAGAATTTCTAGAGCTATTCCAGATGCTAATGGGTACAAAAGTTCTTATCGCATCGCATCGTAGAATACAAGATTAGCGTCCTATTTTCATCCCCAAGCGAGATTCAAACTCGCATCAATTGCCAATCTCCTGATAAGTACCAGATACCGAGACTTGCCAGACTCTTCAAAGTCGCGGTGAAGCTTCTTTTTTAATCAAATTTTCGTTTTCTTTTTATTTTCTTTAAGCATTGGAAATCTCATGAAATAAATAAATATATACCTTTCTCACGTCGAATTGGACACTCTTCTAAGCTAGATTTAGGAATCTGAAGTCAGAGCGAACACTTCTAAATCGAAATCACCTTCAGGCAGGTTAAACTACAGGCTCACTAAGGTGGCTAGAATATTTTTTGTTCAAGAAAAATTTGGTAGAACTTTCTTTGAAATTTTCTAGTTCGCCTGTCGCAGCAATAAGTGCAACAGTTTTATAAAACGTTTATTTTTTGGAGAAAAAAATGATCAAATAAAATTTATTTAGAGCAAAAAAGCAAGCATTTAGAGCACTAAGAGACCGGGCCGCGCCGTGCACTCAAAAAAAACTGCCGTAACTTTTACTTGATTGATAGTGTAATTGCTACTTACATCAACCATCAAAGCGAAGATATGTTGTGTTCTTTACAGTTGTTTTTGTAGTATCATTAACAGATGTCAAACTCCATGCAAATAGAAATTCTGCTATCCATCGATTAAAAATCGCGACGTCTTGTGCGAGGGAATGGCGCAACATTTTCTGAAGCCAAAAAAATGAAAAGCTTTCCTGCTTTTTAAAACAAGTTTTAAACCACTGTTTTTGTTTAAGAAAAATAAAAAATTCATAAAATTTTAAAAAATGTGATCACTTATTGGGTATGTGCATGAAAACTTCTAAGAAAGTTATGCTAAAATTTTCCTTTAACAAAAGATTGTTGTAACCGTTTCGGAGAATTTCTATTTTAATGTAGAAGAGGCTCATTTTGATTTGGAAGAGTTTGGCTTGGTTTAAATTAGAAGAGTGTCCAATTTGGTTTGAAAAATGTCCAATTTAAATTTTGTATTTTTGCCTACTTTTGTTTGTTTAAGGCGCACAACCTGTGCAATAAATGAAATGAAATGAAATTTGATTCGAAAAGTGCCCAATTCGACGTGAGAATGGTATATATATATATATATATATATATATATATATATACAAGTCTTTGTATTGTATGCATTATTGCACTCAAATTGCCTCTATGAAATCTCGCAGAAGTAGAATGCGTGGCGCGTCCCTATTGAGCTAATTAACGCCGCCCTTTGTATTTTATTCTTAGTCGTGGTTGCAGAATAGGGCTAATAGTAGAACTTGTCACTATCTGAAGAAGGCCTATTTTTTGGAACAATTAAAAATTGTTGTGAAAAATAAATAAAAATTAAATTGAACAAAGTATTAGATGAATAGATAACGGCAATAACCCGTTATCTATTTATCTAATGTGATGAACGAGAAGTGTTGAGCTAGCCGAGATAGAATTAGCCGTTGCTTAAAAACCTTTTGACGTCCATCTCTGAGCAGATGCCGTTAGAATTCGTGCCTTCTAAAGAATAGCAAGAGCTAGAAAGCTCAAGTTTTAGGAGCCGAGGTGATGGCCTTCAATATGCAACGGTCTTCCATTTACCAGTAGCTACTAGATCTCTTAGAACCACATTTCCAGCAGTTTTCAACATCTTCCCTTTCCGTTACGTTGTCGTCTAGAAGCAACAGAAGCAGAAGCCTTCACCAGTGGCAGACCCGCTGCACTCCCAGTGGTCCGGACCGGGTGTCAGCCGAACGACTTCTGCTTCATAGTGAACTGACGCAGAGTGTGTAATCGGCATCAATCATCTTGTGGTCGTGTTTTGGTTGCGGACGGCCGGTCGGCCGGTGCGTCCGCCACTACATTGGCCGCTGGGGTCATCTACAGTTTAAAGAGACACGGCGCGGTTATTAGAGATGATGGACGGCCAACTCGTACGAGGCGCCGCCACCGGGTTTCGCGGGAGGAAAACGTACAAGGCCAGTGATTCTTCGGCTACTAGCTGTAGTACTTTGCCCGGAACGTTGTTCCTCCTGAGGTTCTTATCTAATCGTCGTCCACTCTTGATTCCAGACGTGCTTCGGTAGTTGATTCCTTGGGGATAAGGCTCTTCTGGCTTGTAGTAGCTCTAGAGGTAACGTACTTCTGCTGACTTTCTCCAGCCAAGTTCATCCCAATCTGCTGGTCCTTTGGCACATAGCCAATGGTTCAAAGCCGCCGAGGCACCTTACGTCAGCATCCGAATGGCGCTCAGATGTTGACGCTGTCGTTCAGACGGCCACCAGGTGCCACAGCGGGATGCCTTAGAAGTCGAGCTGAGTCAGCGATGCCGACTCAAGTCGTAGCCACGTTAGTAGCCCAGGTGATTAACTAGATCGGTCGTCGCAAAGATTCGGAAGTGCGACATCTTCGGATCTTCCGTAGAGACTAGCCAGAGGTACGTGGCTAATTAGGTGTCGGCTAGCTCATACGTATCACTGGCTTTGAAAGTCTTGTTATTTCCTTGCAAATCCTTGCTGAAACAGTAGGAGTGAGGCTAGTTTTGAAGATTTCGGTTTGGCGTCTTAATGCGAAGATTTTCCAGCCGCGAGCAGACCTTAAACGTCCGGATTTTGAAGAGGAAGAAAACATTTCTCGCTCTTGCATCAACGGGGTAGGGACCGAAACGAAACCCTTGTCTCCTGCCTACCTTCAAGCTATGCTCAAGGTCGTCTCGAAATGCCGACTTTGAAGTTCGTCTCGAAATATTCTGCCCACTGTGAACCTTTTCGAGGCTTTGAAGCTGATATTAAGATCATCGCCATGCTCCGAAAGAGCTATCCTAAACGCGTCCAGCCCCTTTTTTAAATAGGAACTTAAGTTCTGAACTTTTACACAAAACGAAAGGGACTCAATTCAGTTCAATTCTCCTAAACCTCTACCTACGAATGAGTGGCAGGCCTGCTGGTTCTGTGTGAAACACCTCTGAGTCACAATAAATGGAACCGGAAGTCGTCGACTACTCAGGCATCCGCTGAAAGTGTGCCATAAATCGCACTTAATGCCAACCTAATAGGTTTTAGTTAGGGAATGCTATTAGTCGAACGAGGTGAAGTCGACAGGAACCACTTGGATGCAGTGGTTCTCAAAGAACTTCTAGAGAATTTGGTTCATGACATGGGACTCAGGTTCCGTAGATAAGCTTTTGAATTCAAGCTCCGACATGGGCTTCGTAATAGCCTTTGCGGCTTACCGACCACGTTATCTGTAGCACATGCTCGTGTCGGGTCAAAGTGGCTTCCGCTGCCTTCACAGACTTTCTGTCGCGAACCAGTCACCACCATAAAGGATATGAATAAAGGACGGTGTTACTCCTTCAATCCTTTTTGGGATGCGCCGCGCATTCTACTTCTGCGGAATGTCGTGGAGGCGATTTGAATCCCTATCTGGTCGTTACAATGTCTTGTGGTGGCCAACCAATGAACGAGTCAGCGCTTTGTCCTTCTCAGACTAGCCTGGTACCAATTTACCGACCATGGAAGACTTGGTTGGCCTGTGTGGAAATCCGAACCAGCAACCTGGTACCGGGTGCACGCGACAGCAGCACCTCCTCCGACTGCACTACACCCGCCCGTCATTGCCATACCTTCTATTATAGAAACTCTTGGAACAGTTACTTAAGTCGTACTGATATTCGGACGCGTGGTAGCGCTTGCAAAGAAGGCGCCCGTTGTTACGTGCAGACAAGTCGAGGTTTTTGGTTCGGCTCCCGCCCATTCTAACGGTTTCTACCAAACTGGTCCAGAAAGAATAAAACGCTGACCTTTCATCGCCTGTCTACCGCAAGTCCTGTATATATCAAACAAATGGTGAGAGATAAGAAAATGTGCTAATCGATCTCTTTTGGGATGCGCCACGCATTCTACTTCTATGCGATGTGGTAGAAGGAATTTAAATAGGCATTTGGCCCTCACAACGTTTCACGAATGCCAGCTAATGGACATTTCACAGTTTCACCGTTCTCGGGCAAGTTTGGTACCAATTTGACTTCCATACTGGGATAGCACTTGGTGGACCTGAGCGAGATACCGAGCTAGTTCTATCCTAGTCGGAGGGTGTCATCTTTAAAAAGCTAAACAAATGTGTAATCTTCCGGCTAGGAAGTTGCAAAGAACGGTCCTCACGTATGCCAGTTCTTGATATTGCCTTTGTAAACTAGCCTGCTTTCAGTTTTGCTGTTGTTGTCAAAGAGTGGAGTGCCTCCCCCCTCTCAATTGGGATACAACCAAACTAATCTTAAGAAGCTGGAATCGGTTCACGCGACAGCCGATGTCTTCTCCAAGTGCGCTACCATGCTCTTGTAGGCTAAATACGCATTCAAGTTGCCTCCACGAGATCTCGTAGAGATTGAATTTATAGCACACTCCATAATGGGATTAACTAGGTCCTCCTTTATCGTTCTCATCGATATTCAATGCCGTGGTTTGCCATTTGAGGTATTGGAATCACATCAGGAGCCGGATTCATCAACAATAAACCCGAGCTTATGCGGAGAATAAGGTGTAGAGATACCCGCGATGAGGCATGCATCCCTGTCCCTTATCTCTACCCTTTATATCCCGCATACCCGAGCGTGTAATCTATTTTGAATCCGGTCCCAGGAGTAGCTACATAGCTCTCCCGAAGCTGTAGAACAGCGATTGTAAAGTGCACTTGGTTTGGTTGAGGTTTCGACGTTGATTTGTTGATTACCTTCTCGCCTTCTTCGCAACCTAAAAGGGCAGGAGAACTTGAAGAAATTTCCATACTAGGATTTAATACAAATGTCGCTTAAAAGTTAGATTTAGAAGTTAGACGTTTAACTGAATTTGCTCAAGATTGTTGTGTTCGTTACTAGGCTGGTTTGTGAGCGCACTTAAGGTGCAGTTATAAATAAATAAATAAATAAATTTAGAGTTTCAAGCTTCTTCCGCCAATTAACCAAATTTCACTTTCATTTTTCCTGGTTATTAACATCAGGGGCGCCTGTAGCGCAGTTGGAGGAGGTGCCGGCGGTCACGTGCATCCGACACCGGGTTCCTGGTTCGGATTTCCCGCCCAAGCCAACTAAGCCTTACGTCCCTCCGGGGTTTTTGAATTGGTACCAGACTTGTCTGGGAGGGATAAAGCGCTGAGTTGTTCATCAGCTGGCCACCGCAAGTCATTGTATAGCCAAATACGCATTTAAATCGCCTCCACGACATTCCGTGAAGGTAGAATGCGTGGCGCATCCAAGAGGGATTGAGTAACGCCGTCCTTTATCCTTTTATCATCGAATGCGTTAATATTTTGTCTCAATTAAGGCAGAGAGGTCAAAGAAATATCTACGATACAGGGCCCGGATTCATCAAGCAATGGGTATAGGTAGAGATACCGTAAGGGAATCATACCCACTACCAGCAATGGGTACGAATCGTATTTATGAAAGGAATCAAGGGTAAGGTACAACTAGGCCTTTCGCGAATACAGATGATCTCACTGGAGCGCCATTTTATCAATGGGGCGCGAATGGGTCGCGGGTCTACGGATGTACCCACAACGATCGGCGGGTTTTCTCTACCCACTGATATACCCACGATTTGGCGGGTGAGGTTTATCATGAATCATCGGTATGTCCACATCGTGGGTATGTCTACCCCTATACCCAGCATACCCATGGGTATGCGCGTTGATGAATCCGAGCCCTGGACCAACCGTGTTAGCCGACCTACCGTACTTAGCAAGATCTTCTTCACTCACTTTTAAATCATTCTGAAGTATGAATAATTGTCAGTAACGCCAGCCGCTCTTGAGATATCTCTAAGAACGCGTGGGCTTTAAAAAGGCAACCCTTTTTAAAGTCTGTCCCAGTATTTCTACGTAATTTTTAACGAAGAGTGTTTTAATTTTTTAATTATCAATTAACCTAAGAATTTTTCAATGAACGTGTCCGACACTCACTCCATCCCCTTTTCTTGTTCCATACATTCAAAAAGCAAGTCGTTCGAAGCTGTTTGCCCAGTTCTTTGTCACAGCAGCACCAAATCGGTCGCTGAGACTCTCTAATGGACAATGAAACCCGCTGTGTGACCGGCCGTGTTACTCGTAACTCAAACAGTGTCGGCCGGCTTTGAGCGGCTACCTCGCATTGTTTGGCGCCGATGACTTTAACGACCAATTTCGTCGATGAGGCGAGTTCCCACCCACGCTGTGTGGAGACGAGTTCCCACACACCGACGGGGGAGGGGAATCCGGTTAGAACCTCGACGCCGGATTAGCGTTAAGGCGAGGTGAAAACAGTGCTTTTCATGGCTTTCGATGGGTTACGGTAGGGTCGATATCGTACTAGCAGTGTCCATGCTGCAGAGGCCCATCGGTTTGTTTCTGCCTATGCTTGTTCTAAAATCATAAACCCATCTGTTGATGTACATCAGAGGAAAATGGAAGTGGAATTCTGTCGGAAGTTCTTTTCATAAAGTGGTTCGAATCTCTCGGCTTCATCAGGAATTTCTCCTCTCAAGGTGGGTAACACCGACCACTGCGGATCCGGTTAGAACCTCGACGCCGGATTAGCGTTATGGCGAGGTGAAAACAGTGCTTTCCGTTCCACACGGTTTGACGACATAAGCTGCTGAAACCCAACTACCCTACCCACTTGTGGGTTAGATTACCCTGCGCTACCCAGTGAAGCTACGAAAGCCTCCCCAAAAAACGGCTTCGCCGGGCAGGTTTCCCTGAATTGGCGGCGTCCTTGCCAGCAGGTGTTCTTATGACTTCGCTCAGGCGGCTCCCTTTCGCTCAGCCGAAGAAAACCCGCTCCTTCTGAGCTCGACCTCAGTCGTCGGACCTATCAATTATCGATTTTACGCCTCACTAGTTCTGGTGATTGTTATCGGAAGGCGAAAGCAGCGCCGACGCGTCTTCCTGTCCGCGGCCATGCATACGAAGGTGATCTCCGACGCCCGATTGGCTCGCGGAAATCCCATTGGCATGGAGCCAAGTAGATTGTCCTTGGTATTACGGTATGGCGCACTACCCTCTGGGGAGCATGGCTTGACCTTGATTGGCTGGAGCTGGTGGAGGTCTCGAAAGAATTCTGGGATCTAATACACAACCTGCCGCTATGCGAATGACCGATGTGGTCAGAAGTCTCTTGGAATTAGGGCTGTCGTAGTTGAATGTAGAACATCTTCTTGCTCCAATAGAAATGATTGATTTCAACGATCTGTTGCAAGGCAATGCTTAAGAAACTTCGTCTCATACGTAAGCTAGGGGCTGGACTTCTAAAAAAGCAAATCTGTCCTAGTTAGTAGGGGCAATCTCAATGTGGTATTCAAGTCCGTCCGCTCATGCTACAGCACTCTGTGCACAAAAATTATCCGAAAACCACCATATTATGCAGCAGCACCTGGAGAACAAATTCAGGGTGGTACAGCATCATATGCCCCCTCCCGATTGGGATACATCCGCAAATTTCGCGCGTTTCACGCTGGATAAAAACTTCAGGTTTGAATGTTTTTGGAGAAGGTTACCAAACGCATTCAGGCTAAAAAAACATTTTGCTGAACCGCTATGAAAGCCATATATGGGTTAGAGCCTCGTTTCCTTATTCAAAAATTTCGAATTTGCTGGTTCATAAAGGTCAACGTGTGGCTTTAATATATAGTTTGGTGGGTCAGTGGGCTGCTGGTGGATAAGCCAGCGTATTTGCTTTTGGAGCCAGGTGTCGTACTAATCCAATGACCCTAAAGGGATTCGATGGTTGGTTAGCATTTTAAAAATTCGATCTTTGAATCAATTAGGGGTTTGCAAGAAAGCGCTGGCGCTTCATCCGACTGCGCCACTCACACACCACTTGGATTTCTGGATAAGGCTGAAATTTGAAGTGTGTGACCTTTTTGGAGTGAAAACGGGGCATAATTTTTGCGCCGTAAAGCGAATTATATCTCTGTTAGTCAGGCCGTAACAAGCGGTTGTGATACCCAGAGGCGGCCAGTGTCTTGATTAGCTGACGCATTCCCGCCTTCCGCGTAGGCCACGTCGACGACTAGTACCGTTGCCTTCTTCGGGGTGTCAACGGACGTGCGACTTCCTTCGCTCAGCTTCTTAGTCTTCGCAGCCGGAATTCCATACTCCTTGAATGGATGAGAGTTGAACGGAAAATGCAACCATATGGAGTGGCTCATTGACGGAAAGGAAAGTCCTACAGTACATAATTTGCCCCTTCAAGACCGATAACAAGGACTGATACCTCAGGGCTGATACGACTGATACCGGACCTTTCGTGCAACACCGTGCGCAATATGATTTTTGATAGAGCTCACAAGAGTGGTAGGCCTATGGATCAAAATTCTTCTGATTTTCCTGAACATTTTTAAAGATGTGGATAGAGATCTCCACTGATAGTGCCTTAAAATAATGTGTGCGCGTCGACTGTTTGATCACGCCGATACGCAGTCGGTCGCAGTGAACTCCATCCACTAATGAGGGCATGCTTCTACTTCGAAATTCACTAGTTGTGGAAGTTCACTTACCCCTTAAGAATTGCAGGGACTTTCGAAACAACATAAAAGAAGAGTTAAGGTCGAAGTTAGTCAATCCTTTTTCGAGATGCGCCACGCATTTTGCTTCTACCGGATATCGGGAAGGCAATTTGAATGCGTATTTGGCTTATGCAGTGACTGGCGGTAGCCAGCCGATGAAGAAGTCAGAGTTTTATCCTTTCCGAACAAGGTCACCGACCACGGACGGATGGAAGACCTAATTGGCTTGGGTGGGAAATTCAAACTAAGAACCTGGTATCAGGTGCACGAGACTGTCGGCGCCTTCTCCGACTGAGCAACCATTCGCTTTTTCGAAAATATTCCTTGGAAATTAGGTACTCCTGGTAAGCATCCCAACTAGGAAGCATATGATCTCTACGAAACCACTTTGCTCATCACAGTAATCTATACAGTATGACAGTTTTCGGCGACTGTATAAGCCAATTAGCTATGCTCTGCCAGATACTGTAGCGTAATTCACCGCCCACGCTGGGGCTGGCCTTCTGGTCGGTTTGACTTTTAATTTCGCTATCCAGGTGTGCGCACGGGGCTTTGAATATGGAAGGCGATTAATTATGGCCGAGGCAAAAGGAGGTTCAACGGCGAAGCGCCGCCGCTTGCCTTCTGGCGTCCAGACGACACGAAGAACGGCTCCGTTGCGTGACGAGGCGCTGGACGGCGACGGCGACTAATTGCCGCTAATTGGGCGCATTGTGATGGGACGATCATTATGGCAGGGGAGTTTAATGGCGACGCGTCTGACACATTTACGGTGCGACGCGCAACACCACCGTCAAGTGCGAAACGGTCGCCGGCTGAAAGGAAGCACTCAGGCGCGGCGCCGAAGGGCCAGTGCATTTCGATGCCCGGAAGGTCACAGGCTCTGGAAGGGTCGACACAGGGAGCCATACCTTAAGCTCTGTTTACCTACATGCTATCACAGACGATTAATACAGAGTTCAACCGCTTGGAAAACGCCATGCACTTGGCATCTGTAGACTAGACGGAACGGGGAAGTCTACATGCCTTCTTTCTGGTCCTGATTCCATAATACGTGGCTTATTCGTCTAGCCGTAATTTTGTGAATGAACTGCATTAGAGTTCGGAATGAATTTCGGTTGTTAACTGCGCCACGCACCTGACAGAAGCAATGTATGGGCCAGACACTAACAGTTACTTGTGATACTGAGCAAGAGAATCAGAAGCTGGTTCCATGTTTCTGCGTGAATTCGAACGCATGGCGCATCCCAAGCGAGTGGCCCAACAACAGAAACGTTGCCGTTTCTCTATTGACTGAAGGCTTACTTCGATTCCGATGAGCCAAGTAGACTGATAGTTAAACCCGTACTGTTGCTGCTCATGTTTTCTGTGGAATGCGCCACGCATTCACCTTCGGGAAAACAGGGAGAAACACCGCTGCACTTTCCATCTAGCACACCCTCATTGATTAGGTTACCTCCCCAGAGTAGCTGCTAAGCAGCTACGGCAGTGGTTACACTGCAGCTCACTTGGTTCAGAGTGACTGCTTTTCTTTTTTTTTGGGTGAAAGTCAAATAAATGCATGGCGCAATCCCAGCAAAAAGCGATTGACTTCTAGATTTCCTCCGCTATTTAGAAAAGGTGCGCTATGTATGTGAATGCAAGCATAGAGCTACAGTAAATTCTGGAGCTGTGATTAGGTGGTGGGATGTAGATAAAGCTTTAGCCGCAGGTGGGAATTGAACCCGCATCTTTTCAGGTTCTCGAGAAGGATGCTCAAATTACACTTCAGTGACCTATCCATTGGGCTAATAGAAAACGATGAATTGACCAATGCTGCGAAATTTAACTAAAAGTACGGCTTCCGCGTTTTCGTTAGAACGCGCCATGCCCTCATCGGTGGTTGATAATCACATATATGTTTGAAAGGTTTCGGAATTTGAAGTAGTCTGCGGTTGCTAGTGTATCTTCCAACATCAGCCTCGCTATAACCTTTGATACCGATAAGATTGTTTATCTGAAGACCTTGATTGCTTTAAAGGGCTTCATCGGGGGCATGGACGAGGCCTCTTTTTCCCGAGAAGGTGCTTCACGCCTCTTCTCACCGTGGTAGAAACTTCTGAAGATGGTGGATGATCAGAAAACTGGTTCTGCTCTAAGAAACTTTTCCTGCTCTGCTGAAGGTTGTCGCTGCTCCTACCTGGCTATCTACTGCTCCGCCACTCCATCCAATAGAAGAACAGCTCCCTCCGACTGGGTGAGGCCCCCCGCACGGGAAAAATTGCCCCTAATCCGCTTGAACCTCGCCTCCCAGCCGGGACAGCGCTACTTATCCGGGACAATACGTGGTGCTGAATCCGTGAGAGTGCTCTGACGCATTCGAAGCGACAAGCCGACGCGCGGTTTTGATGGGTCGTCGTCGGCGACGGCCGTCGGCGTATGAATCAGTCGCACGTACGTTACTCAAAAGCTGTCATACTGAGTTATCGATCGGTGTCAGCACCAGCACCGGGCCCTCTGTGCTTCTGAATCCGTCCTTTGACAGCGTCAGACCGTAAGCCGATTCACTTTTTCAGATCTCGCCGAGATCCACCGAACCGAACGCCGAGGAGCTGAAAGCCGCCAAGATCAAGCAGGCGCTCGAGAAGATGCGCGAGGCCAAGGTGAGCTCGCGATTTTCTTCGTTGGATTTTTTGTGCAGTCCAACAGGGTGTGACAAACCTTGCTCGACGTAAAGTAGTGGGAGAATTTTAAGTTTTCGGATGTCGGAAGAAGTTATGTGCAGATCCGTACAGATCTACCCTTCCAAAGTGGATTTGCACCATTTTCTCTTGCTTCCCCTCAGCCGAATTATAGCAGATAAAATTATTCACTTTAGCAGTGAAATAACACAAATCAATAGCAACGCAACATTCAAAAAAAACATTTTGTGATTATAACACCTGGGTAAAAAGGTACAGGTACCTAGTACTTGTCGTTAATGCGGCCTACAATGGGAGAGTCGCATCAGACCTATCGCGTCGCATTGAACAGTGATGCCACACAGAACGGTGTCACGGTCAATCCTTGGTCGGCTGGCACGTGATTAGTCGCTTCTCTGATTGGTTGTGATCTACTGGCGTATTACCGCCTCTTCATGTAGGTTACATTAACGACTGGTGCCCAAATATTAACACCCGAAGTTAAAATACCTTGTGAATTGACCTTTTATTTTCCTCAATTTTTTTTGGAACATGGGTTCTATAGTCAAGCGTGCGCCCGCAACTCACTCGTATTTTCATCCACTAACACCTATGTAGATGTCTACGAGACCCTAAGAAACCTGATGATGAGGCGTGGATGCGCCATGCATCCAAGGATTTTTGTCTTCATAAAGAACAAGGACTAGAGCTCCATTATTATTTGTGCCCTTTGCTGGACCTTCAGAAGAGAGTTTGTCTTAGCCATTGTTTATACTTCTGCCACGAAGCGTCACACAGGCCCACTAGTATCGATTAGGCTGCGCGAAAAATCGATATCGACGGATGATTGTTTTCTGAGCGAAGTGTAAACAAAAGAAATGTTAGACTGCAACTGAATACGATGCTATAAATCCCATAGTTTTTTTGTTCATCCCTGAACATATACTAAAATCAGAACAAGTCCGCTCGCGAAGCGGTTGCGTCGCGTTTTTCTTCCGTCACAACTTAAGTTTAGAGGAACGATTTTCTATGGCTACCACGCAAAACGGGCCCATTCTGATCTATTCATTTTGAATATGATTGTGATAATAGTGAAGTAAAGATACTAGTCGCTAATGCGGCCTACATGAGGAGGAGGACGAACTAAACCAATTAGGCCGCATCGAACTGGCGTGCCACCAAAAATCGTGCGTACGCAGCCGGTGTCCTCATTGGCCGACGCATATTCGATGACAGCGCACTGATTGGCTGGTGCGTTCCCCTAAAGATGTAGGCCACATTAACGACTACTGCCAGATAGGAAGCAGGGTGGTCTGTCCCGACTTTAAGTGCAACCTTTCACGTTTGTCGGAAATTACATGGCTGCTACAAAACTCTGTGACTTGCGTGACTCCTCTCACGCGAATGATCATCTGTTTGTACTTTCTCAAATGCAGCACACGCTTTCAGATGTTTCAGTACTTTCGTGGAAAATTTTTAGTATTTTTCGAGGTTTCTTGTGGTTTTGCCTCATATTAACCTCCTAAAAGCCAACTTTTCGTGAGAAAAAGTATCGCTTGGCTTAGTATAATTCTCGTTTTGCTGAAAATTAAATCACTGTAACAATTTAACACCTTCCTATTTTGCTGAAGCACCCTGAATATGTGCTGTTTTCGTGACGCTCTCGCGGCGTCTGAAGTTTTGCGTGGTATTGCGAGTAACCGTTTGAATCCCAGAGATTTTTTTTTTAGTTTTTTCTCGCTTTCTTGGTATTCTGTAAGTGGGTTTCCGTGACGGTCCTACAGCTTTAGTCTTTTGTGGTCGTCATGCTTTTCACATCAAACGCTGGCGTGTTGTGCAGCAAATTCACAGCAGTATTCGACAGATGTGTGCAATGTTGCGTGAGGGGTCGCACCGCGTTTTGTAGCTCTGCGCAACATTGCACGAATTCAGATTTGTCCCACCTTACTAGGAAACCGCATTGTGCTTTGTAATGTACTATTTTCTGGTTTTTGCTGTGGATTGTTTATTGTTGTTCATACCGCCAATGTTTGTCCTGCTGCCATATTTTTTCCATTTAATACTCAGCCTAACGGCTGATATTATGAGATTATTCGCGTAAGCGGATTACCTGCGCCCTCTGCGCAGGTGCCGCATATTTTTAATAACAGTTCATCGCCATGGTAGCCCACCATTGGCGTCTTCAAGAAGACAGGGTGTTAAGAGACTCTAGGAGTGTTGTGCAACATGTCGTGGAATTCGATGTGCCATGGAATTTTAACTTTTCTGGTCGAAATGACATCGCATGAGAAAATGCCCTCATGCAGCTTTTAATTTCCGTACAATTCGGCTAATTTAGTAAGTATTAAGATATGTATGTCACAGGTTGCACGAAGCGCTGGCCATGTGCTGGTGTAGTTTTGCGTCAGGTTAGGTTTGCATAAGTACGCGTTTTTGCGTACTTTTTACTTACTGCCGTTGTGCACGTAGTGCATGGTATTCGGTATAGTAGTTAGCTACTGAAACTATTGTCCACTTTTAAATTTGCCTGAAATTCCTCCAAATGCTGCTCAGTTAGCTTAGTCGATTCTCTTTCTTTAAAAATTTGACGTTTCATACGAGGTCTCCTAAAAGCAGGAGCGCCCGGGGAATCGGTGGACTGGGGCGCGCGATCCTCATTGGGGCGCGAGTGTTGGACAGACTGGCGCTGGCCATTGCTTCCCATAGTTTCCACAGTAAAACGCTATTCTTGCGCTAGAACACCAACTCTGCTTCCGTGAAACACCTTGGTATCCAGAAACAACTATCAGCACATCTACAAGGCACTGATTGAGCAGATGTGCAGTGATGAACGACCTGACGCAGACACGGACATGCACAGATTTCGGGTTGGAGAGAACCGACGAAACCGTGAAACACATTGTCACACCTCTGAGCAGTACACTCTGAGAAGGATGAGAACTTCGTTTGTCTGACTGGGCTACTTCACTCTTTTTCTTGTCCACAGGTGAAGAAGATTCTTTCCACGGAGCAGGCCTTTCTTCAAAAATGCTTCATATGGGGAAAGCGGGCTCTAATGAATGGGTAAGCATTTCAAACTGCGGCACGTGCAAAACGTGGGCACATATTTCGCGTTGTTCGGACACCTTAGGAGAATGTTTTACATGTCAAAAAGGGTATTGACGATTTGAGGTGATTGATGATGGGTGATTCCACATGCACTCTGCTATACTCCGGTCCTTTTGTGAAAATAAACTGTGGCGTCTCGTTGACAGTACGTGTACATAAATAACAATTCGCTCACTGTATTCGTTATTGTTGTACAGTGACCTGTTAATTCTTTGTTGCTATTTAAAAACCGGCACACTTTATTTAGTCCCGTGGAAGTGCCATCTAATTGTGCCTTGCTTGAATCCATTACACGCTTCTCGCTTCTCGTGAAGCAGCACGGAAAGTTCGTCTTATTAGTTGTAAATGGTAAAGTCGATGTGTTAGAATTAATAATATCTACACCATTTTCACGTCGAATTGGACACTTTTCAAATCAAATTGGACACTCTTTTATGCTAGCCTAAAACTTTTGAAATCAAAGCGAGCTCTTTCAAGTTGAAATGAACTTCTTCTACATTGAACTAAGGAAGGCTAGAATATTTTTTGTTGGAGGAAAATTTTAGTATGATTTCTTTGAACTTTTAATCCACTTACCCAGTAAGGTAACACTTTGTTTAAAATTTTGTAAAATTCTCATTTTTTGTGGAAAAAAATAGAGGATTATAGCTCGCCTTAAAGAATAGGAAGAATAGAATTTGGCCTTCTGTGCCAAAAAAGAGATTGCGCAATGCCCTCGCCCAAGACGTCGTGATTTTTATTCGATTGATAGCAAAATTTCGGTTTGCATGGGGTTTCACACTTACAAACGATGCAACATAAGCAATTGTAAAAACGAATATATTCCCACTTTGCGGCTTCATGTAAGCAGCATTTACCCCATCAATCAAATAAACATCGCTACGGGCTTTTCGAGCGCATTGTGCGACCAAACTTTAATGCACTAAATGAATGCTACATTGTTGCGCTTCAGAACAAAATTTAAATTTTTCTCAAAAATTAAAATCCGAAATCTGTGCATGTCGGTGTCTGCATCAGGTCGTTCATCACTGCACATCTGCTCAATCAGTGCCTTGTAGATGTGCTGATAGTTGTTTCTGGATACCAAGGTGTTTCACGGAAGCAGAGTTGGTGTTCCAGGGCAAGAATAGCGTTTTACTGTGGAAACTATGGGAAGTAATGGCCAGCGTCAGTCTGTCCAACACTCGCGCGCCCCAGTCCACCGATTCCCCGGGCGCTCCTGCTTTTAGGAGACCTCCGTTTCATACAGTAAATGTCTTCAAATACTGTTAATGATTACCCTGTCTCAATATTGTTTTATAGGTGACCCGAATTTTCGTGAAGTTCTTTGTCGAGGATGGAGCGCCGCTTCAGATGCTGGTCGACGAGCGATGGACGGTTGCTGATGTAATTTTTACATTTTTTTCTAATTTTTCTCTTGTTTTTAGTGGTAGATATACATGTAACCTACAAAATTCACAGTCTATGAAAGTTCTTCTTGTTTAGACAATGCAGCAACTGGCCGATAAGCACCACATCTTCTTATGCGAGGATCACTGCATAGTCGAGGAATTCCCGGACCTTTACATTCGTGAGTTTTTCGCCTTTTCAGTAATCAGTATTGCCTTAGTGGAGGCTGTACTTAGCCGATTCTTTCGAATTTAGGCCGAATCTACGAGGATCATGAGAACTTGGTGGAGAACATCCAGATGTGGGTGCAGGACTCACCGAACAAGCTGCATTTCATTCGTCGTTCCGACAAGTACCCCTTCATTGGTACGTTAGAATGGCTGTCTTTGGCACTTTCCAGCAAGTTTAATCGAAGTTCATCCTACATTAACTCCTTTTTCTGGCAAAGGAGGGCGCTGATCCATTCTTGTCCAGGTTGAACCACGCGTTCTTCCTTTTAGGGATATAGTGGAGACTATTTGAATGCGAATTTGTCCAATACAATGACTTTCGCGGTGAACACCCGACGAAAACTCCTTCCTAAACAACTCCTGTACCAATTCATCGATTTCGAAAGTATGAGAGGCTTGGTTAGCTTTCGAGGACTTGAACCAAGAACCTTGAATCGGTCTGCATGCGACAGCTGGCGCCTCCTCCGACTGCGCCATCACATGCCCAAGGATAAAGCGCTGAGTTCACCATCGACTGGCAACCGTAAGTCACCGTATAGTTCAAAATTGCATTCAAATTGCCTCCACGATAGGTAGAATGCGTGGCGCATCCCAGACCGGAATTGGTTAACGCTTTGCTTTATTGTTTTTATTCGTTTTTCATTTCCTTTCATCTTTTAAGTACATTTCGGTAAAACTAAATGCTCTTGCAAAGTAGTGATTCTTGTTCCTGTCCTCCATGCTCTGATGTTTAGATCGACCAGAGCTGTATCTGGTAACTGAGAAAACGGCCGATTTGGAAGTGCCGGCTGGTGACAACTGGACCAGGGAGGTGAAGACGCAGTTTGTACAGGTACTGGTGATTGATAGTTGAGGAATTTTATTTATTTATTTAAAGACGCGAGTTACTGTCACACACGTGAATCGTCCAATAAGAAAGAGTGAAATAGTGTCATGGAACATTAAATACAGGTCTATTACGGAGACGATGTATGATGTTCAAGATACTTTCGGGTAAGCTGTCAATAAGGCCAGGAGACTTTTTTGGCGTTCCTCCGACTAACACTGAGAGGAAAACTCGGACTGTGAGTCCCCATGGCAAGCTCACGGATTAGGACAAACTTCTTTATATACAGAAGCATTAAGGAGCTCAACTCATAGCTAAACCATTAGAAAAATCCATTGTCGCCGAGCAATAAGTTTAGCTCCTTAATGCTCCTGTATAGGAAAATTTGCCCTTACCCGAGAACTAGCCGTGGGGACTCGCAGCCCGAGCTTTCCTCTCACTGTTCTATTCAGCGGAACGCCCAAAAATTCTATTGGCCTAACTCATAGCATACCAGAAAGTATCCTAATCATATATTATTATTCATTATTAAGAGATAAATTCTAAGTAATTCTATTCTATTTTAACATTACTTTATCGCTCAACACCGCTATATTTAAAATATTGGGCTGCTCGCGAGCTGCGCTAACTCTAATTCCAGCAAGCAACGCTTTAGTCGAGCTATAGCATGGTCAGTTTCAAAGCTTTATTTTCCCAGCTTTGCTTCTGTTGTAGTCAATGGTTAAAATAAATAAGTAACATAACATCTCATTATTCAGTGCGTTGTAACCGAAACCCCAATTCTCCTATTACTATTGAAGTCATTTTGTGTTTGTTATTCGTCTATTTCCGTGTTTGCTTAAGGAAATAACGTTACCAACTCAGAAAATTTTTAGGGACCCACACTATAGACTTGCACCCCTGCACATTCTCCGCCATGGAGCGCGCTTTCCGCAGTCGGGAGTATTGCGATTATTATTGGGATCTTCTTACGCCAGTTCCAACCAAGGGGTTTGCTCTGAGTTGGTGAATGCATTTAGTTATCAGCTGCTAACAATAATACCTTTGGCAGGGAAAAGATATGCACATAAAGCCTTCCAGTGCTGGGCCAGTTGAATTTTGGCTATTTTCTCGAAGTCGACTCTGACAGTTCTTACGAAAAATTCCGGCAGTTACGCGACTCTTTGATTAACTCGGCATCATGTGAAATGAGAAAACATTTTCTCCGTTCTATGAGGCTTACCTTTGATCAATTTGTGTGCATTTTTCCAAGAGAAAAAAGTAAGAATGGCGCGCAAACGATACAATGAAAAACAGTGGCTCGCCTTTAGCCGTTGCTGTACATTAGTAAAGGCCCAGTTGCCTATTATTGTTCTCAAAACCCAGTAAGCGAGATCTATTCCAGGAATTCTTCTCTCGTGAAACTGTCTCACCTCCTGAATTGGAGGGATTTCTCTATCTGAAGTCAGACGGCAGAAAAAGTTGGAAGAAGCACTTTTTCGTGCTGCGGCCGAGTGGACTCTACTACGCGCCTAAGGGAAAGAAGTAAGTTCCATCTTGTTTCTTCCTTTCTTTAGGGCTGTCATATCCAATTCCTCTTGGTAGAGAAAGTAGTTGACGTGTTAGACGATACGGTTGAAGATTATAGGAGTCTTATTTTTCCTGGTTCTAGGCCTTCAATTAATTTGCGTAAACTATTTTACTGGAGGTCGGTGTTCCTCATATGCTCACGTAGTAATTGCTGGTTTTGGTCCGAAGCTGGGAACATATCAAAAAGTTGTTCAATGTAACCGAGAAATCTCATAGTGGGGTCGTTCTAGAGCTTCTCTAAGTGTTCAGCAATGAAAAAGCACGAAGTAAGAACCTGTAAAAGGCGATAGTGCTGCTGGAAGTGTGGTTGGTTTCTAGAGGCCATAGATGAACAGCCATCGGCTCATATATTTCTATAATAGCTTGAGTTTTCTGTTAATTCAACGAAGAGGTTTGGGAAGCATTATTCTGTATTTCTGTTACTGTTGTAAGTTTTTTTTCGTTCAATTAGAGCGCATTTATGAGTGCAATAAGTAGATAGAAAAATATTTATCCTTTTAGTATTGGCTGTCAAAAGGTGCTGTACGAATAGTTTTTCGTTTTTTTTTGTTCGATCTTCCAACTAGTAGAGCATTGTTGATTCGATTCGGCATTTAACCCTTTTCCTGCGCTTTTTTGCGGGATTGTGGTTGTTTAAGCGAAGTAAAATCGTTTTTTTTTGCTCGAATTTTATAAACAAGTAGCTCATTGCACTTCTATTTCCAGATCATCGAAAGACCTGCAATGTTTAATGAACCTGCATTCGAATCAGGTCTATGCTGGAATCAACTGGGCGAAGAAGTACAAAGCACCAACCGATTGGTGTATAGCTATTAAGGTGAGAGCGAGTTTAGAGAGGGAATTGTCGATTTTATTCCACTATTACCAGCTCCTGATTATCTTCAGATTGATACAGCATCTCTATAACGTTTTGCGTAACCTCTGCCTTTTTGCACTTTTCCAAGGTTTCCGATATTTCAGCTGACGCAGTTGCAAATGAAACGCTCGCAATACATCAAGTATATCTGTGCCGATGATGAGTCAACGTTCCGACGATGGTTGGTCGGCTTGAGAATAGCTAAGGTTGGTTCGAAATTTATCTTAAATTTTACATTTTTCTAATGATGAAATTTTATTAATTTAATTTATGAAATTTATGAAAATTTAATTAATTTATTTTATGAAATTTCAAATTTTTATTGATTCTGAACCTATTTGATCAGCATATCTCTAGCAAATTCAGGTTTTATTCTGCAAGAGGATAGACCAGCTTTTGATAAAGGATGGTTTAGGGTAATAGAGCTTCCCTGGTAACGAGTATTGATAGTTCTTTCAAGAACGCTGTTAATTGTATCCCCTTTAGTATGCTTTGTTCTTACAAGGGAAGGCTCTGAAGCGTATTTCTGAGCGGGGAGAGCGAGTCGTATAGGAAGAGTCTCTTGCCCTTCCTTTAGTATAAAGATGCGTTTACTTTTTGCCAAGTTGTCAAACCAAACGAGTACGGTTTCCCAAATTGACTATGGAGTCGCGGCGGCGGCGCTGGCGGAGGTCATTGTATGCCTACAATGCCGATCCGGCATATAGTTCGAAGCGCAATGGATAGTGGTGACGCTTCGTGAGAAGAAGCTCGGGCGTTCGGTCCCCATGCGTAGCACCGTTTTTGCATTCCAACTGGTCGTTTTAGTTTTGAGGGGTTCTGACATCCAGACAATTTTCAGGCGTTTTCTACACGTTTTCAAGCTGTATGCCGTGAAAAGTAAGCTTGTTGCGAAAGTATTTGTTACTGACGGATTTTTTACCACTTTGACAGTAAAAATATGTTCAACATAATGATGTATGATCACTCAACAACAGTGATAAACAGGCACAAATGTTGAACGTTTTTTCTCATTATCTTGTGGTTAAAAACAAGGGAGAAACAAACAACGTAGAACGAAAGAAAAGGCAAAAGTCGCAACAACGTTACTTTTCACAGCACGCAGCGGGAAAAATCTGAAAAACGACTGAACACTGTGGGAACCTCAGAACCCCTCGAACTCAACCGACCATTGAAGTGCAAAAACGATGTAACGCATGAGACCGAATCTCCGAGCTCCTTCCAATGAGGCCTCGCCACTATGCACTTCGCTCCGAACCATATGCCGGGACCGGCATAACGGGCATACAAGTGACCACCGCCAGCCCGCCGCCGCCGCGACTCCGTAGTCAACTTTTGGGATCCCTACTTGTTTGGTTTAACAACTTGGCGGAAAGGAAACACATTTTTATACTATTTGAGGGGCGGAGATTCTTTCTATATGACTCGCTCCCCGTTTCACAAGCTTCAGATCATTTCCTTGCTAGACCACAGTAGCTTCATTAACTGTTCTTTTTTGCTACTAATTGATGAGACGCGTCTTCATTACTTCGTAGATTTTAGGCTTATGGAAAAGGTGTGTGTACTCTTGCTAGTTTTTCTGCCGTTTCCAAGTCAAAGTGCACTCTCCTCAAGCTGCTATTGGACAAAAGCTCTTCTGTTTCATCCGCCTATTCTCTGAAATCTTTCAGAATGGCGCTGCGTTGATGTCGAACTACGTTCGAGCGTGTGAACGTCGTCGGGAAGCCCTGTCCGCACAGCCTGTCTGTGTTCCTCCGCCTCGTGTAGCTGCTTCCGTTTCACAGCAACCGATCAGTGTGAACATTCGCGGGCATGGCCCAACCCCGTCGTGCTCTTCTAGTCGACATGATCTCGGCTCGAATTACTCTGACCACAGTGGGAAGGTGAGTTTGGTATTTTCAACCACCTAGGCTCTTCCTCCTTTAGTTGGGTGCTTCATAGTTCCGTTCCAATAGTTTTCCCGATTTCAGCCATCGGTTATGCACTCTCCCTCTCAGACAAGTCGCCTGAGTGCAGTATCCAGCGATCGGTGTGTTAGTGTGGCGAATTCGACAGCTATAACCTTCCATCAGGAGGTGGGACAGACTTAGTTATCCTGATTTCTGCCCGTGCTTTCTACGATCTAGGGTCCTTCTTGAGTGCAAGGTGAGTGCGTTTCAGTATGACGAGCAACCTACTGGTACGATAAAACGCGCTCCTCTTGACGTTTTGCGGAGGGTCAGCCATTCATCGTCGTCGAATGGAGGAGGACAGTCCATCGGTAGGTGATGTTCACGGTTTTCTCCGTATTTTCCTTTGGAAATGAAGTTTTTTGAAGACTACTAGTGAAGTAGACCTATCGACATCCGGTGCATTATGCTCTTATTCAATTTCTGATGTTCGGCTCTTCTAGAATGTTCAGTCAGCGTTTTGACTGGATCGTGGATCCACCAATACTTCAAGATGAAGCTGGACGAAAGCTTTTGGGTAATTTGGGTTACCTAAAAATGATGGGCGAAGGACCCTAATGCGGTTTCTGCTCTTCACAAATAAGAATTAAAGGTCTTCTTATTTCAAGTTCGTCTTCTGAAATAAGTGCCTTGAAAGTTTCTACAGATGTAAAGCTGTGTGTGAAAATTTATCTCCTCTTTTTTTTTGTTGGATAGCGGCCCCTAGAGCCGATGTCCAACTCTCTCGTTGTTCTTCTATCTGCGAGTTTTCCATAGATTTCACACAATCTCGACTGATGTAATACTGACCTGAGAATAGTAATTCTGACCTCTATAAATATGGCTCAGTTCAGTTTCTTTAACCCTTAGTGGCTGACTGGGTGGTGTAGTGGCTGGTATCGAGGTTGCAAGCTGTTATAACAACGTTTTATTGCAATCAGAACTGTAGCGCCAGACGGAAATCGAGCCCACACCTCTGCTTGCTGTGCAGGATTCTCTACGCCATTGCACAACCGGGGCTGTTTGATCGAGCCCGATATACATGTGGGTGCTAATTGATATCACGAGATATGTTGCGTTCGATGAAACAGCGACGGTGGTGTAATGGCGTAGAACATTTCCGCCCGAAGTGCAGAAGTAGCGGGTTCGAGCTCCGCCTGGCGCTTTGGGCTTTGATTGCAATAAAACATGTAGCAACTATGATAGCTTGTGGTTATGGTTCAACTGAGTCAACGATACCTGTTACCCTCAACATTAAAAGTGAAGCTACCGAGCTTTTAACTCGGAAAGCGGAATCATATAGCGTTTTTGGAGAATATTTTGAAGCGTACCTCTGTTCAGGAACGCCAGATGATGAAGATTCGGACGAGGAATTCCCCGCCCCGCCGCCGGTATTCAGCAGGACGTCAACGCCGAGTCAGGTTCGTTCCAGGTTCAAATCTCTCAATCCGCTTGTTATTTAGTCTGAAATCTGTCAGCGCATTTTCATTCGCTCCTGAGCCGTCTGTTATTGAGCTGCACCAAGACCCTAGCCCCTGATGGGATTTAAGGGACGATAGGTTCTTATCGGTACTTGGGGTTACAGTTCCGATGGCAACTAAATGTCCTCATAAATGCTGAAATTAGTCACTCTGTAAGATATCGCTGTAGCCTTAATCTCTTAGGGATTAAAACTGCAGACTCTATCCCCACGTAGCTTCCGATGAGTTCTTTCCACTAAGCTTTCTTGGGGCCGGATTCATCAACAATTAAACCCGTGGGTATGCGAGGTGTAAGGGGTAGAGATGAGATGAGAGTCAGGTAGCGATAAGATAAGAGACAGAGACGCAGGCTTCATAGTGTGTATCTCTACCACCTATACCCGCAGGTTAGTCGTTGATGAATCCGGCCCCTGGTGTTATGGAAAAATGTGTGTAGTTTGTATGAAAAATTACGACGTTATGTGGCGGTGCCACTAACTAAAAAAAGGTTGGGTACAAGACTAGAGGGAAGGCCCATCCTCATGCTCCTTCGGAACATGCGGAGAAATTGCGAAAAACTTATATAGTGAAGACACTAAACGCGCATAGTGGCCACTGTAGCCCTAGGAGGACTCCAAGTTTTGCTGGGGTAAAGTTCTCAGAAGTAGAGGGGGTGGCCCTCTCCGTAGATTTGCTCCCAAGATAAAATTGAGCATAGGCAAGTCGTGGGCGTGCAATTTCTGTTCCTTACCGCTACAGCGTTCTCATTTATTTTGTTCCCTGTCTTCCTGCTCACTCCATTAGAATTGTGCCGTTTCTTGATGGTTCTTTACGAAGGGTAAGCTCCGGAGGAGAGTTAAGTTGACTTTTAATTTAATTGTTTGTTCATTTAAGCCAAACCTTACATCTCTGGAAAGTTTGCTGGTTAATAGACAACGTTTGGGAATGCTAAAACATAGACTGACCTAACATAGGCTGGCGATGCATTCAGTTTTGTAGCCGGAATTCATCTAAATTTGTTATCGAAGAAGCAGAGAGCGCATGGCAGGATGACGTAATAGCCTTCATCGCCACTATTTTGCTTAAATCTCCTCTTCCAGACGGAGGCTCGAATCGCCCCCGCAGCGCCGCCGAAGCCAATACGACAGTCGATAACGTCACCGAATGCGTCACCATTGAAACAGCTGCCGACATGCGTCTCTCTTCCGCAGTCGTTCAGTCCGACGTCCGTTCCCGGAACTCCGACGCCGAAGAAGGCGCCTCCACCGCCTCCGAAGCGCTCCGAAGCCACCCGAATCGTCACCGCCACGCCGTCGCCGCAGCCGAATCACATGAGCGACCTCGAGGCGGCGCTGGCGAGGAGGCGCGAGAAGATCGCACAGAGTTGAGTATGGCCGTTGTTGTTGCTGTTGTTGTGTAGAAGCTGGTTGGTGAAGTCTAGCTGAGAATGCTTGACGTCCATAATATGTCGCGTCGTCGCGGACGGCGTGTCCGGAATGCTCAATTCTGTGCAGCACTCCTCGGGAATATCTGCCATAGATATCTTCATCTTCGTTCGTTGTCGATTGTTCCTGTTCCTCTGATCCTTCCCGTGATGTCGGACTCGCTTCTGGGTCCGAGCTTTCCGCCGTCGTTTGTGTATCACCACCACCTATGTACGAATTCCCAACGTCTTTTCCGTTGACGTCACTGTCGCTTATGTCTTCCGATTTTTCTTCTGTTGATTCCTCCTCGTCCATGCCATGTCATCATCATCATCATCCTTCTCTCTTTCCTCTTCGTCATTACGTTCATGATGTTTTAATCATTGATTGCCGGTGTACTATTGATTGACTTATTGATCGATTGTTCGATTGTGCTGACGTCAGAAGGCTTCGCTGTGAAGTCGGCCGTGTCCTTTCAGTAGAAACAAACAGTTCTCGACCAAATCATGCAGACATGTTATGAACATGTGCGGTGTGACCCGTGTGGGGTCCGCAAAATTCATTGATAATTTATGTGTGTAATAAAGATTCTATCATTACGTAGTTGTTGATCATAGAATGGAGGTCCTAGAACTAAGAATATCTCAAGCATCTTTCCCTTCAAAGGTGTGATTACATGCGAAGTAGAGGTAGAAAGTACGGTCCATTAGTGATGTTCATACTTCTTATACGACGCGACAAGGGGGTAAGCGAATCGATTAGTCGCGCAATGTTAATCGATTCTCCCGTGTCGTTCGACAAGTGGGAAGGGTTCTCAAAGGAAGCATATCTCGCATAACACAAGTAGTATACTAAGTGGTATCCAAGTGTAATAACTGAACACACTCTAAACCAAATTTCCTCTGCGGCTCCCAAAACTGAAGGATTGTGCGCGAACTTCAAGGTCTGCCAAGAATTGGCGCGATTGTTTGAAGCTGATTTTCCTTGAGAACAGTGTCGTCCGAAGTTTCGCCTAACAAACTGATCCAATAGCTCATAGTCGAAGTCGATGACAATCTCAAGGCGCTCAGACGAGCTGAGTGATCCTCTGGAACTCAAACGACGTCCCACATAGACTTAATTGTCTTCCTCAGCGAAGATGTCACTGTACAATGTAGCACCTGTAAATGTGGCGCGTTACTGCGCCTTCTTCAGAATATAGACTGGAGCCAACCGCGTTGGGAGTTTCTGGCTGTTTCTCGCATCCCTTTGTAGGGTGGCCAAAGTCCGACAGCATCTTTGGGCGGTTCCACCTATTAGGGCGATGTATTAGGCTGTCACATAAGTCCCCGCCGTTTTTTTTCAACGATTCATTGCGGATTTCGCCGGTGGTCTCTTGCATAGCGCTATACAGCTTTCGAAAGAGAATGATTTGCTCTATCAGAACATGTATCGCATTTCTTTTTTCATCCAGAATTTTGTCAATTTTTAGGTCGTTAAAGTGAAAAGTGAAAGTGGCCATCTGCGCAGTTGTTCTCTCCGCTTCGGTCTGGAATTTTTTGCGCAGTTTTTCATAGCATTTAGAATACAATGTTCTGTACTACAAGAATACGTGTTGGTTCTATTTGCTCATTCGTTCTTTATTGATTTTTAGGCATCAAATTGGGACGTCCAAAGAAGGAGATTTATTTTTGCCGACAGCTCCTGCTCTGTGGAAGGCTTTTTTCGCTTGGTGTTATATGCCGTTCGGAAGAGAATGTCTAGCTCTATAAGAATTTGTGTTGCGTTTATTGGCTCATGCTGATTTCTGTCGAATATCAGCAAAATTCCAAAAAGAGAAAAATCATCTTCACCAACAACTCGTCCTTGTTCACTTGTTGATATTCGACAGAAAGCAGCATGAGCCAATCAACGCGACCAAAATTGTTATTGAGTAAGACATCCTCTTCCGAGCGACATATAACACCAAGCAAAAAGGTCCAACCACAGACCGAAGTGTCGTTAAAAATTCGGACGGAAAAGTCGGACGTCCCAATTTGATGACCTAAAAATCAACAAAGGACAAATGAGCAAATAGGACCAACGCGTAATCTTGTAGTAGAGAACATTGTCTTCCAAATGCTGTAAAAAAAACTGCGCAAACAATTCCAAACCTAAGCGGAGAGAACAAGTGCGCCGATGGGGACTTTTTCACTTCTCACTTTAACGACCTAAAAATTGACAAAATTCAGGGTGAAACAAAGAAATGCAATACACGGTCTGATAGAGCAAATCATTCTCTTTCGAAAGCTGTATGGCGCTGTGCAGGAGACCACCGGGGAAATCCGCAATGAATCGTTGAAAAAAACGGCGGGGCTTTATGGGCCAACTAATACTACCCTGTTGAGCGGTCGATCTGTGGGGGATAGCCAGGCACGGTAGATGTTCCCTTTTCAATACGTCAAGTTTTAAGTTGCTCGGAAAGTTTTGAGCCGATTTCGTGACGGTTCCACAACCACTGTGTGATAATTGTCGACCCTTCTCGAAGCTTCCACGTTGCCTCCTTACTCTCAATCTCGATATCAATCCCACGAGAGCACCTTCGTCTTCTATGAACGGCGTTGAGGCATTGGAGCGACGGTAACCGTTCGAAGCATCAGCAGAGCGCTGGTAGACGACACCACTTTTATCAGCTCTGGTCAACCGCTGGCTCGCTCGCTTCACAGAAGGAGACGCGGAGCTGAAAGACAAGCCTCGGTCAGGACGTTGCACGCAGTGGAACACTCGGCGTTCTCGACGTCGTCAGAGAGGATCTGGAGGTTAGCACTCGCAGCCTTGCGACGAGACTTGGGTGCATCTATCCAACTGTCTTCAGTCGTCTCCTATCCTTCGGCTGCGGAAAAGTGCAGACTCGATGGGTCCCTCATGACCTGGCTGGTTTACACGGATACCCATTTGTCAGTTTCTTCTTCTCCATCCGCACCGAAAGGAGTTTCTGGAAGACCTCATTGCTGGGAATAAGAAATTCGTCCTCTGCTATTCTAGCACGCACCGCACTTTACGTGGGATACAATCGCATAGGTTAGAAGCTTAATCAGGCTGATGATCTGCTTGCTATGAGCTTATTGGTACTACTCTGGGTAGCGTTACATGTCAAACAGAGTGGCACTTTAAATCGTTCTCCTCCTACTTCATCACTTTTCACTGTCTCAAATGCGTGATTAACCCTGAGGGGTTCCATAGTTCCATAATTAATTTGTGCTGTCAGAATGCAAATGGCCGCTGGAGATGCACGAATGAACCAAGTGCACGTACTCGAGGTGAAGAAGTCACATGTGCGCGACCTGGCCAGTATACTCAAGGCGATCTCCTTCCGTGAAGTAGGTACATGAAGCTTTTGCTGAACTTGGTAGGGTAGCTCGTTTGAGTTCTTTCCATTAAAAACTCAGAGCTGTTGGATAAAATCTCCTTCTTCGGACTTGATTTTGGCGAAATTTAGATTGATGCCGGATGAAGCTATAAAGAGGGAGAGCCTCGAAGTTACTATCCTTTCGCTGGGCGCGTGGTAGCAGAGTAGAAGATGGTGCTGGCTGTCACGTGCGCCGGATTCGAGGTTTCTGGTTTAGGTTTCCCGCCCAGGCCGACCCAGCCTTCCATCCTTCCGCGATCAACGAATTGGTACCAGACTGGTCTAGGTCGAATACTCATTCAAATCGCCTTCCAGACGAAAAATGCGTGGCGCACCACAAAAGGAATTGATGTCCTTACTATCCTTCCGTTTCTCGTTCTCACCAACTAATTTCCTTGCCAATCATGTGGAGTCTATGTGCCAAGAATGTTCTTTTGGTGACCAAGGTTATACCCAGCACCTTTGTCCTCTCAAGATTTGTTGTCCTTAGCTCTCCGGGAAACTATGCGCAGCAAACAGGGTTACGTGAAGCATTCATGGGTTGAAAACATACGAATTAGAAGACGAACTCAGTTTCCTTAAGCCTGATTGGTATCGGGGTTGCAAGCTGTTGTAGCGCTGTTTTGTTGCGATAAAAACTCTAGCCTCAGGCGGGACACGGACCCCACTTCCTGTTGAGCGGGCGGGAATGCTCTACGTCTTTACACCATCGTAAATCGGGATGAGCCGGCCGCTGATATCAGCATGAAACCAGTCAAGCTGAAGGCCTATCAGTAATCGTCGCTAGGCAATTCCTTCACGGTAGGCGCCAGATATTTCACTCTTTCGGACTATCGTGGAGGAAACTGGAATGTATAGGGGGTGCGTAAAAAGTATTGACGCACTAAACGTAAACGTTAGAAATAACAACACATTATAGGATTTAACAAATTTATATACAAAATGTCAACAATGATCTAGCGAACAGAATAGCATCACTTGCATTTTATATGGGCTTCTTTGCTGCGAATGCAGGGGTGAAGACGACGTGGAGAGGCATGGACGGGGCGCCGCAAGTAGTTCACATCGATTTCGTTCCATGCTTTGACCAGATCATCCTTCACTGACTTCATACTTTTGTGGGAAGTAGCGCAAGCTTTGTTCTTAAAACTTCCCATATAGAGTAATTCAGCGGGTTCAAATCCGGTCTGTGCGGAGGTCATTACTTTGCCGGAATGAAGTCCTTCAAGTTGGCGCGGCCCCAGTCCTGAACAATCCTCGACTCTGCGCAGGAGTGCAATCCTGCTGGAAGACATACGGCTTACTCTCGATGTGGGATTCGAGCCAAGGAATCAGTTTCTTCTTTAAGACGTCAATACAGATAGTTCTACTGATTTATCTTCATTCCTGTATCCATGAAAACGAAAGGCACTTGTGATGAATGCAGAAACCATAATACTAGCCGGATGCGCCTCCCTTGCAGCGAGCCTTCCGCCAGAATTAGCACTTTGGGGGTCCTTGAAGAGTATGTAACACTTTTACAAGTTGAATGCACAAAAGTATCAAATCACTGAAGATCAAGGCATAGAACGAAATCGACGTGGACTACTTGCGGCGCACCGTCGATGCCTTTCCTCGTCGTCTTCGCCCCTGCATTCGCAGCAAAGAAGCCCATATAATGTACAAGTGATGCTATTCTGTGCCAGATGATTGCCGACAATTTGTATATAAACATGTTAAATTTTATGATGTGTTGTTACTTCCAACGTTTACGTTTGTGCGTCAATACTTTTTACGCACCCTATATTCGGCCTGCAAAATGAGCTGCGATATAACCAACCGTTGGAAAAGTTGCTTTTCTTCTTCCCCGGCAAATGGGGCACCAACTCACCGACCCCGGAAGGGCGGAAGGCGTGGTTGACCTAGTTGAGATCTGAGCCATGAGCCTCGATCCGGACTGTACGGGACAGCCAGCGCCTCCGACTGCGCTCGCTACTCTTGTGTAGACTTATGTAGAGTATCAATAGAAGTAATCGATGAAGTGATCTGTATCACGCAGTGTCTCTTTGATTAGCGAGGTGCTCGAGCGGGTGCAAGCAGCGTCTCCATCCGTCCCTGTCGCGTGCCATAGTGCTCCAATGGATCATCTCTCGAGGAATACGAAGATCGTCATATGGTTCGTCCAGGGCTTCCACAAAGATTCGTGAGTACCGCATTGGCAGTATGCAGAGTTCTTTTGACATCCATCTCACAAAGTCCAGTCTTTTACTGGTCTCGTCCAGCGGTGTCAACGGAAAGCATAGCGTGCCGACCAATTTAAGCAGGTTTCGCTGAATCTAGTAATCTACGCTTTTTGGCAAGCAGTTCCAGAAGCATTACATGACTGGCCTACCTATTTAGTGACGACTTCTTCCATGCGACTGCATCTTTGATCCGTGACCACCCGCGAATGACTTTTTCCACTTGCGTCTCCGAACATCATCCTCTCTGTTTCTCGTTCCGCAACGCGTTTTGATCCTGCTTTTAAAGGGCCAAAACTTGCGCTGCGTGCCATAGCGCAGGAAAAGCAGTGGAGTCAGATAGGCGGACACGGAGCCGGACGTTCTTGACTTCCTCACGACTTCTTCGGCGCTCTTAAAAGCTCCCCAAACCGCTCGTTTCCCCCTGGCCAGCTACGGTGCTAAGGTCGTTGGCCATGTTGACTTCGCCATCCAGATACACGCAGTCGGAGATGTTCGTTTCGTCCAGCAAGAACGGGACATCAGAAACTCGTCTCATGAACATCGTCTCCATAAGAAAGTTATGCTCTCAAGCTCCCACAGACATCGAGTAAATTATTCTAAAGATTCGACAAAATAGGTTTTTAAAATATAAATTTTTGCAGAATGGCACCTTCCAAGCTACGCCTCAAGGCATGCGAATTATTGTGGACGACAGTCACTGTCAACAGGTGCGCCTCTCTTATTCCTACAGCTTATGGCTTCCATACGAAGAAATCGTGGCGCCTATTTGGGGTTCTATTACCCAACTTTAGGCGATCGCTTACCTATCAAACGATTTATTCTCGAGTTTCAACCTACGCGAACGATCGGTGCACTTCCGTATTCCACTGAACGTTGTAGCAGTAGGTTCTTTTTATTCTTTAACTCTGATTTCTTTTGCATCTAAACCTAATTAAGAAAGATGATTTTCTTAGCGAGAAACGATTTAAATATTTGACCTCTGTAAAAAGAAATGTGAGTAACCTCCCCTTGTGAACCTGGAAATAAAGTCTCATATAGGAGCAGACTGGTCTCCTTTGCTAATTTTCGCACCAAGAAGGAGTGCGATAACATATCTCATTTAGCTTATTTATTCTATCTTATTCAGTTTTACCCCAAACCCGACTATTCAGCCAACAACCATCTAACCAGGTCGTTGTCCTCTATCACATAGAGCTTATTCTCTTATGCAAGTTCAATTACCCAAGTTTGAGATTAAGGTAATTTTAAGATGCAACCCAACTCACATGTGGTCGGACAAATTTTAGAAGTTAAAAAACGTGATAGGTATAAAATAAAAGAGCCCAAGTGATTTTCAGTGTTCGAAAAACCATCCAAACCCAGGAGAGGACTCGTCTACTATTTTCGATGTTTTATTTTTTAATTTTCAGCCTTTTTACTTTTGTGTTCTTCAGTAAAGACCGCCATCTTTACTTACAATCTGACGACATTTAGGAATGTATTGGTATGCACACGGGTTCCGGAGCCACGCTAAAGATGACGTACGACGGAGCAGGAGAGCCTGTGAGGCTTATTCTCGAGGAAGACGGCATAGTCGTTGATATGAATGTACAGACGCTTACTACAGAAGAGGTACCTAATTTGAAGTTTAATTTACTTATTTAGCAGGGCTGAGGACACAAACTGGGTATCAAACTAGTCAAGTATCTTTCTTTAAGATCCTCGATTTCGAATTCGATGCCGAAGATGTGACGTTTCAAGTGATCATGAAGTCGGGCATGCTAAAGGAGGCGATAAAGGCAAGAGGTGTATTCAGATTGTCGAGTTAGGGGCCGTTATGGGTGCTAGTGGGTTGCGGGTACCGCAGTCGAAGAGGCAACGTCTGTCGCACACAACCCGAGACAAGGTCCAGACCGCATCCCAGACAAATCAAGCCTTCCGTTCCTTCGAGGTTTGTAAATGGACCTTCTTTGGGGGGGGGGGGGGGTACAACACTGAGTTGTTCACCGATAGGTCATTGGAAATCGTTGTATAGTCCTAATACGCGTGAGCCCTACTGCAATATTCAGCACAGGAACTGATTGATGTGGGCCGTTATCCTTTATCTCTTATCGGTGTTATTCAGTTTTTTTTAAAGTCAGCTACCCTTTCGTTTTCTAATGATATTTAGTTATACGTGAATTTCACGCGAGACACAAACAGTTTATGAAAGATAAAGAATGAAGGACGGCGTTACTCATTCTATTTTGAGAAGCGCCGCGCATTCTACTTCTACGGGATGTCGTGGGGGCGATTTGAGTGCATGTTTGACCATACAATGGCTTGCGGTGGCCAGTTGATGAGCAAGTCGGCGCTTTATCTTTCCTAGATGTATGGTACCAATTTACTGACCGCGGAGGGTTGGAGGGCTTGATTGGCCTGGGCGGGAAATTCGAACAAAGAACCTGGTATCGGGTGGACGCGACAGTCGGCACCTCCGACTGCGCTACACGCCCTTACATCTGGCGAGACCGGCAGACGTGTCAGAAATCGCATTAAAACACGAAGACACAAATGGAGGCTATATAATGGGCAGGGATGTGCGGAATTTCCGTTTCCGCGTTCCGAATTCCGTTTCCGGCCATTTTTAGGTCTTCTGTTCCGTTCCGTGTTCCGCCTGTTTTTGGACCGGAAGGCGGAAACGGAAATGGGCACCACACTAGTTTTCTATTGAACACAATCAGCTTATTAATTCAAAAGAGCTCTCCTTCATATAATTGTGAGAGAAGTACTGTTTGACAACCGTAGTATTAATATTCTTGGAATTGGTTAGACTACCAAAAAAGTACTCAAAAATGGAAACGGCTGAGTGTAGGGCAAAATTAATAGGCCAGCAAAAGCCATGTATGCATTGTATGCTAAGAATGTGCATTCAACATTTGAATGATCATAAAATTCTTAATCCGTTAGTTACAAATAGCTTTCAAAAGCTTTGCAAACATATAGCGCAGTGTCATGAAACAAAGGGCTCAGTGAAGGTTGTGCCATGAGGTTGTCTCCCCCAAGATTACATCAATGTTCCTGATCGAAGGTGTCAATTTCATTTTTTTAAATTTCGTTAGGTGGGATATTCATCCATATGGAGTTAAACAATTCATTTGTTAATGAAGCATCACGAATATCTACCAGGAGGTGTTATTTTGATTAACTAGGGAGACTTATTGAATTCTGACACAAAACTATTGCTTTCAGAACGATCTAGTATCTGTCCAGCTGCGTCACCTTGGAAGTAGGTTTTCTAGGCTGGCTCAGACTGAATATTCCTGCGAAAGTGTGGACCCACCATGATTAACCAGTCATCCAGTTATCATCTTATTGTTAGATCCCAGAATGAATTCTGAGTACTAGCTTGGTGACTGTAATGTAACTGCTAATGTTGACTATGCAGATATCTGTGCAGTCACCAAATCGTCCGAAAAATGATCTAGGTGGCTACTCCAGTTTTAGACTTTACCCGAGTCAGTTTTTTTTTGGCGCGGGTCTGTAAGTAACCTCAAGTGGTTAATTCGGTTAAGGTTCAGAAAATTGCAGCATCACAAAAGTCAGCAAAAAACCCGTCGCAGGAACCAGATATGGATACAGCGGAGAGACTACATGCTGAAATAGTGAGATAGAACCTTGAATTTGTTTTCCTTTATTGCTCCAGCCATATCTAAAAGAACCCATATTATATTATCACAACAATACTATGAATTCATGCTTCGGTATGCTATGTTATGATGAGGATGGGCACTAATCTGTTGAAGATTTCGCTGCTCGCAAAGTTCTGGGCAAGAAAAGCGCAATGGAAGCCGCTTCTGACGCCGTTTCAGATGCACTTTTGAAAAAACGGCGAATTGGTGTTATTTCCGTTTCCGCGTTTCGTATTCCGGTTTCCGGCCATTTTTGAGCATTTCCGTTCCGTTTTTCGTCTTCCGTTTTTTCCAGAAAAATTTCCGCACATCCCTGATAATGGGGTTAGAACGAGCATGCTTCACTCGTTTCCTTTCTCTGCGCAACTAACTACCCAAACGGCGAATCAGCTCTTGAAGCGATTTTGCTATGGTGCTTCTCATTAAGGGCGCGTGTAGCATAATCGGAGGGGATGCGGGCTGTCGCGTCCACCCGTACCAGGCTCTTGGTTCGGATTTCCCGCCCAGGCCAACCAAGCCCTTCCATCCCTCCGGGGTCGGTGAATTGGTATCAGACTTGCCTGGGAAGGGAAAAGCGCTGTCTTGGCCACGGCAAGTCATTATGGCCAAATTCGCATCCAAATCGCCTTCACGACACCCATAGAAGTAGAATGCGTGTCGCATCCTAAATTAGGAGGTCCTAATTTGAGTAACGCGCTATTAGCTAGCCCGATTAAAGTCTTGGGAAGCCCCGAAATCTCCTCATATCTGGCGAATCGCAGCACCAGTTCAATGCTAAGAAGGGAATTTCCCGATCGGATAGTGAATGTGTCATTCCTTTGCAGGTAAGAAGGCAGCCATGCGAAATACGTTAATAGCGAAAGATTTTCTTCCAACATTCGCTTCTGTGTTTTTAAGGAGTTCGACGCCAGTAGCTCGACGGTGACGCTAAGTGTCAGCGCCGATGAACTATCACTGACGACGACTGGTGAGATCGGAAAGGCGGTGGTACGTATTTCTTGCTTCAAGAATCTGCAACGATCTCGACAACTAAGGAGTCTTTATCCTTCCAGACGAAATTTCCTCGTTTTTCTGAGCAAATCGAGCGACTGGACTGTGCGGAGCCGGTTGTTCATCAATATCCGCTCAGCCTTATACGGAAGATGAGCACAGCTTTCGCCATTGCCAACAAGGTGAGTGTTCAATCAGTTCTGTTAAAGCCGTTTTATGTCAAACCCATTGGGAATTCAATGGAACCGAATGGAACTATACTCTTCAACAAGATGTGTGTAGCACAGTCGGATGAGGCACCCACTCTTGCGTACACCCAGCATTGATTCAGTGTTCGGCTGCTGCTCAGCCCACCTCAAATAAGCCCTTCCTCCCTCCGGGGTCAGTGCTTGAATAGCAGATTGGTCTGGAAAAGGTAGAACGCTGATTTGCTCATCAACTGGTCGCCATTGTGCAGCCAAAATGCACTGTGAAGTTGCCACCAAGATACTCCTTTGAAGTACAATGCGTAGCATATCTCACAAAAGGTCTAATTAGCACAAATTCCTATAATTTAGCCTGCGCACCTTCCAAGAACTTTATCGCAGAGATGACAGACGTTCCAATAGCAAATCTTGGAGATCCGTTCCCCAGAAAACTTCTTATGCCGTTAATTTTCGTACACTTCCAGATTCCTTTACGAGTTTTCAACGTTTTAAGGTGTCCTTACGATGTGACTCAAGAGGGGTGCTCTCTTGCCAGTTTATGGTTGAACAGGCAGAGCGGAAGCAGGTCTACATAGAGTTCTATGTGAGTTGATTCGTTTATGTGATGAAATTATGAGAGAACGTCCCTGTGGTAAGCCTGAAAGTGCTTGATTTTCAGTGTGTTCCGTTCATAGAAGACTAAGCAGATGGATCGAGACTGTTCTCTACAAATTAGTCTTCATTCTTTCTACGCTCACGACAGATCTCTATTCCTCTCTATCTGCTCCAGCTGTGAATTTGTTACTGCTACTAGCCGGTGGTCTCTGCTGTACAAGACTGTTGACGAACAGCCTTTCCTGCGTATTTTGTATGAAATTGATTCATCGCATATTGTTAGAGATATACGGATTGATAGGATCAATTACCGAGCACAGGTGCCGTTAAACGTGTACATTTTCCGGGATTTGCTATAAAGGTTCAGAGCTCAGGTGTCCGCGTTTCTATTATATCATGTTCACATCAAACTTTCGCTTCTTTCAGATTAAAACAGAGACTCGTCGAGACGGTTGGAATAATCCTTAGTTTAAAAAGATCTAGTATGACTTTAAAAAAACACTATTATTTTGACCTCTCTGCGCTCGCTCAAGCTTGAGAAATTTTTCATCAAATGAAGCGGTGGCCGAATACCCAGCTTGAGCGACGCGCCCTAGCTACGCTTACACTTGTTTCTTTCCACTGCCTTCACCTCAGAAGTGAGTCGTCGACTCACTCCTGATCTTGTAGAGCTGTCATGTAGTAGGCCGGGGGCATACTTCCATCACCGCGGCCCTCAGTTCATGGCCATTCCGCCCCACGCGGTCGAGTAGTCAAAGGAAACTTCGCCGCGGCCGCCGCAGTGGCGGTCGCCATGTGCGATGGCTTCCCGCGCCCATCGCGGACATGGCATACTTTTTCGCGCCGCGCGCAGTGTTTAGTGTTGGTCCTGGACGGATCGCCGTCGCGCTCCCTTGCAGAGCGATGAGCGATGCGACGAGCACTGAGAAGTTCAAATTCTTTCGCGTCGCTCTGCAAAACTCGTCGCCGCAATTCCATCGGAAGTGTGCATTACGCTTTAGGGCCTGTTCTTACTTCACGACAAGGGCGACTCGTCGCCCGTGCAAAACATGCATATCGATTAAAACCGGGCGCGCCGCCGAAAAGTGTTCATTCACGCCACGCGCTCTGCGCTCTCATCGCTCTCATCGCTCGTGCAAAACATGCAAATCGATCGCGCGCTGCCGAGAAGTGTTCATACTCGAGGGCCGGCGGTGTCGCTCCAGTCGCTCCAGTTGCTGCTGTAGCCTGTTCGTACTTCTGCGCGCTGTGCAAGCCGCGCACGTTGCGCGCGAAGTATGAACAGGCCCTTAGGTTGACGCAAAAGTTCTCGGACATCTGCTACTCTTTGAATTTGAGGTTTTCCCGCCAATTTGGACACCGGTCAAAACACGTGACCAGCCAATCGATAGGTGAAAGAGCTCTACACAACCGTTCATAACGGTCACCTCGATACGTCTACAGCCAGCAATAATGGCTTCGCAAGTCGCGTACCTTCTGATACTCTCATCCGCAACAGGGGTGTGCGTTTACCGGTTACCGATTTACCGGTTTAACGGATTTACCGGCATTTTCGCGATAAATTCTTTTAACGAAGATTTCCGGTAAATTCCCAAATTTACCGGAAAATTTAACGACTTTTTTCATACAAAATCATGTTCCTATCTATCGAATGGAGAAGGAAACACACAACCGATCTCAGTTTAGAAGTGATTGCTTCTACCTTCTCTGATCACTTGCTATTCGGGTTCGTGGTCCTCAACCTCATTAAAACATCAATGCCCATTTCAGGAGGCGGAGATGGTGCGCTCCAGTGTGAAAGCGCGCTCCACTGAAATAGTAGCTCGCGCTGATATTCCGCACACGACATGAGACAATTTGAACTAGAGATATTGAAGCTCTCAGAATAGACGGTCGCCAAAGGAAGAAGGAGAAGATACTCTCACGTCTTGTTCCCGTAATTTAGTCCAAGATGTAAGGCATCGGAATGTACTCTGCAAGTCTACCTGATCTAGTGGACTCTTAGGCCTCGTGCATACTTCCCGTCGCCGCGATGGAATCCCGGCGACGAATTCTGCAGAGCGACGCGAAAGAATCTGGATCTCTCTGCGCTCGTCGCATCGCCCATCGCTCTGCTTCCTTTGGCTATTCAACGGCGTGCGGCGGAATGGCCAGAAACTGAGCGTCGCGATGGCATCGCGGCGATGGAAGTATGCTCCCGGCCTTAAGCTGTTTTCCCATATAAGAAGAGAAAGAAATTCGCTATCATGTCACAGTTCGTTCTTTTTTCTGAAGTGCCTGACTTTGCTCCAAAGTACTGCTTAATAGTTCAAAAAAGTGGCAGTGTAAGGTGTAAATCATTCCTTCATCGAAACGATGATAATTGTGATCATTTCAAAAAGCAGTTAAACTGTTAATCCAGAAAGGAATATAGCAATATTCGATTGAATGTCGGATGTTCCAGAAAAGCTTTTGAGTTTATTTAAGCTGTTTTTGAGTTTTAATTAAGCTCCTATCTTTTTTAAAGCACTCACATTATAAGCCGTTACACTTGTGCATTGTTATTCTTCTTTATTTTTTTATTTTTGATTTATTTGCTTTAGGATAACGCATGTATGATAAAATGAAGATGATATGGTTTTTCTGAACGTGATGATGTTACAGTGAAAAGCTTTCCGCTTTTTTAGATTACCGCCGCTTAAAACCAGTTGTTTTTGAAGGAATACTGAATTTTAAAAAATTAAGCGATTTACCGAATTTACTGGAATTTACCGGCGAATTTCCGCGTTAAAAAATTGCGGTAAAAAATTTACCGGCGGCCAGTCAGCGCACACCCCTGATCCGCAACGTGATGTTGTTTCTATTTTTTCTGGACTCGACGTCCACCATTCTTACAAGCGTTTGAGGGAGATTTATAAGGAAGAGGCCGCAAGCTCGAAGCACTGTTTACAATCGGTTCTCGAAGTTCCGAAGTTCAGGGAGAGCGACTATTCCATGGAGAATGAAGGATGGGCTTCATGTCGGGGGGGGGGGGGGGTGGAAAGGAAGGATAAAAGGGAATAAAGATAATAGAGTACATACTATAAACCCTCTGCCTTGAATAAACAGTTCATACCGAGTCGTGTCTAGTCGCAACTGGCGTTCAGGCCGAACGGAGCAGACTTCAATAGCAGTAGCAGTCTCCCGCAGAAGTAATAGCAGTATGGCGTCGACACCGTCTGAGAAGAAGAGGGAGCCAAATGTAGTGAAGACGGCTGTTCCAGCAGCAACAAATAGCTCTAAAAATTTTGGTACCACTGACTCGGACTTGTATTCTAACTGTGCTTTAGTCGTTACACATTTCCCTAGGCCACTTCGAAAAAGCTCCTCAAGCGCTGCTAAATGCGTACAATCTCCGTTTTGATTTCTACCTTCGTTAATGCTACTACGCCGTGCAACCTTGCGTATTGCGGTCCACAGTTGGTCTGCAATTCGCGGGTCATATTTCTTCCACATAAAGGATGTGTAGCTTCCTTAAATAGATGGATATCCATCTTCGCAGCTCTCCCCGCCAATTTGACCAACGTTGGAACTTTTCCCTGAAAAGCTATCCGCTTATTATTGTACGCTGTTGCTTCTACTTCAGTTTTTTCTACTTCTGGACACCCTAATTTGCGTCACGTCTTTTCATCCATGATCGACATGGACGCTCCTGTGTCTAACTCAGATGGTATCACTACTCCATTAGCTTCAATTTTCAACATCCTAGTAGGTTCTACACTAAACTCCTCGATATCGTTCCGAACTTCTCTTCTTATCGCTTAGGTGGTTATCTCACCTCGATTGATACCATTTTCTCCTCATTTTCACCCCCAACCTTCCTGAGGGCGGTACTGCTACATGCCCATACGCTCCTGTATACTACTCTACGGTCGCCGGCGATTTCCGCTTCCACTGTGAGTTGCCTCCACCCTTTATGCCAGCGACCGGAGTCAATATCGTGCTGAGCAACTTCCTGCTTGCCGACGTTGTATTCTCTCGCCGATTCCTTTAGTTCTGCTCTACGACAGTGGGCTCTACTTGGAATCTCCACTACGTTCACTCTCTGCTGGCCTATCTCGTCCTCACTGAAGGAGTTACCGGCGGGCTGCTCGCACCAATGGATCTGGCGGGAGACTTTGGCATCCGGCCTATTGATCCTTCTACACGTCACTGGAAGATGGCCTTTCTTCTTGCATCTGAACAAGTATAGAGAGCAAATAAAGAAGAATTATGATAAACGGAAGAAAGGGAGAAAATTTGACGTGGGCCAGAAAGTGTACACAAAAGGTTACAGCAGTGAGAGAGAAAGATGGATCCCTGGAATAGTAACAAAAGTTTTGGGAACGAATACATATGAAGTGCATTTCGGTATGGGAGTGAGAAAAACTTATGCTCGAGTCATAGCGTAGCAAAAATGGATGATTCCCCGTTGGAACGGATGGGGAAAGGTATCCTGAGGAGTGAAGGATCGGCACCGTTGAGAAGGTCGCAAAGGAAAAGGAAGGAGACGAGAGCTGGAAAGAATATCCACAGCGGGAGACGAGAAGAAGGGTTAGGTAGGGCTTGGACTCGTTTCAGGGCAGCGAGGACGGAATGAAGGGACGGAAGGAAGAAATCAGAGGAAGCCGGGATCAGACACTATATATCGGAATGGAATCCTACTATATATAAAAGAGTAAGCGGTTGTCCGTCCGTCTGTCCGTCCGTCCGTCTGTCCGTCCGTCTGCCTATCCGTCTGGCCTTTCCTATCCTAGACGTCGAGTAACAGGCGTCCGGGTTCAGACCATGTGTCACCCATGTCAGGTCGAGAGGGTCAGAAGGCGTGTCACCGATGTCGCGCAAAGGGCTTTCGTACTCACCATCAGAAGACATGTCACCGACGTCGTTCTACAGGCGTCCGAATTCAGAAAAGGTGTCACCGACGTCGTTCAACAGACGTTCGGGTTCATAAGAGGTGCCACCGACGTCGTGCAACAGGCGAACGGGTTCGGAAGAGCTGTCGCCGAAGTCGCGCAAAGGGGGAAGGGGGGGGGCAGGTACAGAAGACATGTCAGCGATGTCCTTCAAAAGACGTCCGGCTTTAGAAGACGAGTCAACGATGTCGATTAAACGATGTCAGGGTTCAGGCATGTCACCGATGTCACGCCGTGAGCGTGGGAGGACAAGTTTGGGGGGGGGGAATATCTTGAAAAGTGAAATTCTTGAAATTCGTGAAAGTGACCTGGAAGGGGGAGGGGGGCTGGAGGTGACACGGAGACGGGGAACCAGTAATACGGGATCTCTAAAATGGGGTCAGTAGACGGGACCAAGGGAATGGGGAAACCAATAATGGTGTTCAGTAGACGGTTACCAATAAGGGAACAAGAAAGGAGGAGTTAATTAAGGATGGTTACCAATAAGGGCAATCAAAAAGAAGGGGTCCAGCAGCTGAAGCGGGCAAGAGGGGACCACTAAAGGATGACCTGTTCGAGAGAACCAGTAAGGTGGGGTGGGGAGGGGGGGGGGGGTGGCGTCCGGATTCAAAAGATGTGTCAGTGTTGTGGGGCAACGGGCTTCCGCGTTCAGAAGACGTGTCTCCGATGTCGGTCAAAGGCCGCTTGGGATTGCAAGACGTGTCACCGACGTACAGAGGCAGGCGCGTTCGCTTATCCGTTTAGTATCTCTTATTATTGACAGTTTTGAGGAAAACATTTTTCTAAAACATAGGAGAGAGGTTATCTCCTCAATGGATGATATCTGTGTGATTCTTTCCATCTTCTAACAGTGATGACTTTATTGGGAACTTCATTTCAAGAGAGCAGTTATATGAAACAGCTGTATCACAATCGCAGAAGGTTTCGGACATGAGCAAACCGAATCAGCATGGTATGCGTCTGTGTAAAGAAGTTTTTCAGGGTTTCAGGGTTTGGGGGCGAAGGCCCCAACCAGACGTTTGGCGGCCGCTAGGCCGTTGAACGTCTGGTAAGCAATAAACGTTTCACACCCCTTCGTTTGCATCGCACTCTGATCGCAACTGAGTTAACAAGATAACGATGGGAATAAAAACAAAAAAGATAAACCGACGGTATCAGAGGCAGCTACACAAGGGACAGCAAGTCTCCCTACACGACTACTCACGGTGGTGCAAGAATACAGACAGAGACGAAGGAGCCGCAGCAGCAGACGAACGAGAGGCCGTTGCCGGCGATCTAGGTGCAGATCGAGAAGCCACCATAGAAGTAGCAGTAGTAGCAACTGGAGTCGGAGCCGGAGCATAATTCCGGCTCGTTCAAATTCTCCGGCCGAGGAGAAATAAAGTGTTCAGTGAGAAACGTGCGGTATCGACACAGATCGTAATGTAAAAGGAGAGATCGGTAATGGCAGGGACCCCGGACGTCCTGTGGAGTGACCTGGCTGGTCACTAGGAGGGATGTCGGAGTTGGTAGAAAGGAACGACAAAGAAAGATAGGATAGAGGGATAGTAGGGTCTATATAAATCCTCTGTATTGAATAAACATGTTCATATCGAGTCGGAACCAGGTTGAGAGGGATTCATATCAGTACGAAAGAACGCCACTCCGCCAGAGGTCTCGATACCGGACTTTTTATTATTATTATATGGAACAATAGAATGGAAGCAAGAAATATTTCGACGGATAGTGATAGAGATATATTTGATATACTTCTACATAAACATAGTTGGTTTCATTTTATTATTGCCTCTTGAAGCGACCGGTAAGTTTCTAAGTTGAATTACATACATTCTACAATAATTTTCAGTACACTAAAATAAATAAAAAATAGAACAATAATAAAAAATTAAATTAATAAATAGATAAAATAATTTAAAAATTGGGGTATATAAAGATTACATAAAATATTAAAAATTAATAAAGAGGTGGCGATGTCCGTTCCTCCACGTGGTGCCACTGGAAACTGCTTGCTCTGCGAGCTAAGCTAAGCACGGACACTCGAATGCAGGCGACAGGCCCTTGTGACAGGCCGGCCTACGAAGACCCATGTCACATCACATGGTTAATGACGTTACATGAGTATCGAGATAGTGCTACGGCGTCCGCGGGAGCCGACGCGCACTCTCAGAGCCCGGCGAGTGTGAGAAGTATGCGGGGGTCCCTGATGCGAGGGCGGCATCGGGGGGCAACTGAGCTAGTCCGAAAGTCCCGTAACGTAAGCAGGACCCGCGTGGCAACGCTGAATGTGGGTACGTTGACGGGCCGCTCGTGCGAGTTGGTTGAAGCACTGGAGCGGAGAAGAGTTGATTTCTGTGCGGTGCAGGAGACGAGGTGGTCCTGCCGCAAGTCTAGGGACATAGGACGAGGCTTCAAGGCCGTTCTATGTGGAAGTCCCAGGACCACCAGTGGAGTTGGAGTCATCGTCTCCGAACGATTTCGTGACTCGATTGTAAGCGTCGAACGCTTTGACGATCGATTGATGAAGATCGTTGTTGCCGCTAAGGAGCGACTCTATCACTTCTTCTCTGCGTATGCTCCGCAGACTGGCTGCTCCGATCAAACCAAGGATGAGTTTTGGAGCCTGCTTGATGAGAAGGCAGCAGAGGTACCGTCGAAAGATGTCATCATAGTCGCTGGTGACCTCAACGGGCACGTCGGCGCGACGAAAGACGGGTACGGCTGTCATGGTGGGTTCGGTTACGGATCGCGTAACGCAGATGGTGAGCGTATCCTTGAATATGCGGAATCGCACAACCTCACCATAGTGAACACCGTATTTCGCAAACGCGATTCCCACCTCATCTCGTTCTATAGCGGGAACACCAGGACTCAGATAGATTTCGTCCTTGTGAAGGATCGCGACCGAAGTCTTGTCACAGATGCGAAGGTCGTGCCGTATGAGACGGTCGCCCCACAGCACCGACCGCTGATCTGCACCCTAAAGATTGCCCCTCCAAGGCAGAAGCAGGTCGAGCGATGCGGTGCACCGAGAATCAAGTGGTGGCGAATGAGAGAGAAGGAAGCAGCTGTGATTTCTCGCGTGCGGCTACCGACAGTCACAACTGTCGACGAAACTTGGAAGAAGGCTGCCGACGCGATACGGGAAGCTGCAAGGTTGGAGCTCGGCATCACGGTGCCTGGACGACGCAAGGTCGAAAAGCAGGCGTGGCTGTGGACAGATGACGTGAAAGCAAAGTTCGAGAGAAGAAATCGCTCTATCACGTGTTTCTTAGCGACAAGACAGCCGATAACTGGCGGAAGTACCAAGAAGCGAAGAAAGCTGCAAAGAAGGCCGTGGCTGTTGCAAAAGCCACTCATTATGAAGATGTCAACGAGAAGCTCGAGTCACGCGATGGTGAGCGGTATCTATACCGACTTGCTAAGAGCCGCCATCGCCAAACCGAGGATATTGAAAAGTTCGTTGGCATCAATGATGAGAGCGGCCATCTTCTGACAGACCGCAAAAAGGGGCTGAAGCGATGGCGTGATTACTTCGAGGAAGTTTCCACTATGGAATTTCCTCACCCGGCCATCCCTTCTGTGGCTTCTGTTCACGGTCCCGTACACAAGATCACCGTGGAGGAGAGAGAAGCGGCTGTGAGGAAGATGAGGTCAGGCAAAGCGACTGGGCCCGACGACGTGGCAGCTGATCTGTGGAAGTCAAAGCTGTGGTACCCTGCTGAGTGGTTGGCGAAGTTCTTTAACCAGGTTGTGGCGGAGAAGAAGGTGCCTGAGTGTTGGCGCCAAAGCACGACGATTCCGATTTGGAAGAAGAAGGGCAGTCCTGCAGACTGCTCCAATTACCGTCCGATTCGCTTGCTCTCGCACAGCATGAAGATCTTTGAGCGAATTGTCGATGGCCGAATTCGTGACATCGTCCAGCTTTCCAGCAATCAGTGCGGTTTCGTAGCTGGCTGTGGCACCATTGATGCCATACATGCCGCCCGCCTCTTGTTAGAGAAGCATCGCGAGAAACAGAAGCCAGTGCATATCGCCTTCCTCGACTTGGAGAAGGCCTTTGACCGCGTACCGCGTGAAGTGATATGGTACGCCCTGCGACGACATGGAGTTCCTGAAGAGCTCATAGAGTGGGTGCGAATCCTCTACTCTTGCCCAAAGAGTAGAGTTCAAGCTGCAGCCGGAATCTCGATGGAGTTCCCCATCTCTGTCGGGGTACACCAGGGTTCTGCGCTTTCCCCACTCCTTTTTGTTGTCGTGATGGACGCCATTACACGAGATCTTCAGAAGCCAGTCCCCTGGACACTGCTTTATGTTGATGACGTAATGCTCGCTAGCGAAAATAAAGGTGAACTCGAGCGAGAGGTGCAAGCTTGGTGTGATCGCTTGGAGTGTTTTGGACTCAGATTGAACGTGAAGAAGACCGACTATCTAACGACTGACGTTAATGAGTCCAGCTCCATCAAGGTTAACGGCATCGAGCTCCCACGCACTTCGGTTTTTAAGTACCTGGGATCAGCAGTAGCATCCGATGGCAATCTGATGATTGAAGTGAACTCACGCGTGAGTGCAGCTTGGTCCAAGTGGCGCTCATTGACTGGCGTGCTCTGCGATAGGAAGATGCCAGAGCGTTTGAAGTCAAAAATATATAGAACTGTCGTCCGGCCGGTAGCGATGTACGGTGCTGAGTGTTGGCCTGCGACCAAGGAGGTTGAAACGCGCCTCAGCGTCATGGAGACGAAGATGCTGCGCTGGACGGCTGGAGTCACGCGCCTGGACCGCATCCGAAACGATGTCATTCGGCAGAAGTTCGGTGTCGCGCCGATAGCTGACAAGATGCGCGAAGCTCGCTTGCGATGGTACGGCCACGTTCTCCGTGGAAAGGAAGACAGCGTCCGCAAGATAGGCCTTCACTTCGAGGTAATAGGAAAGCGGCCTAGAGGGCGCCCGAAGCAGCGCTGGGCTGATACGTTACATATGGACTTGAAGGTTGCTGGTGTCCACCCTGATCTAGCGCTGGATCGGGAGAGGTGGCGTCATGACACCAGAATAGCGGACCCCGCTACGAAGCGGGACAGACGCTGAAGAAGAAGAAGAAGAAGAAGATTAAAAATTAATAAAGAACATTTAATTTAATTTAATAAATTAATAAAGGTCAATAAGAAGTTAAGCATCAAAAACAAAAGTTAATTATAAATAAAAGATAAAACTAAAGTTATAAAAATTATAAAAATAAACAAAAATAAATAAACAATAATAATTTTTAAAAAATGTGTATATATGAGTATGTGTGTATGTATGTTTAAATGAGTGTACATATATAAATAATATTAGGTATATAGTTAGTAACAACATACTAACGGTTCTATAATGTAATACAATTGTGTTAAAACAAAAGTGCTACCTGTATTTTTCAATTGTAAAATTTAGTTGCTAGTACAAGTTAAAACACATTTTTAAAAAAATATTTCGCCCAAACAGTACTAACAACTAAATTAGTTAGTTACCTTCTTCACTGATGAGCCTCGGGGTAACTAATTATAAACATGTTTTGTATGAAGATAGAGGCGAAACAAAACATGTTTAAGCTATTGTTAGCTGTCGTTGTTTTAGATGATGTTGTTGTCCTTTGTTCAAAATTGTTGTGTCATTGTATTTTATGTTATTGAAGAGCTATGAAAATAATTTTAATTTTAATAAATAATAACACAATAATTATCTAAATACTTTTACGTATAGATTTTCACCTAATTCTACTGCACGTGGAGAAGTTGATGCTGTGCGTTTGGTGGAGAATCCGTGGAACAGAACCTTAGGAGCTGCTTGATGAAGGTGCGACTGTGCCGGCGGAGGCCTACATTGGTCACCTGCAGAAGTTGAAAGCCCATCTCCATCTCCAAATTACGCGTGGAGAACCGGCCAATGTATACTTCCAGCATGACACCGCTAGACCACACATTGCAAGGTTGACGAAGACTGAACTACTGAGCTATGGCTGGACAATCCTTCCCCTTTCCCCGTACTCTCCAGACATCGCACCTCCGATTACCATCCTTTCTCGAATCTCCAATGCCATTTGGGTGGCGAGCATTTCACAAACCGAGACGACATCGAAGAGGCACTCAAAGAGTTCTTCATGGCGCAGCCTGCTACGTTCTGGAGGAAAGGCATTCACGACCTACCAACACATTGTCAAAAGATCATCGATCCTAATGTTGCTGACTTCAAGTGATTCGCTGTTGCTGTTTAGATATTATGAAATAAACAATTTTGCGCTTCAGATGTCCGAGAACTTATGCATCAAGACAACAGTTAGAAGAAACCTAGACCATGCATACTAATAGTTTACGCACGTGGCTGAATATATCAGTTGTTCCAGCTCGTTGCTGCCGTGAGTTTAATCATCAAAATATTAATCATAGCGTTCTTCAGCTATAACTCCGATTTATACCTCTGATGTCCACTACGAAGAATACTCCGAAGTTCCTTACAGCGCTCCTTTAACACTGGATGTTCAACCACGAATCTTCTGAATTTTAGCCACTTCCGACTGGAAACGCTCTACCGCGGACCAGGTGAGTATAGGCAATTGTTTTACTTGAGAACACAGTACTTTCTAATACGAGTAGCTACAACGGCACTAGTTAAAAGTTCCGACTCCACCGACACGACTTCGGTCAAAAAGTTTTTCGCTGAAACTTCCTCTAGGGGGTTACTTGGGGTGCTGATCACGAATATGACATCTGCTTTTCACGATTCGGTCGAAGACCACCCATGCCGTTAACAAGGGTGGTGTCGTGACTTGCGTACGACTATTGGGGGTCACGCGTGATCGCGCGCCCGGCCGCAGGAGTGCGTGCCCCCTTGCGCCCGTGGCGTGCCACTTCTCGTCGTCTTCGGCCACCGCAGCCGGCAGTGGAGTCGTAGCCGGTCGCCATCGCCCTCGTCACCAGCCGCAGCCTCCGGGATTACCTCGCCGTCGTCTAGTCCAGGCCCGCTACGCCGATTATTCGCTACGCCTATTCACTACGTCGTCCTCGTCGACTCCTTCCGCAGCGAACGCCAATAGCCGTCCGTCGCCTGCCTCGTCCACCGGTCAACGCCAGCCGCAGGATGCCGGACCACCGCCAGCCGCAGGACAGGGATCGTCGCCGTCCCGCGAGTAATCGACCGTAGCGGGCGTCGTCAGGTAACCGCGCCACGGCTCCTATCGCAGTTAGGGCTGTCCACACACGTGGCAGTCCACTGTGATAGTCCGCCGCGCGGGTCGTTCCGAGGTTCTGCCCTCCGTAGGGACTGGGTGTGGCTCTCCCTCTAACTCGTAGGGAACTCTACCTCACTTGTCATGTTGTATATATCGAATACATTTATATAACAGTATCGTGTACTATATCGAAGGTGATATACGGTATATCCGTCAATGCCTCGAAGTGTGTGTATGTGTCATTGATCGATCGATCCATAGAAGTGAATGGCCATGCCTGCAGACGGGAGCTGTGACTAGGAAGGCTTCAGTCTATCGGAAACGCAGTGAATGTGAACAACTAGTCCACGCAGGACGGGGCCGCAGGAAGCGGGCAAGCGTAGGTGCGTAGGGATAAGCGCCCCTTAGCCTTCGTATAACAGGACTTCGGGTCCGCAGGGCCTTTTGGTATCGTAGCAAGCGGCGTGGCCATAGGCGAGCTCGTAGCGAGCCGGGACCCAACATAACCAACCCCACGTTCACGGCGCAGGGTGACGCCTTCGCCCACCGATGCGTAGCGAGGCGCCACCCGGCGTCGCGACAGGTGGTCCAGGCAGGATCACCGATTTTGCTGAAGCTTTGTTTAGGTGGGTTATTTGGGGTGCTGATCACGAATCTGACACCCGACATCCATACTTCTTAACTATTCTTGGAAAGCAGAGCTGTCCAGATCAAGCTTCTCGCACAAATCCTTCAATCTGAATTCGCACAGATCGGCTTGATGTCGATTCCTTTGGAGTGCTTGAAGTGCCATGGTTGTAGCGTATTCAACGAACGACACGAAACAGCAGTCACTCCTTCCCTTTTTTCCTCTCCAATATCGCGGATTTCGTAATTCCATTAACCTACCACTTACCCATACCAACCTTTACCTGCCGTCACCGGCAGAAATTTTAAGAAGGTAGTCCTGTGCCTTGCTGTATATTATCCAGCCGAATCGTGGAAGGATGTCAGATTCGTGGTCAGCACCCCAAATAATCCACTAGACAAAGTTTCAGTGAAAAAAAGTTTTTCGACCGGTCGTGTCGATAGAGTCGGAACCTTTAACTAGTGCCGCTCAATGTAATATTTTCAAGAAGTATAGTACAGAGCATATGCAACATTGCCACACATAGGATCCGAGTGAATCATTTTCGAATATCCGACAGGATATATCCGATCCGAATAGCTCAAAAATTTGGGGAAAAATCGCCCTTACCCGAGTCATCCCATTAACCGGATTTTCCATCGGATTCAATATGTGCCACATACCAGTCAGCATGCTGTTCCACGCAATGGAAGAATTCTCCTAAGGCCTTTGTCATACCATCGCTCACCCCGAGCGACGCTTAATGATATGCTCCCATATCGATCGGGCGGCGCGATGGAATCGATATGGGTGCATATCATTAGGCGTCGCTCGGGTGAGCGATGGTATGACAAAGGCCAAAGGGCCTGTTCATACTTCGAGACAAGAGCGACTCGTCGCCCGTGCAAAACATGGAAATCGATGAAAACCGAGCGAGCGCCGCGAAATGTTCATACTCCAGCACCGACGCTGTCCCTCGAGTCGCTCCAGTCGCTGCTGTCGCCTGTTCATACTTCTCAGGTGCTGCGCATGCTGAGCCCTCGTCGCTGCCGACGCAAAGTATGAACAGGACCTAATAAGAAGAGCATAAAAGTGTTGCAACACTCTGCACAAGTCCTCAATCCCTGTCCTGTTGTCGTTAAATCTGTGCGGGAGATCAACCGAGCGATCGTACACAATGTAGACTACTTCTACACGTAGAGCTACTAGGGACACCAGTTATGCAGTGTTTGGCATACCAAACCCTCGAACTCTTCACTATTCCCTCAAACAAATTTCAGAACAACATCTTTATAGCACATGCTCAGATAATCAACGAAAATCTGTACCGGAAACAACACACTTGCAATCTTCATAAAACATCGAACAGTTTTCATGCACAATCAGTCAGACCTACACCTCACTCAGTGCATTTGAAAGCACTTTTTGAAATAGAAGAACTCTGCACCTAGAATCCGATTAACCCTTGAGAATGAACGAACGAACCTATGACGCGTAGGTAGGATGGTGAATGGTAGATGAAAACCACACCGTATCATATGTACTTTACACAGGACATTCGCAGACCCTAGAAGCTGTACTGCACCGCCTGGTCACTTTCAGGCTCCTTCTGCTCATCGTCGTTCTGATCCTCGCCGAAGAAGTCCGTGATGATGCGGTAAGCCGTCGTGTACACCTGAACAGTTCACCGAATCGGAGTGAGATAACGAGATTCAAACCTCGCACAAACTGATGTGGGAGGCGATTCATACAGGTTGTATTAGCAAGCAGATTTAACGACAAATTAACGCCGATTATAACTTCTATTTCTGAGAAGTGCTTCTACTTGAGATAGGATTTATTCAAAGCAGCGCCACTTAAATCATACAGAACCTGAAAAAGTGAGAGTTCACAAAGCCTTGCCCTACCTTATCCGATTCAGACTCCTGCAGACGCTCCAGGTGATCCAAACCTTCCGCCTCCTCGACGGCCTCACGAATCTCCTCTAGTTTCTCCGGACAACTGAAACAATTTCAAGTGACATGCTGACAGACCGCAGCGGCGTAACTGGAAGACTTCCAGCACACAGAGCAATTCTCGCGCGTCCTGGAAACACCTCACCTCCCAAATCCGCGAGACTAAATACTGAACTCCCTATCGAAGATCCACTTAGGACGCAATCTTCCTTAACTGTCCCAATAAAATGTTCCAGTAACGAGTGTTTATGTTAGTTTCGTTTAAATTTCAAGTGTAAAAGTGTGGATTCATTACCATTTCCCTCAGAGAATGCGCGACGCATCCTACTTTAATAGGGTATCGTAGACTTGCCTGTTCGGTTCAGACACTGAGCTGCGTTGGAAGGCGTGAACAACTGTACTAAATCGTATCCAAACCATTCTCCCTCCCTCTCAGTAGGAAAGCCCAGCAGATGAACAAGTCCGAGTACTCTCTTTTTGTAAGGGGTCGGATTCATCAACGACTTTCATAACTTTAACAGAGAATTCACAGCGAAAATTTCTGATAACGCGGCTTATCCCTCACGATATCGATTGATAAACCACGTTATCTGAGTTTTCCGCTGTTTCTCTCTTAAAGTTATGCAAGACGTTGATAAATCCGCGCACTGCGGAAGGCTGTCTTCCCGCTGAGTCCGTTGCCAAAAACGCGCTCCAATGTGACACGGCCTGCCTCGAGTCGACAGTGACCGTACGGAGAGCAATTCCCGTCCGCGGACGTGCCGCGGACACTCCCGCGGGAGTACACCATAGGCCTTAGAAAACTAATGCTAAGACATATTTCAAGGTGAAGGTTCACACGTGAAACAGACGTTGGCGTGTCGAGCTTGGAGTTTCCCTAACTATGTAATTTCAAGGAGAAATTAATTTAAAATTTTGAATTCCATATTCCCATGCAGTTCACCAAGTTCAAGAAGAATGTCCTTCACTACCAACGCTAAAAATGTGAGCGTGTTGTTCCAGCATTCCTTCCTATTTTCTTTGTTTTGTTCACCTTCATACATCTACTACACACTCTCAAAGTTCACTCAATTAGCCTCTATTCGGTTTGTTTGCGTGTTGTGTTGTTTTAGCTATAAACAGCCGGCCTTGCTTAAAGTCACCACCATCTTCTTCTTCTTCTGCAGCGTTTGTCCCGCTTCATGGCGGGGTCCGCTTTTCTGGTGCCATGTCGCCATCGTTCCCGATCCCGTGCTAGATCAGGGTGGACACCAGCTACTTTAAAGTCCTTTTGTAACGTATCAGCCCAGCGCTGCTTCGGGCGCCCTCTGGCCGCTTTCCAGACACTACGAAGTTAAGGCCTATCTTACAGACGTGGCCGTACCATCGCAAGCGAGCTTCACGCATCTTGTCCGCTATCGGCGCGACACCGAATTTCTGACGAATAGCCTCGTTTCGGATGCGGTCCAGGCGCGTGACTCCAGCCATCCAGCGCAGCATCTTCGTTTCCAGTCCGCTGAGGCGACTTTCCGTTTCCTCTGTCGCAGGCCAATACTCAGCTCCGTACATCGCCATCGGCCGGACGACGGTTTTGTAGATCTTCGACTTTAAGCGCTCTGGCATCTTCTTGTCGCAGAGTACTCCAGTCAACGAGCGCCACTTCGACCAAGCTGCACTCACGCGTGAATTCACTTCAACCATCAGACTGCCATCAGAGGCTATTGCTGATCCCAAGTATTTGAACACCGAGGTGCGTGCAAGTTCAGTACCGTTAATCTTAATGGAGCCGGACTCATTTACGTCAGTCGTGAAATACTCGGTCTTCTTGACGTTCAATTTGAGTCCGAACATGGCCAGGTCGCACCAAGCTTGCACCTCTCGCTCGAGCTCACCTTTGTCTTCGCAGGCGAGCACCACGTCATCAGCATATAGCAACGTCCAAGGGACGGGCTTCTGAAGATCTCGCGTAATGGCATCCATTACGACAACAAAGAGGAGTGTGGAAAGCGCAGATCCTTGCAGAGATGGGAAACTCCGTCGAGGTTCCTGCTGCTGCTTGCACACGACTCTTTGGACAAGAGTATAGCATTCGCACCCACTCTACAAGTTCTTCAGGAACACCGTGCTGTCGTAGGGCGTACCATATAACCTCACGCGGTACGCGATCGAAGGCCTTCTCCAAGTGGAGAAAGGCAAGATGCACCGGCCTCTGTTTCTCGCGATGCTTCTCTCCCAGAAGACGGGCGGCATGTATGGCATCGATAGTGCCACAACCAGCCACGAAGCCGCACTGATTGCTGGAAAGCTTAACGATTTCGCGAATTCGGTTATCGAGGATTCGCTCGAAGATCTTCATGATGTACGAGAGCAATCGAATCGGACAGTAATTTGAGCAGTCTGCAGGGCTGCCCTTCTTCCAAATCGGAATCGTCGTACTTTCCTGCTAAACATAGGCACCTTCTTCTCCGCTACAACCTGGTTGAAATACTTGGCCAACCACTCAGCAGAGTACCAGAACTTCGACTTCCATAAGTCCGCTGCCAAGTCATATACAGGGTGGCCCATAAATCCTGCAACAAAATTAGGAGACCTTATTGGCTGTCTTTTTCCATTTGCAAAAAAACCGCATACCAACAGTTATGTAGCATATACTTAGTGCTATACTTCTGGAAAGTATCATAGTTGTAGCTGCTCTTATTACAAAGTAATGCGCTCTCACGTAAAACTACCGAAAATTCTTCTCTGGCCCGTGGTGGGGCGCTTCCGTTCCGATGTGATTAAATTCCGGATGATTGGTTGTTGAGCATGCAGTATGATGGTATTGTGTAGGGCAGTGCAAAGGCTTCTCAAGAGTGAACAGTGGATGAACGGATCTGAACTACAGTAGAAAAACGCTATCAATTTTCTGATCATACAGGATGCAACAACCAGCTGGAACAAATTCAATATTCAGCCGTGTGCGTAATCTATTACTAAGCAATATGTTGTTTCTAGAAAACAACAAGGAAAGCTCTACAAGCCCACAAGTGAGATTAAGACTCAGCTATGAGGAGAAGAGAGTAGAAGGAAAAATTTGTAAGCGCAGTTGGAGGGCGTCGTTCGAAATGGGTATTCAGCCTCTGCCTCATTTGATGAAAAATTTCTCAAAGCTGAGCGATCCCAGAAAGGTCAAAATAGTAGTGCGTTTAATGCTACCTTTGCGGGAACCTGATGATATAAAAACAACGGCCACGCATGGCAAGTTTTTGTCATACACGATTCTCCAAAATGTCTCCCCGCACTCCAGGGGTTTGTGTAAAAATAGTGAAAATCAATAAAAATGTTCGTTTGATAGGAACGAAAACCTAACACCATATATTAGAGACTCAATCGCGCTGTTTAAAGGCAAAATGCACATTCTGGTACAGCGATTCCTGTAACAGCAAAAGAAAAGGACGTGGTTGCGGTTCTCAGTCCATCTGCAAAATATTGCAACTGCGAAAGACTAGCTGTGAAATTCCTAAATCTTTGGATTTTCAATCTTTGTTTATTAACCATCTTAAAGAAAATGTCCTGCTCTATAAAGCCTGGGAAAACTATTGTTCAATATCTTCTTTGGAACGAATAAGAAGTAAAACTCCGTAAGAGGGGCTGCGACGTGAGCTGCAAAGCAACCCACACGATCTGAAGGCCCTTATCAATCTAGGAGTGGTCCCTTATGAATAATACCGCTCCACCATAATCTACAAACCATGGGCAAACACGGTTTAAAAATGTACCAAGTTTAGTGCATTCTTAGCCTTTTTATACGCCTATGTTTTTGTTGCAGGACTTATGGGCCACCCTGTAGACCAGTCGCCTTGCCCGGTCTCATCATCCTCAGGGCGGGCCGCGTTTCTTCCACAGTGATTTTATGGACGGGACCGTGGATAGGAGCCACAGAAGAGACGGCCGGATGAGGGAACTCTTCAGTCAAAATTCCCTCGAAATAATCGCACCATCGCTTCAAGGCCTTTTTCCGCTCTGTCAGAAGATGGCCGTTCTCATCATTGACGCCAAAGAACTTCTCTATATCCTCGGATTGGCGATGACGGTTTTTCGCAAGTCGGTACAAATACCGCTCACAATCGCGCGACTCAAGCTTTTCGTAGACATCATTGTAATGAGTGGCTTTTGCTACGGCCACAGCCTTCTTAGCAGCTTTTTTCGCTTCGTGGTACTTTTGCCAATTATTGGCGGTCTTGTCGCCGAGAAACACATGATAAAGCGCTTTCTTCTCTCGAACCTTTTCTTTCACATCGTTCGTCCACAGCCATGCCTGCATATCGACCTTTCGTCGTCCAGGCTTCGTAGTGCCAAGTTCTGACCTCGCAGCTTGAAGTATCGCGTCGGTCGCTTTCTTCCAAGTTTCGTCGACAGTCGTTACTGTCGGTAACCGTACGCGAGAAATCACAGCAGCTTCCTTCTCTTTCATTCGCCACCACTTGATTCTTGCAGCACCGCATCGCTCGACCTGCTTCAGCCTCGGAGAGGCGATCTTCAAAGTACAGATCAGCGGACGATGCTGTGGGGCGACCGTTTCATACGGCACGATCTTCGCGTCTGTTACAAGATTTCGGTGACGATCTCTCACAAGGAAGAAGTCTATCTGCGTCTTGGTGTTCCCACTATAGAACGAGATAAGGTGGGAGTTGCGTTCGCGAAACACGGTGTTCATTATGGTGAGGTTATGCGAATCCGCATATTCAAGGATACGCTCACCATCTGTGTTACGCAACCCATAGCCGAATCCACCATGACAGCTGTACCCGTCTTTGGTAGCGCCTACGTGCCCATTGAGGTCACCAGCGACGATGATGACGTCTTTCGATGGCACCTCTGCTGTCTTCTCATCAAGCAGGCTCCAAAGCTCATCCTTGACTTGATCGGAACAGCCAGACTGTGGAGCATACGCAAAGAAGAAGTGGAAGTGTTGCTCCTTAGCGGCGACAAAGATCTTCATCAATCGATCGTCAAAGCGCTCGACGCTTACAATCGAGTCTCGGAAACGCTCGAAGACGATTATACCAACACCAATGGTGGTCCTGGGACTTCCACATCTTAGCTCGCAGGAGCGAGCAGTTTCCAGTGGCACCACGAGGAGGAACGGACATCGCCACCCTTAAAGTCACCACCATACTTGAACTTTTCAGTCTTTCACCACTGTGCCTTAGTTTGTTTGTGTTCTCACCGGCGTTTAGTATATGCATATGCATGTGGTTTCACATGAAATAAAAGAATAAATGAAAAAGACAGCGCATCGTCATCCATACCAAGGACAATCTTTGTAAGACACCGAATTTAGGGTAAGAACATCAACACGAACCAGGTGGAGACCGTCGTCAGCAGCGTGTAGAGGGTTTCGAGTGCGTTATTCAGCAGGTCCACGTTGGTCTGCTTCAAAGCACTGCACAACGCTGGGATCGCATTGTCCTGCAGCAGTGTCAGAATCTGCTTCGAATTGCCGCCTTGAGCTAGGTTCGCCACCGCCCAGGACGCCTCGAACTGGCACTTGAAGTCACCCTGGAACACAGTGGGTTACTTGGAGCCTTCGGGGAGCACGTGTTATTGGTAAACCTACCGTGCGCAGAACTTCAATGATGAACGGCATGATTCCGGCATCAATGACGGCTTGAATCTGGGATTGGGTGCCGGCGATGATGTTCGAAA